>CAIGQQ010030612.1:6333662-6396016 GCA_903798035.1 Danio albolineatus
TATACAAACATAATATAGACATATAATTTAGATGGATAGAAATGACAAAACAACACATCTACTCAAAAAAAAAAAAAAGCTTCGTTTTGTTCACTTGAGATTTTTTATTTATTTTTTTTTTGCATGTGGAATACTTGCAAATGCCCTAAATGACAAACATAGTCTGCAGATGCAAATCGTATATAACAGAATATTATACAGATACTCCATATTATTGCACAATGGACTGGTTAAAGAGGCAAAGACGCTACATCAGATTTGTTTGTGTGCAGGGCTATGAGCGAGTGCGGCGTGTGAGTGAAGAAGATCTGTCAACGTCTGTAGTTCATGATGAAGAGGAAGGAATGAGTGAATCAGGAAGCCCTCAAGAGGTTCAGTCTCACAATCACTTATCATCACAAAACACTGGGTCATATTCACTCAGGGTTACTTGTTTCATATTTGCAGAAGAACTAGAAAACTTCTCATGATTAAAAAAAAATCCTAATTTAACACCTTTCACATATGTTTCAAAGTGCATGTTTTTGAAAAATAAACCACTATTGTCTCTGTGTACATGACGAACATGCACATTTTGTGAAATCACTAGTGCTTCGTTAAAGGGTTATTAACAATAAATGGTTATTCAGTCAATTGGCATTTCTAGTCTAAATGTATGTGCAAGTAGGGCTGCCTCTCATATCATGATATAAGTCATCTCATATCCTTACAACGATATATATCATGATATAGCACCTAATAGCAATTAACCTAATTAACCAATAGTTAATTAAAAATAGATCTGTGAAAAAAGTTATGAATATTGACCACATGAAAAGGACTATTTTTTATACCTTTTAAAAGTTTTACTCAAATATATGTACTCATTCATGTGACTATTGTAGAGTGTAGAAATGAAAAATTAATATTTATGAATTATAAAACATCTTGATTGAACTAATGATTATAGGTCCAACATAAAATAATGATAAATAAAATGTGAATGTTTTTGCCTTTAATGTAATATTGTGTTCATCTAAATGATGAAAAATTATTACTGTAAACAGTGTATTTTGTGACACCACGAAATAAACAGTAGAACATAATATGAAATATAAACTTTTTATTTTGTCAATACGAGATACTGTACATCATCATATTGCACAGCCTTACATGCAAGTAGTTAACAACCAAAACATTATTGGTGGACTGAATCAATGCATGTGTGTCCCCAACTTTTGATCTGGCATAAATAATACAACATTTTTAAACATATCCACATCTGTGTGAGCAGGAAATGCTTTTGAGATTGTCTGTTTCGTTCATGAAATATTTTTCATTCGTTGTCGTAGTTTCAACAAACCCCCATTGACTCTGCTTATTCATTGATCAAAAAACACTAACAGCTTGCTTGTTTATTGGCAGTTCGACTTCGGAGATGTCTTTCTGCATCAAGCCATTCACACCATAGAGTACTGTCTGGGCTGTATTTCCAATACAGCCTCCTACTTGCGGCTCTGGGCCCTGAGTCTCGCCCACGCCCGTAAGTGTGTGATTATACACACAAAAAACACATGGAATTACTCAACAACACATCTTTTTCTTGTAGTATTTAGTATTTTATTGTGTGTGTTTCTGTCTCAGAGCTGTCGGAGGTGCTGTGGGCAATGGTGATGCGTCTCGGTCTGAGGATCGGCTCCAGACTGGGCGTTATTTTCCTTGTGCCGGTGTTCAGTGTGTTTGCTGTGCTCACCATCTCCATTCTGCTAGTAATGGAGGGTTTGTCTGCTTTCCTCCATGCTCTGCGTCTTCACTGGTGAGCACACACACACACACACAGATACAGGCAGGTTTGATGAACAGAAAATAACTCTTTGGGCCATATTTTAACAATCTAAGCACAAAGTCTAATGTGCAGGGCACAAAAGCATTAAGGGTTTGTCTGATTCCACTTTTGCTATTTTAAGGACGGAAAAACATGCTCTGCTCCCTGGTGCATGGTCTAACAGAGTTGTGCTTGTTTTCTTAATGAGTTATGAGTGTGTTTTGAGCATAACATGCATTAATCCAATCAGAATCTCATCTCTAATTCCCTTTAATAGTCAATTGCATCACGCCATGGTGAATTTGCTATTTACATTGCAGACTTTGTAAGTGGAAAGACTGAACACTTCACTAGTGAGAAAACAGTTAAACAGACCCTCTGCAGCGAGGATAAAGTTTGAGCCTCCTCCATTCCGCCTCTTTAGTTTCTCTTTACTTCACTTTTACTCTTTACTACTCCTTTACTTTCATGGATAAGGAAACGGTGTTGTACGCACTTCACTGAAGACATCCATTAGCCTACATATTTAGTTTTGTTTGATAAGCGCAAAGATTTGTTTCAAAACTATTTCTAAATTCAGTTCTAATTGCCAGCAAATGAATAAATGAACAATGTGTACATCTCTTTCTGCATTGCTAACGTGTTTTTTTTTTTACTTACAAAAAAAGAGGAATTTTGGTTCCCAGAATGATCTTTTTTTGATTATTGTTTTTTGGTTAACCCCAAAAGGGTTATTATTATTTTTAAGAGATTGATTAACATTGTAGAACATTATAATTATGTTTCACTGATGTTATTCTTACATTGTCCTAATGTTAGGGCAATATTACTTTATGTTTAGTAGAATGTCACACCTTAATAATCAGAGCTATACAAACCATGTATTGTTTTTATCTATTGTCTACTAAAAAATAATTCAAGGACTGTCGTATTCATTATTATGACCTATGATTTTTGTCAATTAATGAGATTATAAAGGAGACACGGTGGCGCAGTAGGTAGTCATGTCGCCTCACAGCAAGAAGGTCACTGGTTCGAGCCTCGGCTGGGTCAGTTGGCATTTCTGTGTGGAGTTTGCATTTTCTCTGGGTGCTCCGGTTTCACCCCCAAAAGTCCAAAGACTTGTGGTACAGGTGAATTGGTTAGCTAAATTGTCCGTAGTGTATGTGTGTGAATGAGAATATATGGATTGTATATATGGATATATGGTTTCCCAGTGATGGGTTGTGGCTGGAAGGGCATCCGCTGCGTAAAACAAATGCTGGATAAGTTTGCGGATTATGAATGAATGAATGAATGAATGAATGAATGAATGAATGAATGAATGAATAAATGAATGAATGAGATTATAAAGATTTATTCGATTTTTGTTCCCAGATTTGATTTTGACTTCTTTCAACCAGTTAAAGAATTTTTTTAAACAAGAAATGTATTTTACAGACATTAAAACCAAATAAAAATGGATATCCACAAAAAGTAAAATACTGTATGTATTATATTCAGCTATTTACATTGGAATTTACAATTTAAATAAACCTAAAAGTATCCTGTAGAGTAAGTTCTGGGAAGGTTATTTTTAGGTTATGATGATGATGATTAACCGGCTACTGCCCTGATTCATAAACATTCATTCATTCATTCATTTTCTTTTCGGCTTAGTCCCTTTATTAATCCGGGGTCGCCACAGCGGAATGAACTGCCAACTTATCCGGCATTTGTTTTACGCAGCGGATGCCCTTCCAGCCACAACCCATCTCTGGGAAACACATTCATACATTCTCATTCACACACATACACTATGGACAATTTAGCTTACCTGTACCGCATGTCTTTGGACTGTGGGGGAAACCGGAGCACCCGGAGGAAACCCACGCAACCACGGGGAGAACATGCAAACTCCACACAGAAATGCCAACTGGCCCAACCGGGACCTGCCCCAACCGGGGATCGAACCAGCGACCTTCTTGCTGTGAGGCGAACGTGCTACTCACGCGCCACCGTGGCGCCCCCGATTCATAAACATTATTCTGAAATTCAAAGCTTGATTCGAAGGCAGCAAACCTGTAAAAAGTACAACGTTCTACTCTGTTTTGTCCTCATTATAACACAACCCGACATCGTTTTGTGGCTATTGGAGAAGAAACTAAACTTACTGCTCTCTGTGTTGTTTTCAATTGTTCATATGCAAGTTTACAGTGTAATACTAGAAAGAAAGATCAGAAAAGGCCTATACATACACCTGCCTATACAAATTCCTGATCTAAAGGATGGACAAAAATGCATATGTAAATAAGATCATGTCTCTTGTCTACTTGTAATCTGATCGAACAAAATGCATCCCAATATCAGGAGTAATTTTTTAACATATTTGATTATAATGCTAATATTTTGAAACAATAGCCTGGTCAGTCCTATTTAGCCCATAATTCTGACTTTGTTTTGCAGGGTGGAATTTCAGAACAAATTCTACAGTGGAACGGGAGTCAAATTCGCCCCCTTTGACTTCTCTCTGTTACCCTCAGTCTTTGAACAGGATGGGTTACTCTGACTGAAACCCACAAGTTTCTGAACAGGACATCATAGCTTATCGTGGCCTGTTGACATTTGGGCATTGGACAGTTTCAGCAGCTGTAAAGGGACGAAAAAAAGAGCATTTTTGCACTCCCCTGCGAAACACGGTCACGGTCAGAGCAGCAGGCTGAGATGTAATTTGTACCAGTTCATATCAGATGTTTCTGGTGCTGGATTGTCATCTGTGGCGCCATCATCAGCTTTCATTCAAGGAGTGTTAACAAAGTCCTGTTATAATTATCTTAAGAGATATGACTTGTATTTGTATTGCACCATCATAAGCATTTGCTGTCATATCGATTTTCAAAGTGCCATAACTATTTTTCAATGTACAGTTTTGTAATGCTACTACACGGAAATGTTTTGCTTGCTTTAGTTAGGTCTTAAACATAGAAGAACATTTGCAGGTAAATGGTGTAGGCCATACTGCACTGTGCAATGAACAATGCCAAATAACAAATATAATTTTTAATGTTATATTAAAGTATAATTTTACAGCATTTAGTGTGTAAAGCAGTTTTGCTGGAGAGCATTTCTTGTCCAGAATTAGTAATATGACAATATTCTTATTTCGAATGATACACTTCTGTTTTTCCAACATGTGTTTATGGTTTAAGAAATCAACATATGGATTTATCGTTTTGTTTGCAGTTTGTTTTTCATCCACATTCCTGTAAATTTACATTTGTGTTTCAACCAATTATAAACAAGATATTATTATAAAAATTGTGTTGTTAGTGACTTAGTGGTATAAAACATTTCTTTTAGAAATTTTTATATAAAGTCTTTCTCATGCAGAATTTATTTGAATGAAATCTTTAAAGTAGGTCATTTCAGACTCTTAGGGCGAAACCATTAATGCCTATATAAAATTTCGTTAAATTAATATTTGTTTCTTCATTATGCGTTTGATCGAACAAGCTGAATTAACTTTAACGTTTATACATAAATATAGCATTTTATACCAAATATTTATTTAATTAAAACGTTTGTAATAAATGTTCATCCCCGCTGGATGAAATGGTAGCGCCTGAAGAGTGTCATCCACGCATGCGCAGTTTCCGCTTCAGAAGGCACACGAAATGGCGTCTGCTGCAGGTAAGATCAATGTGTAATCTTTTGTACTCTTTTGTACCATGTAGATTTAAGATTTGTAGATTAGTGATAAGGATGCCATTTTTGTCGACGATTATAGTTACCGCGGATTAAGTTTTGATCCACAAAACGAGAAAATAATTTAAACGTGTGTCTTCTGCCGGTGTGGTTCGAGCCGGTTCGGTTTCACTGCGTGTGGAAATGGGGGAGGGGACGTAAAATGCGGCATTTTACATTTTCCTTGGTAAATGCTTGCATAAACATAAACCGCACACATTTCCAATACTTACGTTAAAAACGAGCTAGTTATATTTTAGTACATACTTACACGTGTCTGTCTGTTGCTTGGCAACGCCTGAGATAAGAGACGGCTAACTGCTATTAGCATTCGAGCTCGTATGCGTTGCATCAAAAATAATCCGATATTACTCTTAATCCTCCAAATGTTAATCACAATAATGAATCTGTTTCAACATCTGTTTTTCCTTTTGATTTAACAGAAAGACTTTTCACTGTCCTGTAGTTCATTTGTGTTTGTTCGTTTGGTCATTGAAACCCCTTCCCATATTTCACAATAACGTTAACAGTTACATTTGATTGTTATATTTTCCCATTTTTTTATTTTATTTTCATGAGTCAATATAATAATCAGAATTGTTTTATGAATGTAGTTTTATTTTTTGCTTTTCCTTTAAAATATTATTTTCTAACGTTACTTGCAGATTACAACAGTTACGGACAGGCTGGAAGCCAGCAGGGGTATGTGTAATTCATTGTTTTTTTAAAAAAAAATTATTAAAATAACTTGGATCGAATTAGGGGATTTTTATAGTATCAAGTATATATGTTTGTATTGCAATTGCAGTCTTTAAGAAAAAAATCAGTTGAAAAATGTTTGAATGGGCAAAAACCAAATTATTAGGTAATAAATTGATTGTAACAACTACTGAAATATTTTGTTGTAAATAGAGTCCTGTACAATGCAAACTAAAAAATACTCACTTTATTGACTAAAATACTGCCTTAAGACCAGAATGATAATTGTTGAAATGTTAATTAAAAGATGTGAATTTTATTTTTTGTGTATTTCATATCGCTATAACATGTTGAAATTCTTTGTTATCAGGTACAGCTCCTACCCGGCCCAGCCCTCTCAACAGGGATATGGACAGGGCACTCAGGTAGACTCCCACTTTGACTTTCTTTCTTTTTTTTTTTTTTTCTTGTCTTTTATGAAAGAAGCCATTAATCTTCATGTTGTATTTGCTTGCTTTTTGTTGTTTAGCAGTCGTACGGTCAACAGCAAGGCTATGGTTCATATAGCCAACCGGCTGACTCGACCTACTCTCAGACCAGTGGTTCTTCGAGCAGTTATGGCCAGCAGCCATATGGTTCATCCTATGGACAGCAGCCACCAGCCAGCGGTATTTTTGACTTATGTTCATTTGTATTATTTATCCTACAGCAAACTATGTTTAATATTCGTAAGTACAGAGCGTTTGTTAGCTGAGGCCTTCATATTTACCCTTTGTAGGTAGTTATAATGCTGCTTCAGCCACACCGCAAGGCTATACTCAACCAGTGCAGGGTTATGGAAGCAGCAGCTATGATTCCTCCACAGCTGCTGCCTCGTCAACTAGCAACACTCAGACCTCGTATGGTGGGCAGGCCAGCTATGGAACCCAGTCTGCGTATCCTGGATATGGACAACAGCCGGCTTCTGCTGCACCTCCCAGGTATTGGGTCTAATTCCAGGGCTCATTGCTAAGGATCAGGGGGGTTTCTGGCACGGTTGGGCAAGTAGTAAAGATTTTTACTTGCCTTTCCAAAAAATTTGTCTAGTTCCGGCAAAAAGAATTTAAACTACATATTACTTAGCCACATGTTAAATATAGTGTCAATAAGACTAATGTTGTTTAATTTTGCACATCTTAATTTTTACCTCACAAACTGACTAGATGCTTACAATTTATCACCCACTTGAAAAAACACCATAGTAATACATAGTGTGTAGTATAGTAAATGCAAAATTGTTTTGATTCTTACTGTTGTAGTGTACTATTTATTATAGTATTTACTACTGTTAGTAAATACTACAGCATATTGTAGTATTTACTATAGCAAACTAATGTTTTGTAATAAATGCTGTCATATTTTAGTTTTTGCTACAGTACAGTGTGGTATATATCCTATAGTAATATATTCTATAGAAAACTACAGTAATTGTATAGTATAATATGGTACTGTGCCATTTGTTTATTACTATAGTTGTTACTACAGCAAAAAAAAACTGAATTACCACAACCACTTAACTCAAGTATTTTTCAAGTATAATTCAAGTAATTTTTCTACAAATATAATACTATTGTGCATTCACTAATGCTTTCTTTTTTTTCTTTCAGCAGTTACAGTTCCGGGAGCCAGCAGCCCGCTGGATATGAGCAGAGCTCGTACTCCCAGCAGCCCCAGCAAAACACATACTCTCAGCAGCAGCAGGGAGGATACCAGGGCCAACAAGGAAGCTATGGACAGCAGAGCTCCTATAGCCAGCAGGGAGGATATCAGCAAACTCCTCCTCAGCAGCAACAGGCACCGCCTTCCAGCTACGCTCCGCCTTCTGGATCTTATGGACAGCCTCCTGCCAGTCAGTATGGACAGCAGGGCAGTACTGGAGGAGGCTATGGCCAATCAGACTATAAACCACCAAACCAGTATGGTAAGTCTGCTGGAGGAGGCTAATCAGAGACTTGTATTCAAATGCAAAAACATCAGTGACACAATTCTTTTACAGGTAGTTACAGACCAGACCATCAGAATGGAGGTGGCTACTCTGGCCCTGAATCTGGAGGATATGGGGGCCCTGGAGAGGGCCGAGGCATGGGAGGGGGGGAGAACCGCGGGCGTGGCCGGGGTGGGTTTGACCGGGGGATGATGCGAGGAGGTGGTGGAATGCGAGGGGGCATGAACCGTGGAGGCATGGGGTAAGTGTGCATTCATACGTCTCATCTCACTTCTTCTCTTTCCCTTAGACAGGAGCTGAAAGAGGCTATACAGGGCTGAGAGCTGCTCTATATGATCAAATTTAAAAGCAACTTCATGTTTTGGAGCCAGCGCTTGAATTATATACTGTAGTTTGGCATCTCAAACACAGTTCAGTCTTGAATATTATAGCTTTTTCACCCAAAATTATCTGAAAGTAAATCCATATAATTGTTTTGAGAAGCCAATTTGACTTAATCCTGAAGTGCTGCTGCTCTCAGCTCTGCCTCATTGTTTGCTAAGGTAAGATGATTGTGCTTTGGGAAAAAATAAATAAATTCAATCTCTTATGTAGTTTATCATAATCTGAGATTTTAAAGTACATGAAGTTAATATTCTAGTGTAGGAACAAGATAATTAAGCTTCATGAAGTCACAATTCTAAAGATCTGTGCTCTAGATCAGTGGTTCTCAAACTTTTTTCACCAGGTACCACCTCGGAAAAAAATTGTCTCTCCAAGTACCATCATATGACCGTTAATGAAATACAGTAGCGTAGTAGGCATAATTAAGCAGCTACAGCACTGCACAGTTCAAAAACGAGGCAGATAGTTTAAAAATACATATTTACATATTAAAAATATGTATTATTGTCAGCCACTTTAAACATTATAAATAGTTTAAACATTAACTGTGCTTGCAGACAAAAAAAAATTACAGTTTAAATTAAAATGTGCTTTTAGAAGTTAGTTTAAAAAGGCACTGTTCTTAAAGTAAAAAAAGAAAACTGCTGCAGGAGCCTATTCATCTAAACCTAGAAATGTTGCTTGGACCAGATGAATAATGGCTGTTACATAAATATATATACACTTTTTTTAATACATTTTGAGATATATATTGTATGTACAGATGACATATTTGTATATCTTTGATATCTAAACATTAACTTGTATTTTGATATGATTTGGAATTACATATTTAAATTAGAAATTAGATCTGCTTACTGCTCGTCATTTACAGTAGGCCTATGTGTGTCAGAAAAGCGAGTGATTAAATGCATGTATACAGTGCTTGACCTATTCATACGTGCAGTATTTCCGTGATTTGGTGCGAATGAGATCACATGAGATTCGCGTTAACCGCACACTGACCACGGTTTTCATGCAGACTCGGGTACAGTTCGCAGTCCATCCGTCTGTGTACGCAGAGAGTAACTTAAATTATATTCTACCTCTAAGCTTCAAGTATGGAAAAGTTACTTGAGTCTGTTCTGTGTCTCGCACGATTTGAATCACATCCAAATTAATTTGCTTAAATCTGAGGTAACAAACTGAACCGAAAGCCACGCTGCTTTACAAACAAATAACATTATATATCGAAAGCACGCATTATTATACACTCATTTAAACACGTTCGTAATAATTATTTTACCAATGATGCAGCATGGGGAACTTCCTGAATTTTGCAGGACTAGTCTCAGAAGGGCTTCTCTGGCGCGTGTGTGTCTGCTCCGCACCGCACACACTGGAAGCGCCGCGCGCCTCGTCCTCATCCTCAGCGCCAAACAGATTTTTTAACATCTGATGACGCGATGCACTAAAGTAAACATTTTGGCACAACGATGTAATCATACGCTTCAGCAAACAGCCAATGCTATCTGATGTGCGTGTTATCGGACGCGTCAAAGGGTTAAAAAAAAGTGTTCATTTTAATATTTTATTATTCAGCGACTCTTCCGCGTACCACTAGAGGAAAGCCTGCGTACCACAAGTGGTACGCGTACCACAGTTTGAGAACCACTGCTCTAGATGGTCTTAAAAAGATTGTTAGAGCATTTAGGATAAATTCAAAAGGTGTATTCATTAATCCAGATGGGAGTCTGTAGATCTATCTTCAAATAACATGCTTTAAGGTAGAGATTCAATTTAGTTTTTCAATTAAAATGACTCCTAAGGCCGGTACAAATCAAGGAATACAATGTTTGGGGCCTTTCACGCAATGCATTTTTCCATAGCAATGGGCTACTTGTCCATTGTTTATGTAAATGCGCTTGACAGACATAAATGACCATTACTCATCTTTTGCATTGCCATGCACGGGTGTCATGTTTTTAAGACACTGTTACGTTAAGAGTTCAAGCTTTTACATGCAGCTTCATTCAGTGTCAGTTCCAAACCATTGAACCAACGAGAAGACAGGGCAAGCTTCTGTTGGCTTGACAACTGTTTATTTGATGGCAATATGGCAAAAGAAGTGCTCATGGTAGCTTTGTCTGGATACCCTAAATTGTGTAACATTTCTTCAAGTAATTTTCACACCTAGCTCCTAAATATTGAGAGAATTCCCAGAGGGCTGCATTTCACATTTTTAGACACAAAAATGCATTCTGTAAAAATGGCCCCTAAGAATAGCCCAAACCACGTCTTTTGCAAAAATGGCATGAGGAGCTGCTTAAGCATTTAAATAGGTAAACTACAAAACTGCAATGCACTTACAATAAACACAGGGTTCCCTTGGGTAGTACAATTTCAAATGGTCTGTTCTATTCACCTTATTAATTGCGTGCGAGTGGCCGCAGCCATTTAAAACTTTTTGGCTTAATCTTCTGTCTCATTCACTTCCATTTGTTTGTAGATGTTAAACACAGCTCGTTATGCTGCTGCTTGTTGCAAACTGATATTTTCTTCTTATATTATTTTTACTTGGTCTGAATAGTCATGAATTCGAAAGTTCTTAAGGAGTCGCAAAAACGAGCGCACCTTTGCATTGAAGAATAAGGTCAATACATTGAAAGTTACAATTTTTTATTTTTTTTTCCCCAATTCATGGAATGTCAGGAATTTTTGTTTGTCCATTTTTATGATTACTTGGTTGGGCTTTTTTTTTTTTTTAGCCCCATTTTCTTTTTCATCCTCATCAACTGACAGTCACTCAAGTCTATTTCAGTCACTAGACTGCAACTAAAGCTAACATGCCAGGATAATATAAATTTAGATCTTAGGCCATAGAAAAGGACCACTTCAAAGACTGTTATAAAGTAGATGACAGAAGTTAAGTTTGTAAAACTGCTGTCAAATATTGAAGAGGGAGCACTTCACAATCCAAATTTGAGGTAAATTATTTAATGGTTATAGGTTTAATGCCCTGCAAAATGATATTCATTCTAAAACATTTTAGCGTTATTTTCCTATTATTTTAATGTTGATTACATAAGCACATCTTTGTTCACTAAATGTCTGCTTTAGTCAAGCAAAGTAAGGGAAATTGGTATTTATAAAGCGGGAACCCTGTAAACAAGATGTGGTCATGTGTTGTGTGTGGATACTATTGTAGTAAAAGTAACCTAAACTTTAGTTATTAGACTTGTTAAAGGGCCTTAATGCTTAACACTAAGTGAAAATTAGGGATATGTTAGGAAGACAGATGTGCTAAAATGGGTAAAATTCACTAGTATTAACCTTTTACCTCCTGAGGTTTTGAAAATAGTGTTTTATAGTTCTGGTTTGCATAAGTTGAAGTGGTTTACAGTCAACAATATTGGTTCCCAAAGACTTCTTTAAATGCTCCCAAAAGCAGGACGCTAATGCAAAACCAATATGAAAGTGAATGCAGTGATGCTTAACTTAAATAATATATATATATATATATATATTTTAATCTCTTAATAATTTTTGTAGAGCATGTCCCCAGTGCTTTAACTAACAGTTTAAATATTTAAAATATTTGATGCATTGGTAAATTTTCATTGCAATAAATGTAATTAGTATTTTAGTTTTTAAAGTATGCTTGACAAAGACACTGCATTCATTTTCCCTATTAAATAAAGGGTATGTTTCTTTGTTACTCATTTGGATTGCAATTGTCTTGTGCATTATGAAACTTTTTCTTTAACATGCTTTGTCGCATTTATACGCTACAGGTAACAAAGTGAGAGCCATGTAAACACATCAATACTTTTACAGTACCGCTACTCAGTTCTGAGTCTGGGCCGGCAGCCTTTTGAAATGGGGACTTAAAGTTGGTGGTGTCAAGAGGTGTTCCAAATGAGTTTTTCCCACAGGAACGAGAGTCATGTTTTGCAACCAAAGAAAAGTTGTAATAATTATCTGAACATACAAGTTTACTCCTTATACAAAGATGTTTTGATAGCCTTTTTGTGTTGTATAATTTCTATAATAAGAAACATTTCTGTAAAGAGAAAAATGGTGTTATAGTTTATCTGCTTTAATTAAAATGCATGTACAAGATTTATGTAAACAGATTGTTTCAGATGCATCCATACACAGGCTACCTCTGGACTAGTTGGTGCATTTGCTGCCAATAAACATATAAATCCCAAGGAAAGTTTTCTTGCCATTAGCTGTCATTTTAAATACCCAATCTCGTTTGGTGTCATGTAAAGATGGTAGCAAGGCTGCATTTGAAACAATTATCTATCAATTTCAGTGTACACATTTCTGGGGTTTTCCACCTACAATGGTAATAAAGATCATCCCTTACTTGTGCTTCATACAACCCCAATACTGTTCAGCCACTAATGTCTTTAAATTGTAAATCAATGAAGTCAGGCTGAGGGCAGAGACATTGTAATGCTACAGCACTCTAACAAAGTGTTATTCTCAGAAATAATGTTTTTATATAAGGGAAACTTGTTGAAGGTTAAGAGTCAGTTAGAACTGTGCAAATACCCCCATTACCCCTTTTGTGGTACCGAAGTGGCTGTTTTAAGGGATATCGCCTTCATATCTTCGCTTATTCCCCCCCCAGCATCGCTGGAGACAGAGGTGGCTTCAGTAAGCCTGGTGGTAAGTTTAATTAGAATCACAAGACTATACACTAGAATTATTCACCTTTTATTGGTGTTTTTCCAAAAGGAAAAGAAAATAATGCCTTGCAAAACAATACACTGCCGGCTAGAATTTTAAGAGTTTTCAACATTTTGTCATTGGTTGTATAGGAATGGTTCAATCTTATTTTATTGGTTAAAAATCCTGAGTGTGGACTCCAGTCAAAGGTTACTTTTGCTCTCATATTTAGGAGTTAATGGTAATTGGCCGACCCAGCCGTGTAGATGATTTACTGTTTCGGTGTTTACTACATTTTTCAATTTCATACGACATCGGGTATGGAGTCCAATTTGGGTCCTTGGTTTTTTCAAGGGTTTATTCCATAAATATATCATTCTATTTAAAGGCACACTGGAATTAAAAACTAATTAGCTTTTAAATAATTCTCATCTTAATACTTTCACAAAGTATTTATGGGTCAACAGAAACAAGGGTATTTTGACTTATGTCTTTGAATGCTCAGAGCAAGTGTGCCAGGGCAGAAATGGTAGCATAATGTTGTCAGGTGCTTGAAGCTCCGCTTGTAAACTAACTTGTTTCTGCCTTTCTTTTTCTTCTGGTGTCCTGCTTGATGAAAATCTGAAACAGATGGTGAAATGGGTAGGTGTACCCATTTTTTCCTTTGGAACACTGTTCATTTTTATACATTTGTAGATTCTAATTCTTTTTTTTTTTCTCCCCAGGAGCCCCAGAGGAACAAGATGACTCTGAAAACAGCACTATCTACATCACTGGACTGACTGAGAACGCTACGTTGGAGGAAGTTGCTGAGTTTTTCAAGCACAGCGGCATCATTAGGGTATTTGATTGGTCTTTTCTGAGAAGGCTCTGTCACCAAGCTGACGGCTGGTTGTTGGGCCTTTGAGTGTAGTTAATCTTGTACTAGACTTGCTGACTGTGGCTGATATGTTGAATTGCTGTCAGTGAGCACTGATTGGCTGTTAGGTTTAGTTATAGTCAACGAGTAACAATGCATGAGGTGACAACACAATCTGCTTTTATTGACACTAGTTTTTTGACTTGTTGGTGCCAGATACCATGGAAATGCTTTGTCTCATTTCTGACCCTCAATCGCAAAACCAATTGCAAAAGGGATATATTTTTGCAGTAGCTAAAAATGCATTGTATAGGGGCAAAATGTTTATTTCTTGCCAAAAATCATTATAGTGTTAAGGATTGTGTTCCTTTTAATATTAAGGCTAGTTTGTTTTTTGTGTTCCACGTGTCATTTTTATTAGGCTTAGATTACACCTTGTTCACTCTGTAGAATCGCCATCAGTAAAAGAGCAATCTGATTTGCTGTGAATCAGCACGAGAACAAAAACTGAAGTGAGGAAACCAGACAATGGATGCAAATCAAGAGCAACCTAAAGAAATTGGCTGTCATTTAAAAAAAATATATTTTTAACTGATATTGGTTGTGTATATTTGCACAAGATTTTGTGTGTAGCACTGGTTTGGGTTTCCTTTTGTGGAATTACAATACAGACACCTAGGAAAGATGTATCCAAATGCAACCACAGGATGCATGTTCTAGATTCAGTCAGCTGTCATTAATATGCAGCTCTTTGGTTCAGACAGGACTAGACGCAGCTTGCTGTTCAAATTTTGAATGTGATTTGTCAGTATTTGGATTCAGATTATTAAATAACTTAAACTCTGCCAAATGTCGTCTTATCCTTATCCTAACTAAATGTATACAAGTGGAATTTAAAATGTCTCATGTCTAGATTTCCAAAAATTGACACTTTATTTGTGGTCTAGGGACACATTTGTATCCATTGGTCTCAGACTAAAACCAGTAACTTCATTGACTGTTGATTTCTTAATCTTTTTGACTGAATGGTCCATTTATTTGTTCTTAGATCAACAAACGAACAGGCCTGCCAGCTGTCAACATATACACCGATAAAGATACTGGCAAACCTAAAGGCGATGCCACCTTATCCTACGAGGAGCCTCCATCTGCTAAAGCAGCAGTCGAGTGGTTTGATGGTGCGTTGATCTGAACCAAAACCAGTCCTCAATGGCTTTTCCACACGAGTCCTCAACATGAATGCTTGTTCTTTAGGAAAAGATTTCCAGGGGAAGAAGCTGAAGGTGTCCATGGCCAGACGTAAGCCCATGATGGGTATGATGCGCGGGGGGATGCCAATGAGAGGAGACCGCGGTGGCATGATGGGACGAGGAGGTACACTGCTGCGTTCATGTTTCAGAAGCTATAGAACGTTTCATTTCTAAGCAGTTTGAATATAAATCGTCCCTTTCTCCAGGAATGATGGGTCGTGGTGGAATGGGCAGAGGTGGTGACCGCGGAGGATTTATGCCACGTGGGGGTCCCAGGGGAATGGGTCGTGGAGGACCTACTGGAGGAAACATGCAGCAGAGGGCAGGAGACTGGCAGTGTCCAAATGCGTATGTATTTCCCTAGTGATGCTTGATCAGTGTACAATAGCCTAGAGTCTGTTTAACGAGGATTTACTTAATTTTTTTGTAGGGGATGTGGAAACCAAAACTTTGCCTGGAGAATGGAATGTAATCAATGCAAGGCACCCAAACCTGAAGGCTTCGGACCCCCTCCTTTTCCACCAGGTTGCTTTATATAATAATTTAAAGCTTTCAAATGTCCTTAAAGTACTAGCATTGCGAATATTCAATGACTCCTATGTGGTTCAGGTGGTGACCGCGGTCGTGGTGGTCCCGGTGGAATGCGTGGTGGTCGTGGTATGGACCGCGGAGGGCCAGGGGGGCCCGGAGGTTTCTGTGGGGGCAGAGGTGTGGACCGCGGAGGCTTCAGAGGACGTGGCATGGACAGAGGCGGCTTTGGAGGAAGGGGTCGTGGAGGACCTCCAATGGATGACATGGGCCGAAGGGGGCGAGGAATGGGACCACCAGGCAAAATGGATATGAAGTGAGTATTAAGCTCGTCTCTGTTGTGGTGTTAAAGCCATGAAACAGAACATTTTAAGTTGAATCTTTTTTTTTTTTTTGCAGGGGAGACCACCGTCAGGACCGTAGAGAGAGGCCGTATTAATTGATGCCTCGCTGGTCAACATGTTCTTCCTGCCCCAATGTTAATTTCTCACATGGTTTTAAAGTTGCAATTCCATATTTATGAATAGTTCGTATGGAACCCATTAATGCTTTGCCGTTAGTCTTCAGTGAAGGTTATATTTTATTTTTTTAAGTTTTGTGTTTTGTCCTCGCTTTCCTGGTCAAGAAGTGTCCGTGAACCAGATGCACATGTAAATGCAGGGTGTTCGGTGTGCCGTTTGGATTTGTCAGAAATGTATTTGTGGAAATGTGAGGTTATTTTTAAGTTCACCAATAACACTCATGTTTTGCTCTACTCTGCTTTCATGTGTGGAAATGTTGAATAAAAATACCATGAAAACCATTTTGTAGGATTTTGTTTTAAGTACATGGCTGTTAAGAAATACCAATGCCATGTGTTTGTTTTCATCATTTACTGTCTTTGCTTTATCCAAACCTTGTGACTGAATAATGTAAATAACTGATGTGTTTCAGCCCCTGTGTCATTTCACAGTGTTAAGAGTCAAGCTCAAATAAATTTCTGAACAAAAGCTTTGTGACTGTTTTAACTTTTAAAGTTAGGTTATTCAATCGTTAATGTGGCTACAAATATCTTACGAGGTTATAAACTAGCTTTTAACATTAGTGAAAGCCCGTTCAACCAAAGATGAGCTTAGGGTCGATTACATATTTAATTTTAGTTAACGAGTCGCTTTGATTTAAACAATGAAATCCTTCTCATATGCTGCCAGGTCATTTAAACACACTTTCTGTTTTATGTTTTGCAGTGAACGTTTCCAGAATGTTTTAATTTGCAAAATTAACATTCCTAGTAGGTATTTTATTTAGATAATTTTTGTGCCTGTAAAGTGCTGGATGATCATGAAAAACAACAGTGTAATGTTGAAAAAAAAGATTAGGGAAACATCCTGGAATGTTAATTTTTTGCAAGCCAAAACTACAAAAGTGTTAACGAAATGGACAGTGTAAGGCTGGTTTTTTTAACTACAGCGGTTCTGAACTGTAGTTCTGCTGAATGACTAAAAGTTATCAGTATGATGGTAAAAAACTGTACATTCTAGTCAAAACCATCCTTCTGCAAACTTATACCAAAAGCGGAAATAAGGGCAGTATTAATAGCTTTAAATGTGGGAGAGCGTTGCTATTATGTGATTATATTGTATTGCAATATGGAGCCATTAAATGTTGATGTTAAATCAAAAGTAATTGACAAATACTTGAAAATGAGATGATTTAATGACAATAATTCTCTACGATTACAACTGAATTAGTTACAAATAACTGTATTAAACAATAAAACATGAAATGATATAAACATATGATAATAATTGTACCCAGCTTAAATGTAAATGAAAGTTACCTGAGAGAGAGAGAGAGGGAGAGAGAGAGGGGGAGGGAGAGAGATAGAGAGCCAGAGCAGGAGCCCAGAGAAGGCCAGAGCCAGAGAAGAAAGAAGACAGAGCTTCGTATAACACCTTCTTTTGTACCCTTCTTGACCATGTGACCAAAGCCTAAAACCTGAGACATTCAAACTGACCAATCGACACGTGACTACATCATTAAACCCCCACAGTCCACAAAGCAGTTCCTGATTTCATCAGGAATTTGTGTGAGTTCTCTTTGGGGAAAAACACATGTTCTGCCATATAAACAAATGCATATAATAATTTTCATCCCTACAACAGTTTAATTGTTGTGACAAATTCCTAGAAAACAAGTCCTTTTGTGATGGAAAAGAACAAATGTTTGGTGTGAATAGGCTTAAGCTAGGTCAACAGTGAATACATTTATTCATAGTATGTTCTCATAAGACTTGAGAACGTCAAGTGTTCAATATAAACATTTATATTTTTGACGTTAATTATGTTGTTTTGTGCACTTTTTCAGTATTTTGTCTGTAAACTTGACTGGTTTATTTCTTCATGCCACTACCTAGTAATTTATATATACACTCTAAAAAAAAAAGGTTCCTTGAGGTTCTATATAGAACCCTAGGGTTCTATACTTGGCCAGTAGAACCTTTTACCCAAAAAATGGTTCTATTTAGAACCCTTTGAGTGCAAAGAACCTTTTTGATTAAAATGGTTCTATAATTTCTGATTTATAACATACTTATATAGTAAAGATTATAAACTAATAATAAGCTATAACACAGAGAGACAACGCTTTTCGAGTCAAAACCTAATAAAATGACTGCTATGGTCAAAAACGTAATCAATGTATGATAGGATTTTTGTTTCATGCAGGTTTGTACATTACCATATAACTACTATTTATATATGCTTAATATTTAACATTTATTACGAATTATTTTGTGAAATAAATAAAATAATCAGTTTATTTAGACTGTTCAGTGTGTTGTTATATTTTAATAATTTATTTTAAACTAATAATCATGTTAACTTCACTCTTAAAAATGATGTGTTAAAAATTAAGATATTACATCTTGTGTTGCTACAGACACATTGTGTGTTAATATTGTGCTTAGCTGTTTACACAATGGCTGTGTTAAACCAAAATCCCTTTCTATAGTGTTTGGTTTTACTACATTTAAGCAGTACACATACTGTATAAAATGCACATTTATTTTACCTGTAGTCAAAGGGCGATGTCTACTGTATTTATGTAATTTAATTATCATGTTGGCAATATAAAATAAGTATTTGAGTATACCTGGGTGAAATGTACGCGCTGTGAACGTGCGCGCGCGCGCGCTAAGTGCATGCGCAGTGACGTTCATTTTCAACCATCGCTCCCACCACGGCCCTGTCGGATATGAAGCTCTCTGCCTCAGGTGAGTGAAATTAATTACAATTCGTCTACGACAGTCAATATTTTTCCACTTTGCTTAAGAATGTTTTGTGTTTGTTGTCCTAGAAGTTGTTTTTTCTACTATGTTGTCTGTGTATCGTACTACACGGGTGACCTATTAACTTTGTCGCAAGCTAGGTTAACAGTTAACCCATTTGGCGCGATTTTTGTAAACTTGTGTTTGCAGAATTGTTAATAACACGTATCAAGCGGAAGACTTAGCATAGGTTTGTTGTGATTTCGGTAGGAAAGTTAGCGTCACTTTATAATTGATGTGAACGTGAATGTTGAGTGTGTGAATGTGAACGTAAAGCCTCGGCGTCTCTGAACTCGAGGTAGCGTTATCTCACGCCGGAGACATTCTATAACGTTACGTAATCATAATGCTATTTAATGATGATGCCCTTGGACAGTAATTTGTGTATCAGCCCGAGACTTAAGGTTAGCTGGGTGCTGCGGACAGACAACAAATGGCGCCTTGGTGTGAGCAAATTCATAAAAAAATGTCTAAATATGAAAACCTTTATTGTAATCAAACTTGCGCGCCATTTTGGGCCACCCGTCCAGTCACATACTATTCAAATTATGCTTTGTATTGTTGTACACTGTTACGTGTATTTGTTTTTTCACTGTGCTGTGTATATATGGATTTCTTTCCCCTTTACTTAGATAAAGGAAGTCGAGGAACAAATTACAGTTACTCTAACACTTCCACACCGAGCTCTTGCAACTGCTCATAGACGGAAAGGAAACATGGAGAAAACTATTCACAGTTGGCATAGAGCATGACAAATTTTAAATATAATATATTACAAGCAACATCCCTGATTCATCAGAAAGAAGTGTGCATTCATTATGGGTAAATGAATAATGTCTTTCCCTTTTAATATTATATAATAGTAAATATTTAAATAAATAAAATGTTTTTGTCATTTCTTAATGTCATTGAACAGATAAAACTCAGACTGGCACCACAAATAGATTGCTGACACTGCTTGAAGAAAATACAATCCTGAGAGAACACGAAGAGACAAAGACGCTGTCTATTTCCTTAAGAAAGGTTATTGATAAAGTTGCTGTCAATGACCTCGTAAAGAAACATGTGAGTATGTTTTTTTATTTTTTTTTTTAAGTCAATGTAAGCTGTATTTGTTTGCAAATTATTACATTAATTTAAATAGGAAATTATTATTATTTTTTTTTAAGGTAGACATTGAATTTTCCAAGCTTGCAGATGGGAAAGAGGATTTGTCAATCCAGAAACGGGAAAGGAACATAATTCCAAATCTCAAGGGAATAGTGTCCTTGGAGAGGAAAAATGACATCAGATACTTGCTGGAGAAGTCTGACAATCAGCATGATGGTATGAACTTTAGCCAAAATGTCTGTTGCCTGTGCACACTTTTGTAAACAGTTTAAACAAGAAAACGTAATGTAAATTTAAATTTTCAATTTATGATAAAGTAATTATTACAAATACATATTAATTCATTTTAATAAATTTAATTCTTATTTTGCATGTGACCTGCATCTTCAATTCTTCAAGATGAGCTGTGTTACTCTATGCTGAAGATCCTCATTCATCTTCCCTCACCCACGGCATCTGGGAGAACTGTTGCTAGAAGTAAGTGCTGTGTGAAATCTGCTGTACTGTATCATACCTATGGTATGGTTTTTACTGTGTTAGCTTGTGATAAACAAAATTGTTTCTAATGCAGCAATTTTCTAATGGTTTTCATTGTTTCATTTCTAAAGGCTGGTACCAATGTTCCATCTTTGCTCACTGAATCCATGAAGGGGACCCTGAAGTCATCTCAGCCACAGTTTGTTTCCATCAGTTCTTTAGGACATGGATGCCGGTATGTAATTGTCAAAGAATGACTCTTTTGCCTCTCTTCCTAATGTTGAAACCATGACCTGTGCTGTGGACAAACTTTTTACATTTTCTGGCTGTGTAATTTTCAGTATCTATCCTCTGTTTGAAATGAAAGATCAGGTGTTATTTATGAAGCACATACAAACATGCAGGCTAAATGTATTGTGAAATATTGAACCTTGTTAAATATAGGCTACATATGTATATATTGTGCTAAATAAGTTTAAAATTCATATTTTAATGTATATCTTGCTTTTCTTCAAATAGCCTGGAAACAACTGCGTCATAAATCTTGTGCTTGGTATGTATCATTGTTTTTAAATCTAAACAAACTGTATTTAAGTATGATGAAATGAATATTATAAAAGACTTTAACATTGTATTCATGATTACAGAAAGAGTAATTGGACCCATATTAAGTTCCCAACCTTGGTCTGCAGGACACAAGTAGCTTTGAAGAGGAAAGATCCCAGCTTAAAGAAGGACATGCGTTACATCCATAATTGTGGCACAATTATCATCAACAAGGACACCTGGTAAATATTGTATTTTATAACATGCATATGTCAGACTTGGTTGTTGTGTACTGAAATAATATTTTTATCACAAAAATGTGCTGCTGTTTGTACAGTGAGAATATTAGGGTCATTGCTTATTTAAAAGTCCTGCAGAGAAAAAATATGTATTGAAATAAAGTGTAAATTTGCCTACAGGATTTGTTGCAATGTCTGCAAAACAAATTTAAAAATGAAAGGATTTCAGTGGTGAGCTCATCAATCATCTCGCAAATGAAACAAAATAATGGGATGAAAAGGAAGTGAACTGTACTCTGAGGAACCTGACACAAGGTAAGTTCAGTTCAATACAGTTTATGTCAAAGGTAGATTAATTCTGTGATATAAATTCATATTTACACACTCTAAAATGCTGTCTTCCTACCTCAGATTGTGATGAACTTTGAATGCGACACCAGATATTCATAAGTCAAGAACCGAATGAAAGACCCTTTTCCAGAGTACAGATTATGGAGGGGTTTGCAGAACTAATGGAGCAGTTTTTTTTTCTTCTTGGAGTGCCAGATCTTGTGAGTAAACACTGTTACATTGTGTGTTAAATAGTTTTGAGATCAATTTTAATGAACAAGTTTAATGAACTTGTATTGCTGAAAATGTGTTATTTGGAAACTTACACAAGTAAACAAAATGTTTTTTTGCATTTAGGATGCTGAAAACTTGGTGAAGTACACAGAAACATCTTTAAAAGAAATGGCCCAAAAAAGGGAAGGAAAGAAGGAAGTGCTCCATGACAGTCTCATTGGACCAGCAGAGGAAACTGCAGAAGGTAACTACTCCCTATATTACATCCCATATCCTCCAAACACACACACACTTTAATTTTATTGATTATAACTGTAATTCTATTTGATGACATGTTAATTGGTTAAAAGTACTCAACACTAAAATATTGTTTTACAGAAATCCAAAGGTCCTACACCAACCAGGATTCAACAGCTCTCCTGATTCCACCTACTGTAGGCTTGAAGTGTCAGTATTACATTGGACAACACTCACTCGCTACCCTTCGACTTCCTCATTTATCAGAGGCACCACAGTGGAGTGAATCACCAGCTAATCTGCCCTTTCCAGCCACAACCCAGCACTTGGAAACACCCATATTCCCTTACATCTACACACATTCACTCACTATGGCCAATTCACCTATACCGTACACATGCTTTTGGACTGTGGGGTCAACCGAAGCACCCAGAAGAAACCCACAAGAAAACTGGGAGAACTTGGAAACTCCACACAGAAATGCCAACTGGCCCAGTCGGGACTCGAACCAGTGACCTGCTTGATGTGAGGTTAAAAATTATGTATAAAAATGGATGTTGTGATGACCAATACATACATGTACCATCCACTTTTTGAAATTGTAGTGTTATTTAATAGATGCATTGATATTGTTTTGTGTATTGTTTCCATCTGCATTGTGATATATTTCTCTTCCGTTTAGAGATGTGTGAAAGTTAAGCTCTGTATTTGCTCAAACAGTAAAAAAGCGTATAAGTGAAATCATTACAATTACGTTGTTGAATGTCATTAAACTGTTAAGGTAGATCTGCTGTCCAATGCAAAGTATGCAGAGGTGCAATTTTAAGTATTATTAAAAAAATATTTTGTATAATGGATTGAATAAATTTAAACAATTTGAATTGTCTGGATTGGTTTTATTTTTATTCATTAATAAGTAGCAATAATTCATTAATAAAGAAAAAGAACCCTTAAATGGTTCTAAATAGAACCATCTAACTTGAATTCAAAGAACCATTTGGGGTTCTATTTAATGAACCCTTAAAATGGTTCTATATAGAACCTTTTTGGGGTTCCATATATGAAGCGCTCGATAGAACCATTTTTGGTTCTATATAGAACCGTTTGTTTTAAGAGTGTAGGGTAATGTCGTTTTTTTCTGGGTAGTACCTAGCTAAGCACTATTAGATAAAGAATAAGTACTGTCCTAGTACTTAATGTAAAACATATCGAAAATAAAGTATCTCGCAAAATAGATACAAGTACAACTTGATTGTGAGTAGGTTAAACGGCGCTATGGAGAGAGTAATATATAAACACTGTCCGGTGATGACCTGTTCATCATGGCGTCATCTTGCGGACAGTACATCGAAGTGCATTTTTAAGACGCCACTCCAGTGATGCAAAATGTAAAACGCAGAGGACAAATGCCGCATGACTCTGCAACGGCCAAATGCCATAATGCAAGGATCAAGAATGTATCCGATATCGGCCCGTATCCGCCGTCAAGCTTATCTCGGGATGCACACTTGATCTTTTAAAAGCATCCTCCTCACTAATGTCTATACGTCATATAGCAGATTCTCAGCAATCTGTGCGTCCGCGATGCATCTACGTCATCAGCTGTGTTTCCCTCAGCAGCATCAGTTTGCCATATTTTCTCACAGAAGCGCCGCCTCTCCTCTCCTCTCCTTCGCTCTGTTCTCCGTGACCGCAGATTTGACTCCTCGCTCGTGTTGCATCCCTACATGTGAACCTGAGGACGCGCCGGGGTAAAGAAAGTGTCGCGCGCGCGGACAGACAGCAGTGCTCGTGACCGCGCAACATGACCGAGCTGGTGGTGCGGACTCTTCCGTCTCCTTCAGGTGCCCAAGGTCCCGGTCCGGACACTTATAAAGGATGGCTCTTTAAATGGACCAACTACCTGAAGGGGTACCAGCGCCGGTGGTTCGTGCTGAGCAACGGCCTCCTGTCCTACTACAGGTACGTGATGCGCACGAGGAGCGCGTGACTTTGCTGTGTCACCTCAGCTCGTTCTCGTTATTTGACAGCATGCGTGGTTTCGGCAGTTGGTAAAAGTTTTAATGAAAAGGCACCTGTGGGCACAGTTGCCAGGTTATAGAACAGCTCCTTTTTTGGCTGTCCGTCATGCAACAATGTCTCCGCTGTTTATAATTAGTAATGGGGACATCTGAAGCAACTAGATCAAGTTTCCAGCCTTCACCTGTAGCCGAGAAACACTTTAAAACAGCGTGTGTCGTGGAACATGAGTGATATTTACCTCAGTTTTATCATATGACCTGCATAATACCTTTAACAAAATGAATACTTTTGTAATCAGGACAATGATAACTTAATATTTGTTAACTTAAGCCACGCTGTGTTTGATTAGCAACTTCTCATTGATTAGTGAATGTGGGAAAATTAAAGATTTAGAAAACTGATCTACCTGTTAGTTCACTGAAACGAATTCTGTCATCATGTTTTACCCATCAGTTGGCCCAAACCATTTTTTGTTTGTTTTGTTGAACACAACATATCTAAAGAGTGTCAGAAAACGGTAACCGTTCATTTCCATAGTATTTGCTTTTTTAACAGAAGAAAGTAAGACAAACAGGTTTGAAACGAGTCAAAAGTGAATTAACATTGACAGAATTTACAATTTTGTGTGAACTGCCCCTTTAATTCTGTTTACATTTTTCATTCATTCATTTTCTTGTTGGCTTAGTCCCTTTATTAATCCGGGGTCCCCACAGCAGAATCAACCGCCAACTTATCCAGCATATTTTTACGCAGCAGATGCCCTTCCAGCCGCAACCCATCTCTGGGAAACATTCACACTCATACACTATACGGACAATTTAGCCTACCCAATTCACCTATACCACATGTCTTTGGACTTGTGGGGGAAACCGGAGCACCCGGAGGAAACCCACGCAACCACGGGGAGAACATGCAAACTCCACACAGAAATGCCAACTGACCCAGCCGAGGCTCGAACCAGCGACCTTCTTGCTGTGAGGCGAACGTGCTAACCACTACGCCACCGTGGCGCCCCGTTTACATTTTTTGCTTATTTAAAAAAAGAGACATTTTCACTGTTAAATAAACACCAAAAATGTATACAGTTATTTTTTCTGCATTGATGTATCTATACATTAGCAAAAGTCTGACCCAAAAGTGTGTGAGGTATGGTAAAAAGCTAATTAGATTTCAGTGAACACTACTAAAATCATGTATCAAGTTGATTGGTGCTCCATTATGCATGATGGACATGAACATTACATTTCAAAAAAGGTTACATCACTAACAAAATAGTCAGGAAAGTAGTAAAACTCTGAGAAAATAAGTGAGCATTTAGGTTTAAATGAGTTCCTTCAAAAATGAAACCGTGCTGTTAATTTAATCAACTCTCAGGACATTAAAGATGTACTTTCTTCTTCAGTGGGACTTTAAATTAGATTTTTAGCTGAAACTGTGGTCCTTGATGATTCATAAAATGCATGTCAATGGCTACAGACACATTGTGAATAAACATAAATAAACAAACAGACA
This sequence comes from Danio albolineatus, assembly GCA_903798035.1. NCBI lineage: Eukaryota > Metazoa > Chordata > Actinopteri > Cypriniformes > Danionidae > Danio > Danio albolineatus. The sequence goes on from CAIGQQ010030612.1 coordinate 6,359,567, forward strand.
AAAACAAACAAGCATCAGTGGCTCCTGATGATTCATTGAGGTCTTAAGCAGAAAAATGAATAGGATTTCATAACATTATTTCCTTAAATCCACTGCCAATGCAGTAAAAATATCTCCTGATTTGAGTTATTTCAAGGAACATATTGTGCCGTTTAACACTGCAAAGCAGTTTAAATGCTCAAAGTCCTATGTTTGCTTTAATTTAATAAGGAACATTGTGTTTCCTGATTTTAATGTGTGTTTTGCACATTCTGTTTTGAATATGCAGTAACTGACATTACTATCATCAAATGTTGATTGTGTTTGTACTGGTCTTATTAAAGGCTGTGTTGTTTTCCTGAGTCAGACTGTAATGCAGCTGTAAACGTTACGCCAGTGCTGCAGTGGATCTGGATTTATATGGATTTGTTATTAATGATGCTCTGATTCAGCACTGTTGGACTCAGAATGCCTGTAATATTTGACCAGTTTGTCGATGTTTCTGTTTACAGTGTCCAGTAGCAATGCTAATATCTGGTTTACAGATAATATATAAACAAATATGAGGAAATGTCATGTGATATGTTAAATGGCTGAAAGTAGAAATGCATTAAGTACATTTTACAGTAATAATATTTCTGCGTATAGTAATAATATCTTAAAAATGTTTATTCTTCACAATTACAAAAGTAAATTCAATCATAAAATATGAATTTTACCCAAAAAAGTATTTACAATAATGAATTTATTCATAATAAAACATATTTACTCTCAAAAATTGCTCAATAAAATGGACAATGCAGATAATAATTATTATAGTATGTTATTTTTAGTATAATTATATAATAAGTTCACTAATGTAATAATAATAGTAATAATATTATTAATAATAATATAAAACTGTATTCCAATTTTTTACTTTCAATAATAAATTCCCTAATAAAAAGAATAAGTAAATACATTTTTCTTTACACAATAATTATAATAAAGTCACAATGATGTATGCTGAAGTGTATTACATTAAATAAATGCACGAATTAATATTTTACTCAAGAATTAATAATAGTAAAGACACAATAAAATTATGAAGTTAACGGTTCGTTTATTAACTATGAATACTTACAATGTAATCAAAATACCTTTAGCACAAACGTTGCTCTCAATAATGATATAAATATTTGCACTTAAATGTTGTATTCATTATAAAATTAATATTAAATGTTATAAAAGCTATTTGTCTTTCATTTTGAGGATATTTAATACAAATAATTCTAAAATTAAGAATTTAAAAAGTGCGCGATGCTAAACTATCTAAGATTGTTGCTTTCTGGTGATTTTAAGTGCTTCTATCATCCTCATTTTTAAGTTTTAATCTGCTAAATTAATAAATGTAAACACTCACATTAGTACATTTACTCCATCATCATTCACTGTACGAGTTTGCAACCGACGCAGTAATTTTCCTCATCCAAGCAAGCACACACAATGGTGACTCGTATGTCAGCATCCGTTGCGTGTATATGTGAATCTGATTTCCTCGAGTTGCTCCTTTACCCTGTGTGGCTTTGTGTTTGTGTGTATGCAAATTTATCTTCAGGACTCAAGCGGAGATGGCACACACCTGCCGTGGCACAATTACCTTGGCGACGGTGCACATAGAAGTGGGGGACACCTGTCACTTTGTGTTGACGAGTGGTGGGCGGAGCTACCACCTCAAGGCCTATTCAGAGGGCGAGTGTCAGCGCTGGGTTTCAGCTCTGCAACAGGCCAAAGCAAACGCCACCCATATGATGCCCCATTCAGGTGAGTCCTGACACAGAGCCAGTGACGAACATCTCAGATTGATGAGATCTAGGGCAACTTTAATGAAGTTTTATCGATCTCTGTTGGCAAAAGAACTGAAAACGCTGTTATATGGATGCCATACCAGTAGTTGACACTGTTAAAGTTGGCTTGAAAAGGAAGTTGCTGAGACTTCTATTTTATTATGTTGATGCACTTCAAACTGAAATAGAATTCTGAGTAGGGCCGGGGCCTGCTTTTTTTGCATCATTCGCTCATAGCAAACTAACGGTAAGAGAGGCGTAGTTAAGAAGGTTGTGGCTGAAGCCAAAAAACTGACACATACAGAAAAAAACATCACTCTAAACAGAGAAGCAATTGGTCAGATTTAGATTTTTCTCAGTGGATTACCTTGCGCAGATTAATTGTTCACCTAAAGAAAACTCAAAATTAAAAAAATGGCCTGTCAGAGGAATAGACATTAATAGTCTATTCCTCTGACATCTAACAATAGACATCTAACAATAGTCCAAAAATAGACTAGTCATCAAATACACAGGAACAGGGGCGTAAATCCCGGGGGGGACAGGGGGGACATGTCCCCTCCCATCCGAGGGTTGTACCCCCTCCCAAAAACAAAAAGTTTTATCGATCTCTGTTCAGACGGATTGGCAAAAGGACTGAAAATGCTGTAATATGGATGCTATGCCAGTAGTTGACACTGTCAAAGTTGGCTTGAAAAGGAAGTTGCTGAGACTTCTATTTTATTATGTTGATGCACTTCAAACTGAAATAGAATTCTGAGTAGGGCCGGGGCCTGCTTTTTTTGCATTATTCGCTCATAGCAAACTAATGGTAAGAGAGGCGTAGTTAAGATTATCGTGGCTGAAGCCAAAAAACTGACACATACAGAAAAAAACATCACTCTAAACAGAGAAGCAATTGGTCAGATTTAGATTTTTCTCAGTGGATTACCTTGCGCAGATTAATTGTTCACCTAAAGAAAACTCAAAACTCAAAATGGCCTGTCAGAGGAATAGACATTAATAGTCTATTCCTCTGACATTTAACAATAGACATCTAACAATAGTTCAAAAATAGACTAGTCATCAAATACACAGGAATCAGTTACTACACATGTGAAGTCTGTCTATTTGATCACTACTAGTCTAGTTTTGGACTATTTTTAGATGTCTTATAGATTTTCAGCTTGATAGATCAAATGCAGCCTTGATTTAACCAGGACATCGATGTTTAGACGTCTATTTGACATCTTTTAAACACATAATTGCTTGGTGGGATATGCCCCATCAGATTTGTTTCATCATGATTTGCTTACTTTGTAATTCACATTTTTAAAGCCTTTTTTAATTATTCATAGTGCTTTTTCATATATATTTTTTTTTCAGTTTATTACGTGTAATGTGTAATGTAGCAGTTTGTGAATGTAAATGCAAAACTTCACTGGTGAATTTGCAGGATACATGAAGTTACTGAAAGAATTGATTCTGAATTCCCTGAAATAAGTCAGTAATTCAGTTCCAGCACAAATCTACAGAGTTCAGTAACAAATTTGTACTAATGAGCATCTAGGGTTTCCATCAGCTGTCTGTTTGTTTTGACCCTAAAACACTGTAGCTGTAGCTGAGGCTTTGTCCACACTAATACGTTTTTATTTAAAATCTATTTTCTTTTTGTTTTTATTTTCCGTCCACACTGAGAATGTGTTTTTAAGCAACAATATTGTATTGTTTTGAAAAAGTGCTCTCCAAAGTGGATACATTTATAAACTCTGTATTTCAAGAGTTCACACTTAGCTGATGATTGATTATAAAGCGAGTTTGGCATGCTGTCCCAGGAGAGAGCTCTGAGCTCAATAGGTCCTTGATCCCAGGGGCTCCCTCCCATTTGCAGGGCAAGGGGGAGTTTATGCTCAGGTTGATCTCAAGAACTCCCTCCACCCCTCTTGTTACATAGATATACTACTGGTAAGAGTTTGATTATAGTGTTAATTTAGATTGATCAATTGACCAAGAACATGTAAACTCCACACAGAAACGACAGCTGGCCTGTTAAGGATTTGAACCAGTGACATTCTTGCTGTGAGCCAACAGTGCTAACCACTGGGCCACCGTGCCGCCCTATGGAGGAAAGATGGAGAAGTAGGGGTACAAGGGGGGTTTTACAATGGGAAGATAAATGTGGTAAGAAACTCTGGTTATTTATAGTGGGTTAGGAATCATCTGATCGGCGGATCATGGATTAGTCAATGGGGACGAGCTGCGATCAATCATAATCATGTGCTTCTCTCGAAATTAGTTTGAGTAAACTTCACTTCGAGTCGCAGTGGGGTAAATTGAATTGAGGCTTTCAAAAAAGATGCATTTTTTGTCACGTGACCAGTTCAGATAAAATGGTGGAGGACATTGTACAGCAGTTGTTTTAGATGCTCTCCATTTTGACACCGTTGTTAAAGATGAATGTCAGTATGCTCCCAATTACTTTTCTTCAAAGTTTACGGAATGTTTACTCAGAGTTTTTTTTTTTTTGGCATATCTCCCTCTGTGAAAAACATGGACGATCTGCTTTTGGGAATTGATTAAAAACGAAAACGTGGATGTTGAGTGGTTTTAGATTTAGGACAGCACTCATGCTGCTTTGTGTTAAGCAGTGATCTCTTCTTACGGAATAAAGGTAGGAAAATGTATAATTAAACATTTGGATGACATTAATGTTGGAATCTTTGGCCTTTATCTCTGTGGAAACCACATTTAGAGTTTGTAGATGTTTTTTTTTTGGACAGTCTTGCAGTTTTTATTATATGAATTTGACAAAAAAGTGTGATTTAAATGGAATTTATGCTAAAAGATTGGTCTTTTGTATTAGAAGTTCAATGATTTTAGCAAATCCGGTGGAATGGTTTGTTTTACAAATACAATTTTAGCTTGGATTTCAAAGATGTTTTTTTTTTTTTTTGGCATATCCCCCAGTCTATATTGTTGCTTGCGTTCTATAACTTTATACTCTAACTATACGCTTACTATAACTTTATACTCTTCGATAACTCTGTGAAAAACATGGACGATCTTCTTTTGGGAATTGATTAAAAACGAAAATGTGGATGTTGAGTGTTTTTAGATTTCCGGATTAGTGTAGATGTTGACTGAGGCCTGTTAGAGTTTGGCTTGTGTTGTGAATATTTTTTGAGAACACTTTTTTTCTGATCTGATATAGCAAATGTACTCTTCATACAATTACAAATTAACACAGTAAAACTTACACCACAGTTAATTTCTTTGTCGCTGTGTTCACATGTCCTGAAATTGAGACATGGGAAATGGTTTTAGACACAAACTGTAAGTGGTCGACCATTCACAGCAAGCTGCACAATAATCAGACCAATCAGCTTGGAGGACAATCAAACTCACCCTGTCTCTCAGTTCACCTATTTACACTATGGACTAGGGCTGTGCGATCAATCGAAATCGAATCGCAATTGCGATTTAAAATGTTGCGATTAGCTAATCGCAAAGGGCTGCGATATGAAATATGTTTGTATTATTTAATTCCCCTGCCCAGAGCAAATGCGTGACTGCGGTGTGTGTGTGATAGTCTTACTAGCCAACTGAGTGGACACAATTGAGTGATGAGTATCATGCTAAAAAGTCAACTGAAAGTATTGCCAGTGACACTCGATCTAGTAGCAAGCAACAGCACAGTACAATTTCAGAGTTGTTTCAGCCATGTTAGTTTGAGTGTTCTGTGTTGTTATAATTATAAATTTTTTGTTTTTATAATAAGCTACACTATCTCCTTAATTTGAGTTCAACTTTTTTTTTACAGAAAGGCAAGGACGTTTTATTTGTGTTTGCTCTTTACTCTTTGTTTTATTTATATTTAGGAGTAAATGTTTAAGTAAAGGGCGCCACGGTGGCACGTGAGTAGCACGTTCGCCTCACAGCAAGAAGGTCGCTGGTTCGATCCCCGGTTGGGGCAGGACCCGGTTGGGCCAGTTGGCATTTCTGTGTGGAGTTTGCACGTTCTCCCTGTGGTTGCGTGGGTTTCCTCCGGGTGCTCCGGTTTCCCCCACAGTCCAAAGACATGCGGTACAGGTGAATTGGGTAAGCTAAATTGTCCATAGTGTATGTGTGTGAATGAGAATGTATGAATGTGTTTCCCAGAGATGGGTTGTGGCTGGAAGGGCATCCGCTGCGTAAAACAAATGCTGGATAAGTTGGCGGTTCATTCCGCTGTGGCGACCCCGGATTAATAAAGGGACTAAGCCGAAAAGAAAATGAATGAATGAATGAATGTTTAAGTAAATTAATATCTTTTCAGTTCCTTTTTTAACTAACACTCACTGCAGTTTAGCAGTAAGAAGCTACAATACAGCTTATTGAGCTGAAGCTTGACTACAAAATTAAATTGCAAATCAAATCGAAATCGCAATAACTGTCAAAAAAAAAATCGCAATTAGATATTTTCCCCAGATCGCACAGCCCTGCTATGGACTAATAGTGTGTAGTCTTTGTGAAGAAAAGCAACATTTTTTTGAGTTCGTTTATACTACTTCATCTTAAATGCATCTTTAACTTACTTTTTCATGCATACTGTCACTGATACCTGCTCTGTCAATCAGGCCATCAAAGTTAACACCTACTGTCTTAGGCCCCGTTTACACTAGTGCGTTTTCGTTTTAAAACGCATAAGTTTTGCTATGGTTACGCCATCCGTCCACACTACGCCGGAGTTTTCGAGCCGCGAAAATGGAGCGTTTTGGAAACGCTGGAGAGGTTGTTTTCATTCTAAAACGCTGCTGCTCCGTCTCAGTGTGGACGTGGGAAAACGGAGACATTTGTAAACGGAGGTGTGGCTGCTAAGATTTGCTACGTGATTGGGGCTTTTGGGTCATTGCGTAACCTTCCCTTATTCGTCAAGTGCACATGACTATAATGCCACCAGAAAACAGCAGACCAGCCTTCACTGTAAACACTGTATTTTCGATAGCCATGGATGTTTTATATTCATTTGTTACTTAAAGTAACAACTCGACCTCGTCGTCTGTCCACAAAAAGACCTCTCTCGCTTTCTTTGCCATCGCGTTCATCGTTCAACCAGCGTTTGTTGACTAACAATAACCAAATGCTGAGCGAGACACATGCTTCCCGTTTATACTTGAACGTGCATGCCCAGAGTGCGCGAATGGTCACGTGATATACGTTTCTGGTGGAGTAGTGAAGACGGAGATCTGTTAAGACGCTGGGTGAAACGCTAGTGTGGACGCGGATCGTTTTCATGCTAAAACGCCATTTTAAAACTAAAACGCACTAGTGTAAATGGGGCCTTAGAGATGAAGTGGAGTGCTAAGCTGTCATTTATGCATCTTTCATGCAGAGAAGGAAAGTTAAGGAACAAATGTAGCCTTATAAAACCACACAGTCATGTTGCTAATGTTGTTAACAACTATTTCTCATCATTTAATAGTCATTAAAACTGCTTTACCTCAGTCTCATACACCTACCAAATTTGTAGTTTTTAAAACATTTTTTTTATCTGTGGTTAATGCAGTCCTTGTGCAATGTGCCATCAGGATAACTTTGAGATATTAATTTCAACATGCTGTGATTTGGGACAAAATGATTCTATTTCCGAAGAGTATTTAGGATGTGAACTGGGACACCGCATGGGTTCTTGGAGGGCCACAGCCACACACAGTTTAGCTTTAATCCTAATTAAACACACATCAGTCAAGTCCTTCAGTTTTTTTTTATTTGGAAAACTACAGGTGGCGCCACAGTGGCTCAATGGTTAGCACTGTCGCCTCACAGCAAGAAGATCGCTGGTTCAAGTCCCGGCTGGGCCAGTTAGCATTTCTGTGTAGAGTTTGGATGTTCTCCCTGTGTTTGCGTGGGCTTCATCCGTGTGCTAGTTTCCCCCACAGTCCAAAGACGTGGTATATAGGTGAATTGAATAAACTAAATTGGCAGTAGTCTATGTGTGTATGATGTTTCCCAGTACTGGGTTGCAGTACTGGGAAGGCATCTGCTGTGTAAAACATATACTGGATAAGTTGGCAGTTGGGCGACACGGTGGCTGTCACCTCACAGCAAGAAGGTGTCACCTCACAGCAAGACTGTCGCTGGGTGGAGCCTCGGCTGGGTCAGTTGGCATCTCTGTGTGGAGTTTGCATGTTTTCCCCTTGTACTCGTAGGTTTCCTCCAGGTGCTCCGGTTTCCCCCACAAGTGAATAAAGGGACTAAGCCGAAGGAAAATCAATGAGTGAAAACTACAGGTACTGGAGCAGGATTGAAACTAAACTCTGCAGGCATGAGGCCCTCTGAACTGAGTTTGACAGCTCTAGTTTAGAGAGACCGCATCCTTGAACAAACTCTTTCAGCGAGAAAATAGCTGATGCTGCTACGTATGAAAAACTCTAAACGTTTTTTGATTTTAACTGGATGTAAACCGATTGTAGGAGTCCTCCAAAACAAAATTAGAAGAGTTTATTATAACACAAAAGGGGCACATAAATAAAGGAAAATAAAGGATATTAGTGTTAGGGTCTTATTTTCTCATACCTTTCATGATAAACCTATCTATCTATCTATCTATCTATCTATCTATCTATCTATCTATCTATCTATCTATCTATCTATCTATCTATCTGTCTGTCTGTCTGTCTGTCTGTCTGTCTGTCTGTCTGTCTGTCTGTCTGTCTGTCTGTCTGTCTGTCTGTCTGTCTGTCTGTAGGCCTGTCACAATAATCAATATATCGACTTATCGTACAACACTTGGACATGACATCACTCATTTTTGGTGATGCGATATATATCGCCCATACATAAAAACCAATTCTAGTCTAATTTTGGCTGATTGTGCAACATCTCTATCTCTATTGGAGATGTCAGAGTCAGTATGGTTAAAAACACTTAAGTATTTACTATAAATTACTCTAGTATGTTCTCATGTAGGTGTCTGACAACTGAAAATAGATCTGATAGCAGATATCATAGCCTCTGTTGCTTCTTACCTTGCACTTTTTTTTGCTAGCATTTATTATTATTTATTTAGGAATAATAAATGACTATAATTAAATGAAATATTCTTAAGAATAAAATATTACTTGTTCTTTGGAAGACTGTTTGTTGCATTATGATGATATTATATTGTCATTCTGGCATTATGGGTGGCATAAAATGGTCTTAAAATGACAATAATATCGTTTATCGCAATATATTTTGGTGCAATATATCGTACATCAAAAAATAGATATCGTGACAGGCCTATCTGTCTGTCTGTCTGTCTGTCTGTCTGTCTGTCTGTCTGTCTGTCTGTGTCTGTCTGTCTGTCTGATGTCTCTATCTAAAACTAGGAAATGTAATATTATTAGGCTACGTTGTTTTTTCATTGTTGTTTTTTGCCGTTATTACTTTATTGTTCTCATTTGTTTGTTTGGATAAACTTGTCCACAAAGTGATTCAATTTAAACATAAATTATGTTTAGATAGATTTTTTTAAGCCTAAAATAATGAATACAGATGAAAATAAAATCTTACATACATAATTTGTTCTTAGTTTAAAATATCTAAAGTAGAAAGTAATCCATCACTGAAACCTTCTTGAATATGACCAGGCATCACAGTGGTGCAGTGAGTAGCACGATTGCCTCACAGCAAGAAGGTCGCTGGTTCGAGCCTGGAATTTCTGTGTGGAGTTGGCATTTCTGTGTGCAGTTCGCATGTTCTCCCTGTGGTTGCGTGGGTTTCCTCCGGGTGCTTCAGTTTCCCCCACAAGTCCAAAGACATGTGTTATAGGTGAATTGGGTAGGCTAAATTGTCCGCAGTGTAAGTGTGTGAATGAGTGTGGGTTCTAGCTGGAAGGGCATCCGTTGCATAAAACAAATGCTGGATAAGTTGGCAGTTCATTCCACCGTGGTGACCCCTGATTAATAAAGGGACTAAGCCAAAAAGAAAATGAATGAATGAACAAATGAACTAGAAACGTGTAATAAACAACCTTTCGAGGCAAAAAAGGTCTTTTTGTTAAAGGTGTTGCATTTTATTAGCAGTTGCCACAAGGCGGCAGTATTGTTCATTACATTTTAAAGCTTATTTTTCCACTCGTTATTTCCATATAATTAATTCCACAATTATCTAAAAACATAATTACAATTCCCTTATAAATATTATGCTACATGTTTTCATTAAGTTGCATTTGTAAGTCCTCATTGAGAGGACAGATTTCATTGCTTCTCTTCAGATACTTAAATAAAAGTAATGCAATGCAATTCTATTCAACCTTTCTATTTCTATCTTCAAAATTGCATTTTTCCTCAACAAAATGTTACTTCTCAAAGAAAAATCAATCACTTTAAAAATCACACAAAATATTTGAACTTTCACAGGTAATTCTCGCAGGGTTTCCAACCTCTCTGGTAATATAAAATTTAGATGAGCCTCTATATCCCAAAAGTGATTGATTTGCACACTCCACACCGTCCCGTTTGCATGATTTGATCTGAATGAAGTGACGAGCATGTTGAGCTCCGCCCACCGAGCCAGACGGAGAACGAGAAGGAAAGAAGGAGGGAGGGAGAGAAGAAAAACAGGAGCGAGAGGGATGGGAAGGTGACTGAGGAGACTCCGCTTTATACGCCTTGATTTAAAAACACTGAAACATCACATTCACAGCACTCACGCCTGCTTTGTGTTAAGCAGTGATCTCTTCTTATGGAATAAAGGTAGGAAAATTTATAACTAAACATTTGGATGACATTAATGTTGGAATCGTTGGCCTTTGTCTCTGTGGAAAACACATTTAGAGTTTGTTGATGTTTTTTGGACAGTCTTGCAGTTTTTATTATATGAATTTGACAGAAAAGTGTGACTTAAATGGAATTTATGCTAAAAGATTGGTCTTTTGTATTAGAAGTTCAATGATATAAGCAAATCCTGTGGAATGGTTTGTTTTACAAATACATTTTTAGCTTGGATTTCAAAGTTGTGCTTGTGGTAGATTTTTACGTTGAGTTTATGGAATGAGTGTGTTATACATGCTCTGAAGAACATTGTGGCTGCTGTTATGAATTGTATTTAATTGAAAGATAAATTAGTTTATCAATTTACTAGTGTCTCAGAAGTGCATCTGAAGTGGCATTTATGATATATTACGTTTACCTGGTTTTGGATGTTTAATTTTTCTGATTAAAAGTTGACGATACTAAATACAGGTGAATATTTTAAGCTTGTACACTTTGACCATTTCCAGAGCCTGCCGAAAACGCATTTGCTTGGATTGCTTTTAAAGTGTAAACATCTGGTCAAATGTGTACAAACTCTAAGACAATTTAACTTTGGCATCTGAAATTCAAAGTTTGGTTTAAAGGATTAAAAAAAGCATTTTCTTTCTAGTCTTATAACTTATTTAAATTAGGCATGGGCTGGTATAAGTTTCTGACGGTATGATAACCTTGGATAAATTTATCATGGTTGCACAGTATCATTGTGATTTACTATTGTGATAATAATTTCATTTTAAATGTCTTGGTAAAAAAAAAAAAAAAAAAAACATTTCCCCCATTAAACACAATATATTTTATTTTAGGAAAGATTTATAATATTTTGGAGCAGTAAACATGTCAGGCTAAATATTTAAAATAAATATTAGACCTCTGCTTTCTTCATTCATTTCCAAAACACAGATTTCTTTACTAAACATAAAAAACACATCAAAAAACTCTTAGATATACCTTCGGAAATCAGAATGGTATAGCCGGAAAATTGTCGGTTTAAAACTTTGACTTTTCCAAACCATGGTAAAACTTGAATCTGGTTATCATCCCATTCCTAATTTAAATCCACAGTGTTTGGCATAGTTTATCATCTATTAGAGCAGAAATGAACAAGGTGCTTGTGCTTTTTGTATTGGTTTGTTGTCTCCTTTTGTAAATTGCATTTATTGGACAAAATGTGTTCAAAAGATCAGGAAAGGCCCATGTTTACACATGTTCTTTGACCCTCCTCTCAGAAAGTGGTCCAAAGTGGACAGAAGAGACAAATTAAATGTGGATGTAAATGGGAATTACTTGTAAACCAGTTGAACAAAACACATTTTAATTAGGTGTAAACTTGGCATATGGGTGTTTATATATAGTTATATTATATAGGATAATTTGGTACTAGGTCAGAACAGGGATAATTTAGTTTGGCTGTTATGTGGCTTTATTTGAGCCTGGACTTACACTGACCCGGGTCAGGGAAATAGCCTTAAAGCTCTATTGGCAAGCTCCAGAATGAAGGAAAGCTATAGTAAAACTTTCATTCTGCTCCTTTTATAGAAAAAAATAAATAAAGAAGCTACATATATATATCATTCAGCGTAGTGATATGGATCTGTAAAGCAAAGATTCAGTGGTATGGATGAACAAGATGATGGTCATATTTCTGTACCGAGAGTTCACTTCTGATCTTCTATTGGTCTCACACATTCACATGATTCAAATCCGCAGGTCAGAGTTCACCAAGCTTGAATTTTGCAACGCAGCGACATGAGAAACTTGAAGGACACAAGTTTACTGTTAAAAGAGTCATACGTTTCTTTGCGTCTGTAAGTTGTTTAAAAGTGTGAGAAACATACAACAGGACTCAGCGTAAATCAGATCATCTGGGATATAGAGTAAGCAGGCTGATGGGCCTAATAGGATTGACATAAGCCAATGAACTCTACTGTCGCTTGGTTTTATAGCTCCTTCTAGACTTTTAGTGATCTGTATCCTGGATCTGCGGTTCATCAAGGTGTGGTTAGTCAGAGATGAGTCACTGGTGTCTCTCCAGCAGGTTAGCATGAAGCTGATCTCTGATTGATTCTCCAGTGTTGCTGCTTTTCCTATTACGCCCACTGAGGCTGAGTGAGACTCTCTGTTTAAATTCCCCCAGATCACATATGATGTTGTGTTGTTTTTCTACTACAATAACACAACAGTCACATCGCTGCACAATTCACAGATTATACAAGTGTTGAACGTACATTATGGACAGAAATAAGACACAATGTATCTTGTCTTATTTCTAGTTGGGGCAGTGGTATATTTAGGTATATTTAGAATACTATATACTGTATACAATACTATGTAGTATATGGCTGATGAACATTCTAAGCTCTGCAATTGTTTTCAGATAAAGGCAAAGCTGAAGTAGTAGCAGGCAGGTCTCGAGCACATCACCGCTCCACATCACTATGCTGAATGATTTCAATTTGTTAATAAAAGGCTTTCTTAAAAAGGCAAAGACAGTATACACATTTTCTGATAAAAATTCAGAACATTGTCTTAATATGCGATGTGTAGAACAATGCAAAGTGAGGAGGGTAGTTACCCTACCAACTTATTATGCTTATTTGCTAATATTCATTCATTCATTCATTTTCTTTTCGGCTTAGTCTCTTTATTAATCAGGGGTCGCCACAGCGGTATGAACCGCCAACTTATCCAGCATGTTTTACGCAACGGATGCCTTCCAGCTGCAACCCATCACAGGGAAACACACATACACTCTTGCACACACTCACATACACTACGGCCAATTTAGCTTATTCAATTCACCGATACCACGTCTTTGGACAGTGGGGGAAACCGGAGCACCCGGAGGAAACCCATGCAAACACGGGGAGAACATGCAAACAGAAATGCCACACAGAAATGTCAACTGACCCAACCGAGGCTCGAACCAGCGACCTTCTTGCTGTGATGTGACTGTGCAACCCACTGCGCCACCGTGCTGCCCTATTTGCTAATATATAAAAACTTAATAGATTGGTGCCAATAGCCTTGTGGCAAATTGTGGTGACATATATCATTGAAGTGCTCACAGTGAGTTCAATTCCGAGCTCAAGGTCCTTTGCTGATCCTTCTCCTGTCACTCTACTGCACATGTATTCCTGTCTCAACACCACAGTCTTAAGTAATAAAGGCGAAAAACCTCTAAAAATATATTTAAACTAATTTATATTGTTATTTTAATTTTGTTAGAGGTGCCAAACTTAACTCCAATTACAACAGGGGTTTGTTTTCCTGCATGGCATTTTTGTTGGCGTAGTATTGCAGCAGTCCTGTTGTCGTGCTGCATATCAGGCAGTGACTCTAGAGGCAGCGTAGTACTAGTCATACCTGCCAACACTCCCGTTTTTCCCGGTAGTCTCCCATATTTCACATACATCTCCCGCCACCCTCCCGGTTTGTTATTTCTCCCGGGAAACTCCTGTATTTTGTACGCCCCAATGCAGTTTCAAAAAAAGCGCTTTTGTTCATATTTGTCAAGTTGCCAGATCTTGAATGAAGTTCATTACCTCACACAATTGACGCAATATTCAAATCTTATTACATATTTGACCTCAATCTGGCAACATACGTTACAACTCAGGTGCGGGCAGTCGCATGATGTAGTACACATGATGGAGGGAAAAGAGTCAGGTTGTGCTTCGGCAAAAAAAAAAAAAAACATTTAAATTTGCCAACAGCTGGATGGAAGAATTCATGTTTGTGTCTAGAAGCCGCCTTGACGACGGCCACGTTTTCTGCAAGGTGTGTCATATTGATTTTAATGTCGGACACGGTGGGAAAAACGACATTACTCAGCATGTGAAATCACAACGGCACTAAAATTGTAAATTATGTTAAAATGATTAATAATGTTCAATTCCTTAGAGAGTTTATTGTTATCGCTTCGCTTTACAAGACCTCATTGTGTCACCAGGAGCCATGGATATTGCTTTGGGCTCATTTGTATGTTTATTTTGTTATTGGTATTTTTATTTTTAATCTGAAAAACCATCAGCATTCTACTGAAGAAAAAGCGCACTACTGTTAACATACTGGAATTGTTTAATTTAATATGCTACAATGTTAAGTCACTATAAAACATTAAAACATTTATAAGAGAAAATCATTTTATGTAAATAAATATACCCCCCACCTCGTAGATAATCTCACGGAATTTCAAAACCAAATGTTGGCAGGTATGGTACTAGTAGCGTAGTTCACTATTAATGTCATCAGAAATGGAAACCGTTGGTCAAAAACACACATTTACACACAAAGTCACACCCAAATGGTGTGTTGAGATGCCATTTTTATTTTTATTTTTTTGTTGCTTAACGTGTTGTAGGATATCGAAGGCAGTGAAGGACACATACATGCTAAATTTGATCAGAAAAAGGACAGTAAGTGAAGTCGAATTTGATTTGGACGAAAAAGAACTTTAGAACTTTCAGACAAAGCAAGTCAGCATTGAACCGCCTCATACTGCACATTAACGACATAAAATAGGCTTCGGGCTTAAGAGAGCTGACACCAAGCCCAGTCCTGATCCTTTGAGATGTAAAGGATATTTACCTAGAAAGATTCTGATCATCTCAGACATCCCGTAGGCCTGATTAACATATGAAAATGTCAATGTTTGCACAAATAACCTTCAATCATGTGGTGCTTTGATGAACAATTCTGCCATAATCTCAATCTTCTTAATAGACATGCTCATGATTACAGTCTTGTGTATGTTCGCGATCACTATACAGTGTAATTTGGGCACAGATGTGTCTGTGGGGTGTAGGATGGGTCCATGTGAGGCTCTGGGCTCTCTGTATGCGTATGTGGGTCATCAGACTCACTCTCCACTCGTTGATTCTGCTCTCTAGAGCCACGATAATCCACTTTCCTCCAATTGTTTTCTTAGCAAGTGTGAAATTGCAGTCTTTCGCTTGGATTGGTTTGAAGATGCTTTGGTTTTAATTCAGTTGGATGGAAAGATTGAAGCTTAGTTAATGTGTAATCTCCGCAGTTGCTCAGTTATGATCACTGGAACAAATACAACTGCTAAACATTCTAATTCACATAAATATATGTATACTTGTTAATTTGTTCAAAATAAATGTAAAGTTTGTTGCAGGCAAAATAACGAGAAACCATTCCTGAATTTAGGCTTGGGCGGTATCCAAATTTTTAGGCTTGGGCGGTGACCCAAACCTCCCTGTTTTACCCCGGTATACGGTATTACCATGAATAATAAATAAATAATTGTGTAAGGCTCAGACAGCATCACCAAACTGTTAGCTTGTGCACAAACTTTTCAGAAACTGAATGTCAAACACTAATACTGAAACCATAACAAAATAACATGCACAACAATATTAACAACTTTTATCATTTACATTTTTAATATAATATAGTTCCTTCGCCAAGTAATTTGTCACAGCATCAGTTTTCCAATGGACACTGTCCCTTTTATACCTTTTTGTTGCACGATTTGCAAATTGCCTCGTCTGTATTTACCGCCTCTCCTTCTCGTTCGGTCAAAACCTTTCCCGCCGGGTTCCCTGTTTTCCTCCCACCGTCCAAACACATGCAACTTAAGTTAATTGACTATTACAAATCGGCACCATAGACATGCTCCTAGTAAGTGGTTATCTTTTCATAGCAATCACTATCTGTTCATTAGCTACTCGCAGGGGAGTTCTCGAGATCTACCTGAGCTCAAACTCTTCTCTCGCCTTGCGAATGGGAGGGAGCCCTGGGCTCGAGGATCTTATGAACTCACTCTCTCCCGGGACAGCATGCCAAACAAGCTTTATAATCAATCATCAGCTAAGTGTGAACTCTTAAAACAGTTATGTAAGTCAAACATTCATTCAAGGTGATGTAAAGGTCACACTGGTGCTGTTTTCCTGTCCAGTGACTGATGTTCAGACTGAGTGAGTTTCAGCTAACGGTCTTCCAGCATGTGCACTGCTCTCTCTGTGCTGCTTCAGGCTCAGACAAGCAATGGCTTCAAAAAATGTCTTTCACAACAGAAGAGGCAGTTCTCCAGTGTCTGTTTGCCAGTGAATGATGTCCATGTTGTGTGAGCGAGCAGCACAGCGAGACGCATTAACCATTTTTTTTTCCAGTCTCCTTATAGCTTCTAAAAATAGCCGTCCTCTGATTGCGTGGGCCTGTGTTTCCATGGCAACCATGTTCATTCACAGAAATCTGCTGTTTGAATGGGGTTTTGTGACGCCTTTTTTTCACACTCTCTGTCTCGATCGTCATCCACTGCCTACATTCAGCTTTCCTCTCAACTAGAAATGGCCATTAATGAGACTATATCACAGTATTTGCTGGTACTTATTGTGATAACCATATCAGTGAAAGTAATTCATGCATGTCCACTAAGAAACTAAAGTGCACCGTGTCTTTAGAGAGTAGTATATATTTTCCTATTATTTTATTATCAGTTTAAAATTAAAACAGGCACTGTTAGCACACATCTAATGTAATATCACTTTCATACACACTGCTATAGCTAAAGGGTATCCTTGAACAGAAGGAAATGCATCCAGCTATTAGTAAAGGTGTTTCAATTACAAATGTGAACAAAACATTTGTCTAAAACTAAAAATGACTCCATGTTTCCATTAACATAGTGTTATGCAAGTAAACCTCTTGTGATGAGTCATTGTTAAAACGAAGGTCGACCGATACAGGTAGGTTTACTTGCAGTGCATCTGGACAGTATTCACAGCACCTCACTTTTTCCACATTTTGTTTTGTTTACAGCTTTATTCTAAAATGGATTAAAATTAATCGTTGTCCTCAAAGTTTTATAATAGCCCTATGAAAACATGAAAGAGGTTGGTTTGAAATTGTTTCAAATGTAGTTAAAATAATAATAAAAATCAGCCTTTTCCATTTCTCTAAAAACTGTGCTTTGGTGCGTTTCCACTGATCCACCTTTTTTAGATGTTTCTACAACTCGAATAGATTCCATTTGAGGTAAAGTGAGTTGACTGGACATGATTTGGAAAGGCATGCACCTTTCTATGTAAGGTCCCACAAGCCATGAAGTCCATGGAATTTGATGTAGACCTCTGAGACAGGACTGGATCGAGGGACAGATCTGAGGAAGTGTACAGACAAATTTCTGCAGCATTGAAGTTCTCAATGAGCACAGTGGCCTCCATCATCTATAAATAAAAGACGTTTTGAACCACCAGGTCTCTTCCTTGAGTGGACAGTCCAGTCAAACTGAGCAATTGTTTGAGAAGGGCCTTAGGCCCCGTTTACACTAGTGCAATTTAGTTTTAAAACGGCATTTTAGCATAAAAACGATTCGCGTCCACACTAGCGTTTCACTCAGCGTCTCTCAGCAGATCTCCCTCCACACTACTCCACCAGAAACGGATATCACATGACCATTCGCGCACTCTGGGCATGCGCGTTCAAGTATAAACAGGAAGCACGTGTCTTGCTCCGCATTTGGTTATTGTTAGTCAACAAACGCTGGTTGAACAATGAACGCGATGGCAAAGAAAGCAAAAGAGGTCTTTTGGAGGACAGACGACGAGATCGAGTTGTTACTTAAAGTAACAAATGAATCAAATAAATATATAAAACATCCATGGCGAACGAAAATACAGTGTTTACAGTGAAGGCTGGTCTGTTGTCTGCCGGTGACGTTGTAGCCACGTGCGCTTGACGAATAAGGGAAGGTTACGCAATGACCCTAAAGCCCCAATCACGTAGCGGATCTCAGCACATCCACACATCCACACTGAGATGAAGCAGCAGCGTTTTAGAATGAAAACGGCCTCTCCAGCGTTTCTAAAACGCTCCGTTTTTCGCCGCTTAAAAACTCTGGCGTAGTGTGGAGGGATGGCGTAACCATAGCAAGACGTTTTAAACGTATGCGTTTTAAAACGAAAACGCACTAGTGTAAACGGGGCCAAGGGGGTGACCAAGATCCTGATGGTCACTCTGAACGAGCTCCAGAGTTTCTCTGTGGAGAAAGAGGAATCTTTCAGAGGAACTACCATCTCTGTAGAGCTCCACAAATCAGGCCAGACAAAAGCCACTCCTCATGGTTTTTGCTAAAAGGCACCTGAAGTACTCTGAGATCATGAGAAACATAATTCTCTGGTCTGAAGAAACAAAGATTGAAATCTTTGTCTAGAAGAAACCAGGCAGCGCTCATCACCTGGCCAATACCAACCCTAGTGTAAAGCATGGCCATGTTGTGTGAAGTTTTTCAGGGGCAGGAACTGGGAGACTAGTCAGGATTGAGTGAAATATGAATGTAGCAATGCACAGAGACATCCTTGATGTAAACCTGATCCAGAGCACTCTGCAGCTCAGACTGGGAAAACGGTTCCTCTTTCAACAAGACACTGACCTGAAGCACACAACCAAGAGAAAAAAGAAGTGGCTATAATCTCCTTGAGTGGCTCGGACAGAGCCCAGACCTGAACCCGACTGAACATCCCAGGAGAGATCTGAAAATGACAGTGTATTGACACCCTTTATTCATCTTGATGGGGCTTGAGAGGAACTACATAGTAGAATGGGAGAGACTGCCAAAAATAGGTGTGCCAAGTGAATAGCATACTCAAAGAGGCTGTAATTAATGTCAAAGGTGATTCAACAATGTATCGGGCAAAGGCTCTGAATACTCATATACATGTGTTTGTTTTGGGCATCACAGTGGCGCAGTGGGTAGAGATCTCGCCTCACAGCAAGAAGGTCACTGGTTTAAGCCTTGGCTGAGTCAGTTGGCATTTCTTTGTGAAGGTTGCAGGTTTCCTCCGGGTGCTCCGGTTTCCCCCAAAGTCCAAAGACATGTGGCACAGATGAATTGGCTAGGCTAAATTGTCCATAATGTATGTGTGTGAATGGAAGTATGTGTGTTTCCTAGTGATGGGTTACAGCTGGAAAACATGCAACTTAAGTTAATTGACTAATACAAATCGACACCATAGACATGCTCCTAGTAAGTGGTTATCTTTTCATAGCGATCACTATCTGTTCATTAGCTACCTGCAGGGGAGTTCTCGAGATCTACCTGAGCTCAAACTCTCCTCTCGCCTTGCGAATGGGAGGGAACCCTGGGCTCGAGGATCTTATGAGCTCAGGGCTCTCTCCCGGAACAGCATGCCAAACAAGCATTATAAATCAATCATCAGCTAAGTGAACTCTTGAAAACATATTAAATGTACTGTTCCTGATGGCTAAATTTGGTGACTATTAAAGTTTTTAATGGTAATTGTAGAAAACATTAGAACTTCTGTGATGGTTCCTATAGTTTTTTCCTTCATCATGGACAAATGATATCGGTCAACCCTACTCTGGACTAGGTATGGGACGATAACCGTTTTCAAGGTATACCGTGGTAAGGAATAGTCAAGGTTATCATACCGCTAAAATTTTCTGCTATACTGTTCCTAAGGTATGTGTAAGATTTTTTATTTACTTTTTTTTAGTTTTTTAGGTGTAAATTGAAACAAATGAAGACCACAGAAGTCAGTGATTCATTTGAATTATTTAGCCTGACATGTTTTATTTTAGAGCAGTAAACACAGTACCGTCATACCGTGAAACCGTGATATTTTTATCCAAGGTTATCATACCGTCAGAATCTTATACCGGCCCATGCCTACTCTGGACATGTTCTCCTCTCTGTCTTTGTCTCTTGTCATTACGCCCTCTGTCCATCTCTCTTGTCATTTTTCAGCATCCATTATGAGCTCAGCTGGAAAATCTGCTCATAAATGAAAGGACCTCCACAAAAGGACAGTTTTAGTTCTCAGCTGTCATGGCAGACGCCTCCAGCGTTCGCGTCTGTGTGCGTTTGTGCTATTTATAAACGTATTTGAGCTCGGCTTGCGGTACTGCAGTGAACTCGACCATCTCTGTTCAGCTG
Organism: Danio albolineatus; assembly: GCA_903798035.1. Taxonomy (NCBI): domain Eukaryota; kingdom Metazoa; phylum Chordata; class Actinopteri; order Cypriniformes; family Danionidae; genus Danio; species Danio albolineatus. The sequence goes on from CAIGQQ010030612.1 coordinate 6,380,050, forward strand.
CAGAGCATCATAACAAACAATATCTTCCCTTATACTTTCAAATTAGAACAGCAAGTAATTCAGAACAAACAGCCAAAAAAAGAGAGAGATTCACTTATAAGTATAACCTGGAATTAAATATGATTTCCTTGCTAAAATACAGCAACATTTTTACTTAGAAAGGTGTATTTTCAGTATTTGTTTATCTACATACACAGACGTCTTATTGTTTTATGTCAAATTAATTGATTAAACTAAGCCTCACTTACTTATTACATCATCTTGTTCATTTCCTGGTTTCTGCAGATGACTCAGGAGATGAGGGTCCTCTGGCCCAGCCGGACCGTGCTCTGATCCAGGGGGCGCTCAAGACTCTGGTCAGCAAGCTTGAAGACCTCAGCACCTGCAACGAGCTGATAGGAAAGCACGGTGCAGCTCTCCAGCGCTCCCTCAGTGAACTGGAGGACCTGCGCGCTCCTACCGACGGCACAGATAAACTGAAAACTGTCAACGAGAGGGCCACACTTTTCCGCATCACTTCCAATGCTATGATCAATGTGAGTTACACATTTAGTTAAGGGAGCCTGTTATTGACCTTATTCTTAACGTACAAGTGGGCGCAGCCATTGGAATCTTCTGATCTTATTGTTATGCTGCTTCATGTTGCAAACTCATATTTTCTTATTATATTATTCTACTTTTTATTTATATTAACACACTTGTTTGTAGAGCAAATAGTTTGATGGTTTTCTGTCGTTCATTATTCCGAGTAATTTCTCCCTTAGCCAACTGAATCAGAAGTTCTAAAACAGGGGTGCCCAAGCTTTCTTATGAATGGCCCAAAACCAAACTTGATTGAGGCTTGTGGGCCGGAGGTAAATATAGTTGCCATTTCCTAATTAATTTAAATAATATTTAAAGTGACTGGAAAACATTGCTTTATATTAACTAATACAGTATTTTTTGTACATTTTAAAATGAACTTATTACAGTAAAAACAAAACAATCTAATTTATAAAAGAATTACACTACAGGGCTCAACTACAGGACTGCCCGATGGCCTGGGGACAGTGTGAGAGCTGCTCGGGACAGTAGACAGAATCGTTACTGGCCCGATCAGGCCAGTGCTGCCTTGTCACTAAATTTGAATTTGCCTGCGACTACTGGTCAATTGCATGCATATATAGTGATAAAATCAAGAAACAGTTTGTGCTTTCAAGTAATTGAACGCTACCTTCTCTGTGAAGTCGTAAATACCATATTGCTTTTTTGGGTTCCTCTTATCTGATTGGATGTTGTGAGCACGTTTTTTTTTATTCCGTCATGGTTTTGTGATGTTTTGCTGTCATTTTTAATTCAGCCAGGTTTTGTTTTGCAATAAAATACCTGCACATTTTCCTTGACATTTTTAGAAATTATTTTTGAAACTTTACTTAAAATATGTGACTAAGAAATAGCAATTAACTTTTTTTTTGGTGGGGCCAGTGAAAAATGTTGGCAGGGCAAGTAGAAATCGGAACCACAGGTCCAATCGGGCCTGTAGAAAAAATCCTTAGTGTTGAACCCAACTAGTTTTTTCTATACATGACAGTGTTTACATTTCTAAAAAAGCAGATTCATTCACAACATTTAATTCAAACATTTCATTCCAGTTTGCTTTTTTTTGTAGTTAAAAAGGTTAAGTCAAATTAAAAATGATGATCTCTGTGCTAAAGGCAATCGCCCCAACCCTCTCCATCAATCTCACTCTCAAATGGGGCATCTCTGTTCTGAAACAATAGCAAAAACAAACACACTGTGAGGTCTGTAATGTCCTTAAAAATTTTTATTTATAAAAGGCTTTGAAAATATTACAAAGCCTTAATTATATTAGAAATATTACAAAGATTTGATATTAAAATAATTTAGTGACGTCATTGAAAACATTGTCTTCACTCTGATGGACCCAATGACTGTTTACAATCATTGGACAGACCAACAACAACCAAAAAAAGCAATGCTTGTCCTTAAGTCCTGTTGCTTTCAAGAGCTCAATATATAAAGATTTTGTCTTTCTGTTTTGTCTTTTTTGCTTGTTTTGTTGGGGGGCGGAGAAAATTTTGGCAGGGCAAGTAAAAATCTCTACTGACTAGGCCAGTAGAAGAAATCAGTGGAGGCCTGATACACTTGTATTTACAGGCTTTAGTTGAAAAGTCTGATACATCTGTGTTTACATCACAGGTTTAGTGGTCTTCATTTTAAATGATATATATTCATTCATTCATTTTCTTGTCGGCTTAGTCCCTTTATTAATCCGGGGTCGCCACAGCGGAATGGTCCGCCAACTTATCCAGCATTTGTTTTACGCAGTGAAAGCCCTTCCAGCCACAACCCATCTCTGGGAAAGTGATATATATTTTTTAATATATTGTTTTTTCAAAGTCTTTAAAAGTCTTAAATGTAAGTTGAATATCTCTGTAGACACCCTGGAAAAAGATTTACAATGTTATAAAATACAAAAGGGAGTTCAGATCCTTCAAATAAGTCAATTCTAGATTTAATCACTCAACATAAATGTTTCTAAATCTTAAATTTCAATATTTCCTTCCCAATGGATCAAGACCTGGTCTAATATACTTATACTTAAGCGATTTCCTCCTTAACTGTTTACATTCACAGACATAAACAACATAATGTGACCATGTAATATTTATACGCTTTTAATTAAAAAAAAAAGTATTTTTCACAGTTGATTAAAAAGAGAATTTAGTTGATCAAGCTGTGCCGCCTGACAGACTTCTTTCCTTGTGCAATGTGTGTCTGTGCTCAGACTGACAGCGTGTCCTATTCAACCAGCAATTTGTATCTGTGTGCTCATGAATGCAGCTTTCTTGTGTTTCTTGTTGGACTCACCGTGGGATGAGCTGTGAAGTCTCCACCCTCTTCTGGAAGGAAGAGGAGGTTGGGTGGAGCACAGCAGCTCATTTGCATTTAAAGAGGCACACAAAATCAGCACGTTGTTGCTTCTAAAACAGGCATTTACAGTATTGCATAATTAATGATTTTGAGGTGCTAATAGCTGAACCACCAGAGACACTGAGGGACACCTGAGACTTAAAAAGGGGCATAATATGACAATTTTATCTTAAAATTTGACATTTGGTCACACATAACAATAAGGTTCATTAGTAATGTTAATTAATGCATTTACCAACATGAACAAACAATGGACAATACATTTACTACAGTATTTGTTCGTGTTAGTTAACGTTAGTTAAAGAAAATACAGCTGTTCGTTGTTAGTTCATGTTATCTCACGGTGTAATGTTAATAATGCATTAGTGAATGTTCAGTTATGATTAATAAATGCTGTACAAGTGTTGTTCATGATTAGTACATGTTAGTAAATGTATTAACTAATGAGCCTTATTGTAAAGTCTTACCGGACTTTTTCATTTAAAAAATGTGATAAAAAAGAGTGGTTATGGATTAAATAAAGGTTATAAAATTATGCTTTTTTCATAACAGGCCTGTCAGGACTTTGTGGATCTAGCGGAGGCACACAGCAGGCGGTGGCAGCGTGCACTGCAGTATGAGAGGGAACAGCGCCACCACCTGGAGGAGACCATTGAGCAGCTAGCCAAACAGCACAACAGTCTGGAGAGAGCCTGGAGAGAGTCACCCAGCACACACAACCGTGAGACTTTTTTTTTTTCTGCTGAGATGGTTTACAGAATGTCCAAGCTGTTTTTTTCTACCAAAAGAAAAAAAAAAACACCTTAAAAATTTATCATGTTGCATATATATTGTAGTATTTTTAAGTTTTTCAATAGTGTTGATGTCCACAAGCATTTCAAAATTAGGGTTTTTAGTTATTTATATATTTAGCAAGAAATTAAATCTTTATTCAGCATATACGCTCAAAATGGAAGTTTTTTTTTAAAATATATGAAAATATAAAACTGAAAGCCTGTAAAAGACATTTTTTTTTTACTTTTTTTTTTTACAATAGTTCAGAACAAAACAAACAAAACAACAATAAAAAAATACATAATTTTTTTTTTTTTTAAAGAACATGGAAAGATATACAAGTGTCAAGGGTCACCGTATATAATCTTATTTACATTCTTACTTATCGTTGATAGAATGTTCCTATATAAATTATGTTAAGGGTTACGTATAAAAGATCAACAGGGTTCAAATATATCTATATATACATATAAAGTAGAAACACCACAATGAGATTAAAACAATACATCTCTTCTCAACCATTTACCCCAGTATGCAGACATTTTATAGGCTTGATGTCTCAAGGAAAATGTCAGTACTTCCATGTCATACACCTCCTTAACAATATCATAACATTTGCTTACAGATGGAGGATCTTCCTTGAGCCATTTCTTTGTAAATGCCCTTTTGCTAGTTATTAGTAGTGTATTAAGAAGATATGCATCATTTTTTTGGTATTTCTGCAGAATAAATTCCCAGGTACCTAGTTTTAAAATTACATTCCAGATTCAATCCCAATATTGCATTTATCTCTTAATTTAAATCTTGCCAATGGGTATTGTAAAAGACATATTTAGGACATTTTTTTTTATTCTGTGGTTGAAACAAGCTTCCTCCAGTTATTTTAAAATGTAATAATATGTCTACATTTTAGTATTCCTGGTTTTTATATTTATTTATAATGCAGCCTTGGTGGGCATAAGAGATTTTCAAAATATTAAAAACCTAATTGACTTCAAATCTTTGAATGGAAGTGGAAGTGTTTCTGTCGGTCTGTGTTTTAAATGTACTAAGTAATAAAAAAAATTCCAGGAAGAAATTATTACAAATTTTTGAGTTTTGAAACGCGAATTAACATAAGTTGTGCAAGTACTAAATATGAGGGCATGTGGATCTTAATTTAGGTCAGACTGACTAAAGCAGGTAAATGCTGACCCATCAATAAAAGCGTCGTTTTTTCCTTCAGAAGCAGCGGAGGGAACACCGGAGGGAGAATCCAGTGAAGAGAATGAAGACATAGAGTTCTTTGATGCCATGGAAGATTCTCCAGCCTTCATCACAGTGCCTGCGGACAATCACTCACAGCACAGGTTCATACACACTCATCACACGATGGTCAATCACCTACCATCTGACACATGACAAATAATATACAGGCACTGAAAAAATAAAAAGATTTTCTCTGGATTTACATATATTTATGTTTGATTACAATATAATTTTGTTTTAATCTGTAAACCACTGATGACATTTCCTCCAAATTCAAAATAAAATCTTTACATTTAGAGCTTCTTTTTTCCATAAAATAACTAAAACTTAGACATGTTTATTTTATATTTATTTTTTGACAGCACAATACAAATTTTTTAACGTCAGAAGAGTTAAGCATTTCAATATTGTACAAATACAAACTTTAAGTGACAACATTTTGGTAGAAAAATTTGGATAAAATGTTCTCGTAACTTTACAGAATAAAACTAATTAAAAAAATTGTCAAATACATTCTAATTGTAATAGATCCAGTAAATCCAGAGAAACTGTAAATTGTCAAGTGGTCTCCTCATTTTATTTATGTGTGTATGTATATATTTACCTTATGTCTGAATAATGCATGATCTTCCTTCCAGTGTTGTTTGCACATTGCATGTTTACAGTAAAAGGTAGATGATATTTCACCCTGCGCTTGTGTGTGTGTGTGTCTCTCAGACTCTTGAGCAGTAACCAGAGCGTGACCAGTGGAAGTTTATCTAGTAACTGGAGCCAGGACGACAACGTGAGTTGGGCCTTTTGTTTATTAATAATACATCCAAACACAACTATGCATGCTAAAATAACACTGAGCATCTTAAAGTGTCACAAAATCCCTCTGTTTCAGTAGTCGTTCATTCTCGCTAAAGTTTTGCAATTCAATTAAAAGCTTCAAAGCTTTCCAAAAAGTCACACGGCAATTGACCAAAGTTACAAAATGATGTATATTATGCATGGATTTGTAAGCTTTCTATAGTCTACAAATGCAGATTCGCCCCGTGAGCACTATAGGTCAGGATTCCCACACTTCTTGAAAGTACCCAAATGTCAGACATATGGATTCTGGAAAGTACTTAAAGAGCCCATATTATACATTAAAAAGGGTCATATTTTGGTTTTGGGGGTCTCCAACAGCAGGCTAATATGCATGTATGGTCAAAAAACACTTTCATTGTCTTATAATATGCATTTATTTTTACCTAATTATCCCAGCGACTCCTATATGAATCGTTCAGCGATTCATTCGTTCCAAAACCCCTCCTTAGCGCGATGCTAAACTGCGCTGATTGGACCGATGACCCAGTCTGTTGCGATTAGGCGACATCATTCAGCGCGAGAGAATGCCCACCACGGCTTATCAATATTGAAGTAGTCATAGTGTGTGCGTGAGCATATCTGCCAACACTCGTTTTTTATCGGGAGTCGCCTGTATTTCAGACACCTCACCCCCGAAACTAACCCCCTGGTCTCCCAGCATATCACTCTATTCTTAACCAGAAGTAAAAACAGAAACACACATTCAGTATTAGTGCACACAGCGGCAAAAGCTGAACCATTATGAAACAGGACCGCCACACGTGTGTAGGAGAGCTGATGTAGCTATAGCAACGACAAACAGCAGAGAAACGCAAGCTCACAAAGGCATTTTAATCCGTAAACAAAGCGGCACGCGTCGCATTTACAACGTGCTTTTAGACGCGATATGAGAATACAAGTTAACCAGATACACTACAAGCGGTTAAAAGTTACAAAACACAATTAAATGCATCATTTACAAGCTAGAGAAAACAATGAAACAACTGTTTTCATCGCACTTACTCAACACTTGTTGGATAGCAGGCCAGATTCACCATCAGGCCACCAGGAAATGTAGATTTCAGAAGCACTCCTCAGAGTGAACACAGCACAAGGCTGTGGGCTCCCGGGGCTGCGCGCGCACAAATGGGCAGGGCTTATGTTTCGTGTTCACGTCATGCCGAAACGTAAGCACGGCGATTCGTTTGAGGAACTATGAGTCAACTCTTTTATGGATGAATCAATAGTTTTAAACACTGTGCACTTTCAGATAAAAGCCATAGCTGGACATTTCACTTCACTTAGAGCTGTGGTACACACCGCATGCAAGCTCATTTTCAAAAACCCATAATAGGGGCTCTTTAAAAACAAACACATGTCCTTGAAAGTGCATTGAAATGATTTTGTTTATGCTTATATGCTCATTGTTTTTGTTATTTCAGTGATTGTGCAGTGCTGCTGTCAAAAACAGAACTAAAAATGATCAATTCTTAATGTACAAATCTTACATTTAAATTTTGTACAAGAACTATGCCAAATAATGTATATTATATATATATATATATGTATATAATATTTCAGAAAGCAAATTTAAATATTACTGAACAATATTCAAACAGAATTGATTTCAACACATTTTATTAAAGTTCTTTAAACATTTTTAAAAATGAGAATATCATCATTACTCTGACATTTTAATGTAAATATTATGTATAAGTGAAAAGTACAGTAAGGAGGATCATGGCGTTACATATGCTGGGGAATTGAGAAAGGTGCTTTATTTGAAATGAATGGTACTTTAGAAAGTCCTCGAATCGACTGTTTATGAAGTGGTGGGAACCCTGATAGTTCAATCCACAAATAAGACTAATAATAATTAAGGAAATAATAATTAACTCCAAACCTTCATGAGTTTCTTTCTTCTGTTGAAAACCATAGAATATATTGAAGAATGTTATAGTGACTGATTATTGTAGGAAAAAATACAATGAAAATCAATGGCAATCAGTTTCTAGCATTCTTCAAAATATCTTCTTTTGTGTTCAGCAAAAGAAAGAAATTCAAACAGGCTGGGAGCCACATGAGGGTAGTGAGTAAATGATGACAGAATTAAAAATTTTGGTATTTTGATGGTTCATTTGAGTTTTAGTAGACTGTCTGCTTAATATCTGTTGATACTGACATTCAACAGACATTTAACTGGCTATAAGAAACTTTACAAGTACATGTCACCTTACACTAACCCTACCCCTAACCCCAACCTAACAGTCTACTTATAGTATAATGAGAATTAGTTGCAATGTAACTTAAAGTCAACAAATGGACCACCGAAATAAAGTGTGACCAAAATGTTTACATGAACTAATGTCAAACTTTCAAACTTTTGTCAAAATGCTGGTTCAGAGCAGGCTTTCACAGCCCTGCGTTAAAGATGGTGCTAACCTTACTTCTAAATGACACACATTTTTTTAACCTGGGGTTTAAACCCACCAAGACAGATTGAGATAAAATGCACCACGTTTGTTCAGCAGATATTTTGTCTGTTCACAGGACAGTTCTGGTAGTTACTTGCGCAGAGGGAGACGCCGCCGCATCCCGGATAAACCCAACTACTCCCTCAACCTGTGGAGCATCATGAAGAACTGCATTGGCAAAGAGCTCTCCAAAATACCCATGCCTGTAAGAGCATCTCGGATATTATCGGTAAATGATCATGTGAACTTCTTAGTATGAAAGGTGTGAATGCTTCCTCGCAGGTGAACTTCAACGAGCCGCTGTCCATGCTGCAGCGTTTGACGGAGGATCTGGAGTACAGTGAGCTGCTGGACCGAGCGGCTCGCTGCGACTCGTCTCTGGAGCAGATGTGTTTAGTGGCTGCCTTCTCCGTCTCGTCTTATTCAACCACGGTCCACCGCACAGGCAAGCCCTTCAACCCTCTGCTGGGAGAGACCTATGAGCTGGACCGGCTGGAGGAGTACGGATACCGCTCCATCTGTGAACAGGTCTGAATCCACAATCATAAACACACCGTTATTTGTATTACTATATACTGACTATGAAGTATTTTACTGAAAATATAAGGTGTTAATGTAAAAACTATACTGCTGAGAAAAAATTTACTTATCTAAAGCATAAAATTATTATAATATTCATTCATTCATTTTCTTTTCGGCTTAGTCCCTTTATTAATCCGGGGTCACCACAGCGGAATGAACCGCCAACTTATCCAGCATTTGTTTTACGCAGCGGATGCCCTTCCTGCTGCAACCCATCTCTGGGAAACATCCATACACACTCATTCGCACTCACACACTATGGACAATTTAGCCTACCCAATTCACCTATACCACATGTCTTTGGGGGACTTGTGGGGGAAACCGGAGCACCCGGAGGAAACCCACGCAACCACGGGGAGAACATGCAAACTCCACACAGAAACGCCAACTGACCCAGCCGGGGCTCAAACCAGCGACCTTCTTGCTGTGAGGCGAACGTGCTACTCACTGCGCCACCGTGGCGCCCCATTATCATAATATGTTTGCAGATATTTACTAAAAACATGCTAAGTAAATATTCTTGTTTATCTGAAAAACAATGCTGAAGTCAGATATTCTGCTTTGAAAATATGCATTATGTGCCGGAACATCTGTCTTTGTTTCGGTCCCTTTAACCCGCCCACTGCCAGTTTAGCCAATTATATTTCAGCACCCTGGGTGGAAAACAGCATATTTCATTCATTTAGTCAGAAATAATGTATGTGTCTGTGTCTCAAAATATGTGTCTGTGACCGAAATGCGACCTCTGGTAGACTGTAACAGCCTCCAAAATGAGACAGATTTATTTATAATATTTATTAATTAGCAAATAATATAAATTGTAACCCCATGTCTCAAGAACATGCTACATGACGAGATTTGCAGTGTTAAGCAATTTGGCTGAAACACGACAGAAATTGATACAGCCATTCAGAAGCACAGAATAGTGCACTTACTGCACTCCAACAAAATTGTAAGGTTTATAATCTAATTAATACATATTAAACCTCTTTAGCATTATTAAATGTAGATGCTGAATCATGTGTTGGCTTGCACAGTTCTAAAGTTCCATTTCAAACCATTTCTTTTATTTTCACAATCTGAGTTAAACTGTCTGCTGCTGCTTTTAGTATATGGCAATAAATGTCATGCAAACTCACATTATTAGCATTTAACACTGAATAAAGCATATGAGCCTACCTGAGGTGATCACTGTGTTCAGCTGCAGTAAATAGAAGCTGTTTCTAAAACATACATTTCAGGTGTTGGTCAGAACGAAAACTCCTTTTAATATGGAAAATATTCCTTCTATCACATCCCATTGATTTTATTTAGAAAACGGTTTAAATCAGCTTTTAGGCTCGATAGTCAGACACATTGCTGTTGGTGTCGTCAATCTGGCAACCTGCGCTTGTGTGTGTTTTGAACCAGGGGTGCAATACCTAGTTCAACCACTGGGTGTCCAACTTACTGCTGCACCTTTAAGAGAGGTTGTATAATGTGTCACATTTAAAAAAATATTCAGAAATATTATCTAAACTAGTTGGTTTGATTTAAAGCAAATCTGAAACTAGGAGGTTGATACACGCTGTAAAAATACTCACTTGTGTGCTGCTTTCATTTCTAATTGGCATGTTTGACGGTAATTGCATTATATAAGCATTATATAATGAAAATAACTTCAAAAATAATCATGCAAAAAAAAAAATCATGAATAAATTGTAATTCTACACCTTTTTACCAATTTGGGATTATTATTATTATTATTAATATTATATATAATTAATAAAAGGGCATCATGGTGGCGCAGTGAGTAGCACAATTGCCTCACAGCAAGAAGGTCACTGGTTCGAGTCTCGACTGGGTCAATTGGCATAGGCATTTATGAGTTTGCATGTTCTCCCCGTGTTCACGTAGGTTTTCTCTGTGTGCTTCGCTTTCCTCCAAAAGTCCTAAGACATGCAGTATAGGTGAATTGGGTAAGCTAAATTGGTCCTAGTGTATGTGTGTGAATGAGTGTGTATGGGTGTTTCTCAGTGATAGGATGCAGCTGGAAGGGCATCTGCTGCAAAAAACATATGCTGGATAAGTTGGCGGTTCATTCCTCTGTGGCGACCCCTGATCAATAAAGGGACTAAGCCAAAAAGAAAAGAAATAATTGAATGAATGAATAATTAATAAATATGTTCTTGACCAACAAATCAGCATTTGAGAATGATTTCAGAACGCGTCACACTGAAAACTACAGTACATAATATTCCTTTATCACTAGTATTGTTGATCAAATAAATACCATCTTGGCCAGCATACACGACTTCTTTACAAACATTACATAAATGCAACTGACACAAACTCTTGAGCAGCTGCTTGTATCTGATTAATAATAAAAACATACAGCACATATTTTTCTTAGCTATTAAGTCAAACGCTGTCAGTGATTGTGCACACATTTTGACAGATTGTGTTTCTCTCAGATCAGTCATCATCCTCCAGCGGCGGCACATCACGTCATTTCACAGCGAGGCTGGACTCTGTGGCAGGAGATCACCATCGACAGCAAATTTCGTGGCAAATACATCTCCATCATGCCATTAGGTGATCCATCATGAACTGTTAGAGCTCTATTAATAACTACAGTCAATCAGCGCAGATATGATGTATATGTACTACAGTGCTGCAGCTAAACGTTGCTTCATAGTTTCTATTTTTACGCAGCCTTTTATACTGCGGCTTTGAGCTATTTTCAGAGCGACCTTGTTCACTTTCATTTCCACTTACATTTCTCATTCTCCTGCTATTATGTGCTCTTAATGGCTCTCTTTGCTCTCTGCAGGCAACATTCACCTTAAGTTCCACACCAGTGGGAATCATTATGTGTGGAGCAAGGTGACCTCCACTGTGCACAATATAATCGTGGGGAAGCTATGGATCGATCAAGTACGTACTCGGTTTTACACTGCATCTGCTATGCATTACACTTACCCTTACTTAGATAAAAATAAAGTTTTCCTGATGTTGGGATCAGATGGAAGGTTTGGTTTCTACTGTAGACCTCCATTTGGCTCTTTTTGCATCTCCGCTTGGGCCACGAAATCCCCCAGTCTCAGCGGGGTGTTTTCACACCTCTAGTTTGGAAAAGCTCAGGAAAGTAGGTGTGTCCAGCTCGGTTTAGGCAGGAGTGTCTGGGAAGGGGAAAGAGGGAAGGTTTTGCATAAGAATAAGAGTTTCCATTTGTGCACGCGCTGATTTTCACAGAGGCACAACAAACACACAGACGCAGGGGGAGAAAGACAGTGACTGTGTTTACATGGACATCAGTAATTGAATTATTTGCCAAATTATTAAATTGTCGACTTTAATGGCACTTTCTCTTTAATCCAGGAACATTTCTTGCATGCCCCCGTGACAAACGAGATGTGAGAAACTGCTAAGAGTGTGTTTTTAATAAAAGAGAGAGAAATAAAAAGCCCTCCGCATTTCTCTGTAACTTATGCTCTCGGTAGGTAGTGTCAGAAAGCCGTGCATGTATACACTATCCTGTCACAAAATGCGGCGTTTATATTTTTCCACTCGGAGAGCAGCATTTACAGCAGATCTTTCAGTCTATAATACTGTAGTGATTTTAGCGTGCTGTACACTCAGTAACAGGTCTAATCACTCTGACTGAGGTCTGTCTATAAACACTGAAACAGCACTGCTGACAAAACTAACTAACTTTCCCATCTGAATAAATAAACAAAGAGCACTGATCGTGTACTTACCAAAGACAGGACAATCAACATGAACTGGAGCTGTGTATTTTTTTAAAAAGGAGACGAGCGGTAAATCCGGATTTCAACATTTCCAGATGCGGAAAGCTCTCGGGTGAAAAAAAAAAGTTTCTGCTGCGCGCGCGTGGCAGACCAGCTGCGCTCTCATAGCGGGAAATGAAAACAAAACCTTGCAGCACATAAACACAACACTGGCGACCTGTGTCTCCAAACAATTCTTCTTCCACTTGTTTTAGCAACACAGCGTGGCGCTTCCTTGCCGACTGAACAGGTACAAACAATCTTCGAAGCGATCATGAATATTAATGAAGTTGCGCCGCATACACAATAGAGCGCGCTGATTAGTTCGAACCAAGTCTTTCTCATGAATTAGTGCAGCACGCTCAGAGACATCAGGATGTACTCGCCAGGACAGACGTCCACTCTCCACGCTGGAGTACATGCATAGATCTCATCGGCGTGACGCAGTTTCAAAAATTCGTTTCAAACTGGAAGAACGAATTTGCTTAAAATAACGCAAAAACTACCAATTTTCACTTTTTAGTCAATTATATGTGTCCTAATAGTGTTTATAGCAGTGTGGGACACATATATGACTGTCAACAGCTCAAAAAATGTGGTTTGGCGATTCGTGACCCTTTAAGTGTGACGTCATGCGAAGGGGCTTCCGAATCCAAACGCTCTCTCAGATTGTATAAAAACGACTCATCAAATGGTAATAAGAAACGTTAACAAAGCGATGTAATACTTTCGAAAATCACGATCGCAATCAATATGTAAACGCCTAGTATCCGATGGGCAGAAAGTGACAAATTGTTTATAAATTATAACAAATTTGGTATTTGTGATGCAGGAAGCCCAGAGGCTGTTGTGTGAGGCTGTCTATGATTTTAAGTAAAATTCACTTTAATGTGTGATAGGACTAAAAAGGGGTCATGAACGAACATTTTCTCCATTCAAATGAGTAGCGGCATGGACCCGGACACAGTAGTGCATACATCACAAATACGTCACCACTTAACAAGCGAATAGCCTACTGCAACGTGAATCAGTGGGCGGGGCTAATTGGGCAGCGATGCAGTGGTTGTTGATCTTTTTCTGTGAAGGCAGAGTTTACTATTATGTAATAAAGCAGTGGTTCTCTAACTGTGGTACACGTACTGATGGACTTTCAAGTCATTTCAATAATGAAAAAATAAAACAAAAAGGTCGCAGCTACCGCCAAACTGAAAGCAAAAGTAAAACACAACCTGTCCAGGCCTGGTCCTCTCTCTCGTCTACTACTACTGTCTCTCCCCTTTTAATTATCCAGAGCTCCGCTGTACTTCTCCTGACAGGTGCTTCTCATTATCACTCAAGCCTCACAGTGTTACATTCACAAACTGTCATTTTGCCATTGACTTCAATATAAGCTGTTTTTAGACTAACAAGTAAAGCCACGTTTACACTGCGCTTTTCAGCCCATAGACTTCTATTCATACGCATGCGACTGTGGCAGATGGGAAACGCAAGCTTGTGCGATAAGTTTCATATTTATTGCTTCCGAAAGTTTAAACTTGGTGAACTCTGACCTGTGAAATCGCATCATGCATCGTTTATATAATAACAATATATTTCTGTTACAGTTTTTACAGTTCAGTGACCAATTATATGAGGAAAACATGTCTAATTTTATGCACCTTAAAGTCATCATGAAGTCCTTTTTCCCCTATTGTGATTTAAACAGTTTCAGAAAAAAAATGTAGGGCGGTGCACGATTTTGTTTTTGGGAACCGATTGGATCATTAGAAGATTGCTAACAAAATGGAGGAACTTTGCTAACAAAATGGTGAAAGTTTTGAATGTCAGTTTGCGCTCAGTTGTGGAGGATTATTATGTGAGGAGCTAATTTTATTTTACAGATGGAATCGTATCATATTCATTCGAAGCACAGCCTCTCATGAAGGCAGGGCAGATATGAGACACACTGATAGCCCAGCCCTAAAGGCATTCCATGTGACCAGAAGGGAAGAAAAATTGTTTTTCAGGGGGGAGGGATGGTTATGGTTTTTGATTAAAGATTATGAGGGCAAAATGAAATTGTACAAAACAATGGACTGCACAGATACATGATTTAAATCAAGCACTGTTATATACATAAAAAGAGGAAGAGCATATTTAGATTTCATGCCGCCTTTAAATATCAAATCAGTATAAAATAATTACTAAATACTAATCTTTGCTGTAGCTTTTAAATCAAATATGGCACCATCTGATGTGTCAGATGTGTCACCTCGGGTTTGACAAATTCAAGAGTGTTTGCAGCAACACAAGGGTGATTAAATGATTGCAGAAATTTCAATTTTGATTAAAATTTACAGTTTGACTCATCTGTGTGGTGTAGCATGACTCATCTTCAGCACTCCATCTGTTGGAGAAATTCACCATAGACACCATTCTCCATCTGTCTTCCCACTGCAGAGGAAACAGGAAGCACTTATTAAGGCTCTAAAATTCATTCAGTGGGGAAATGCAGTTAAAATTAATTGACAATCAAAGCATGACATCAAAACAGACCATGTTAACGTCCTTGATAAATATTCATTTCACGGCACTTTATTCTAAGCCACGCTCGCTGTAGCAGTGTCATCATTATTAATGTTCCACTCTTTGTCCTGATGCAGTCTGGAGATATTATAATAGTGAACCACCGGAGCAAGGACACGTGCCACCTAAAATTCTCGCCCTACAGCTATTTTTCCAGAGATGTTCCCCGCAAGGTCAGTCTGTGCATCAATCTCCTTCATTCAGTCTGAATATTCCAGCATGTGAAGTGCAGGGCTGTGTGCTGCTGCTCTCTGCAGGCCGATACGTGTAAGTGTGTGTTTGTGTGTCCTTCTGCAGGTCACAGGCGTTGTGACGGACGGAGAAGGCAGCGCACACTACATTCTCTCTGGAACGTGGGATGATAAAATGGAGAGTGCAAAAATCTTAGAGAGCAGCCACGGCTGTGGAGGATCTGAAGGCAAACAGAAAACTGTCTATCAGACTCTACCACCAAAACTACTGTGGAAGAAATACCCTCTCCCGTGAGAATTTATCTATCTATCTATCTATCTATCTATCTATCTATCTATCTATCTATCTATCTATCTATCTATCTATCTATCTATCTATCTATCTATCTATCTATCTATCTATCTATCTATCTATCTATCTACGTCTGTCTTTTCATCTGTCTGTCTATCTATCTGTCTGTCTATCTATCTATCTATCTATCTATCTATCTATCTATCTATCTATCTATCTATCTATCTATCTATCTATCTATCTATCTCCCTGTCTGTCCATCTGTCTGTCTATCTATCTATCTATCTATCTATCTATCTATCT
>CAIGQQ010030612.1:6411016-6439058 GCA_903798035.1 Danio albolineatus
ATATATATATATATGTGTGTGTGTGTGTGTGTGTGTGTTAAATAAATAATTAAAAGTTCTATAATGCAATGCAATTTAAAGTGTAAATAAACTGAAATCAGCCATGAATAACAAAATATTAAACTTTTACTGAACAGATTTATTTTACAACATAGAATTAATTTTCTCAACCATTTTGCTCTCTAGTTCCAAGAAAGATACTTTGGCTTATCTAGGTCACTTATTGGTTTTGTGTTTCAGTCGTCTATTTCGATTGTGCCCATTGCATCACAGAGGATAAGCTTGTTTACTATACGCATTACACTCATAACTCAGCATGTGCTTTTGTGAACGACAATCCAGATGGCATAGGATGTGTGTCAACTACACTACACCCAAAGTGTATAACTTCCACCCTTTTTCTTTGTACATGTGCAATTGTCAGGCATCTTGCTCCAGGAGGAGAAGATCAACTCCGTCTTCCTGCTGTACCTGATGTCCATCCCCAGCTTCTGCATCCTGGCCGTAGCCGCTCTGGCCCTGGAAAACTGGGCTGCGCTTCAATCCCCCTTCCAGTATGACCATCATCTCTGGGGCTTCATCTTGCTCAGCTGTCTGGGGTCAGTGCTTTATAACCTGGCCAGCTGCTGCGTCATTACCCTGACCTCTGCTGTTACTCTGCACATACTGGGCAACCTGAATGTGGTGGGAAACCTAATGCTCTCCCAGCTGCTGTTTGGGCACGAGCTGACGGCTCTGAGCTGTGCTGGAGCCGCCCTCACACTGTCAGGCATGATCATCTACCAGAACTCAGAGATCATTGTGGCTTACCTTGATGCGCGGAGAGCCAGAACACCAGAGGGTGACGGTGGAGACGAAGAACTTCTTGCCAGAGAAAACGACTTGAGCATTTCACAGACAAATGCAGAAACGTGTTCAGATGAAGAATCATTTGCAGATGCTCAAGAGCCTAATGAGAGGACAGAGATGGAGATTCATGAGAAAACAGATTGAAGATACGTACCTAAGATGATGTTCCAAAACCTAGTGAGTTGCAGTGTTCACTACAGGCCAAGCACAAAAAGAGCAAAATGATAGTAATTGGGACTGTGGTGGTCTCTGGATCCTATTTTTATTTATCAGGGGTGGGGGAGCAGCTTGGACCAGGGTTTTCATAGTCGAGCAGAACTTCAACTAAAATCAGAAAAAACATATTTATATTTGTAGCTTACTTCTAACGCGACATTCTAAAACAATAAATACTAACACCTGATGTGACTACATACTAAAGAATCATTAAAATGTTTACAAAAATTCCAATGAACTATAAAATATCATTATAGTATGTCAGTATCCAGGACACTCTTGAAAAAGAGATTACAAATACTCTGGTAAAATAAATGTTTAAATAATTAAAGAAGTAAATAAGATAATAATAATGAATATAAAATGATATGGGCCTGGGCATTCTGTAAATTTTTGTGTTCTACAAAAGACAAAGAATGCCATACATGACAAATAATGTTAACTTTGGGTAATTTATTACTTTCCCAGTTCTGAGTTACAGCTGGAAGGGCATCCACTGCGTAAAAAATATGCCAGAATAGTTGGCGGTTCGTTCTGCTGTGGCGACCTCTGATAAATAAGGGACTGAGCAGAAGAAAAAACGAGTAAGTGAATGAATAATCTATTACTTTTTGTAAGCTGCATCTTTTTGTGTCATAGAGATAGCTCTTTTCACACAAAAACCTAAAATACCAACGCTATCTCACGGCAATTCGTAACTTTTTATTTAGTGGCGAATTCGTACGATGTAATTCGTACAACTCAGTACGATTTGCTCATCAACCAATGACAGTTGTGTTTAGGGGTGGGGTTGGGTGCCACACGTTCTTTTTTAAATCGTACATTTTCGTACGACTGAACTCGTACGAATTCGTACAAATTAGCCACTAAACTGCCAAAACGTAAAATACTTAGGTTTTCTTGTGAGATCAGGCTGGAAATACAGTATAACAAAGGCATAAAGCAGTGTTGATGTCTTGTAAAAAAAAAAAAAACACATTTTGCATGAAAATAAAAATATAAAAAAAAATGTCCGCATGTAAAAACAAAGTAGTATACTTGCGGATATTGTACACCTGACCACTGTGCTGATTAAAAGTACGATGTTAGCATGTTGCTAGACTAACGCAGTGATACTTGAACAAGTATAAAATGCATCAAAAAGACTATTTATAGCCTAGCTATAGACTATTTGATCATCTAAAATAGATTTAACTATTTTATTGAGACTTTTTAGTGCTGAATTAATTAGGAATATATTTATACTTAAAGTTACCAAGAAATCAAAACTAACCGTATGATTTTGTTAGCTCACATTGCCAGTTTTGTGGTGAACAGTTCATCTGCGCAATGCATTAAGAATAATATAGTTTGCCCTTCTATTTTTTAATGAAATCTGAAAATGCACTTCCTGTTTTTTTCAGTTAGTCACTTTAAGGCAAGTCATTTCACTCGGCGGCCGTCTTTGAAACGCCTCTTAGGCATTCTGTTTGAATGGGGAAACATCAAATTCTCCATTGCTTGCCAAGCTTACAATGAAATTTCTTATTAGGAATTACCAAAGAAATTAAACGACCGTCTCTTTAGTTTTATTTCTGAACATTTGAGTCACACAAAATCTGCAGAAATTCACGTCTGGTCCCAGCCCTCCCCACGGAGACTCGTCGGTCTTTAGCGATTACACTTTCCCCCATTCAAAACTATACGAGTGACACGTCTTGTGTATTTTAGAATCTTTGGTATGACTTAGGAATTGGGTGAGGCTAACATATTTCACCATGCTTTTACAGCTCAGTTTTGACAACAAACTGAAATGGTGAGAAGGAGGTGTCTGTCAGCTCCCCAAACCCTTTTCCCCATCTTTCCTAATGAAATGCCTACTTTACTACATCCATTGCAGTAGAAAAAACAATCGACTCCCACTGTTTTCTTACTTAATATTTAGTTTCTCTAGGAACTGAGTCACAATACGAAAAAAATAACGGTCACAGCTCATGGGGACTTTAATATAATGCCTGCGTTCTCCACTACATTTTTCCATTACGCCCATCCAGTGCTAATATATATCATGAAAGATATGCAATTCTGAATTTAGGCTGTTTGAACTGTCTCTCGTCCCTAATAAGGCTACCTAAAGGCAATTCACTAGGTTTTGGAACAAAAGACTGAGCACCATCCAGTGTATGCTGGTTTAATATGGAGTCAGTTGAAATACGAGGTGTCCTGGTTGGCGATGTTGATATATGAGGTGTAGTTATCCCCGTACCTCTTCACTGTGCCAATATATTTAATTTCAGTCATCTTTCCAGCGTCTCTTGACCGACTGGCATTAACTAGCACATGCCTTTTTTTAGCCCAGGCCGAGCAGAACAGTTTGTTTGGATTTTTTATTACCTCTGTTTTGCCAACATGCACATAGAATTGACTAAAATGTCCTGCATGAGCATCGGGAAGATCTCCAATATCCTGTCATATTCATTTAGTGACTGCGTCTATCAAATGCACTGTGAAAAAGGACCGCTTGAACTGCTGTGGTCTCTTTAAAGGCCAGATTAGATGTTACCGCACTTTTTGATTACCAGAAACGGGCACACAAAACAAAAACATAGAACTGATGTATTTTTAGATACTGTAACTCAAGCCGTCTTGATTCGATGACAGGAGACGGTACTTTAAGGCAGCTTTGTGTGGGTTGCTATGTTTGAAGTATCTTGTGTTTGTTACAGCACTACAACTTTTTAGTCTAAGTTACGTTTACATAATGGAGATGAGCAAGACTACTGGATACTAACTTGAGTTCAGTTTTATTTAGTGTGGTGCACTTGTAGAACTTTAGATTTATATCTTATTATATCTGTTGCAGAGACATTAAAGAAATTACTGAGCCCACAAGGAAATTTTCACAAAAAGTTATATTTTGCCTCAAAATCATTTGCAAAAAAAACTAGTGTTTTTAGTGACTCATTCCTTTTTATCTCATTACTGCAGTGCATCTGAATGTTTATTATTCAGTGTGAGGCTTATTACTATAATACACATGCATTAGCTTTTATGTATAAATATTTTACAATTTATATATATATTTGCATTAAAAAAAAAATTCTCATTGCAGTAATGGGAACAAGGGGAATCAGTTAACATCTTATTTTGAAAAACAAAACACTTTTTATGTGAAATTAAATTATATATCCTTTTGTTTTGTTTTGTTTTTTTTGGAGCAAAATATGACATATTCCTGAAAGAGTTAGGTCACCAAAAGCTGGGCAAATTATTTTTGATGGAATATTATAAAATGTCTTATTATAAAATGGACTTCCTTCACAGTCCAAAGACATGCAGTATAGGTGAATTGAAATAACTAAATTAGCCGTAGTGTATGAGTGTGTATTTGTGAATGAGTGTGAGGTGTTTTCCAGTACTGAGTAGTGGCTGAAAGGGCATCCGCTGCTTAAAAAAAATGCTGGAATAGATGGCGGTTCATTCCGCTGTGGTGACCTTTGAAATAGAGACTAAGCCGAAGGAAAATGAATGAATGAATAATATAATAAAATGTAACCCTTCATAGGTGAACTTATTCAAACTGGTGCCTCTTATGTAATTTCCAGTGCAGATCATCATTAATATCTCTCTCTAAGGAGTCACACATATCTTTAGCACACTATAAAGTCCTAGGAGAAATCAAAATGATATTTTCACTCTGATTGTCCTCTTTAAACCCTCCACTGAAAGCTTCCTTGCTCTTGCTCATCTCCTCTGAGTGGGTGCTCATCTTTCTTTTTTTCATTAGTTTCGTTAACGATTTCTTTCTTTCTTATTTTGTGTGTGAAGCCTGCTGGACAGTATTATTTTCCCTCCATTTTGAATTGTGTGTTTTGCTGCTGTTACAAATGACACTATCTGAGGTTGTAGACCAAGGTCATTCCCTCAAAGAGGTTTTGTTGCCATCTGCTGGATAGAAAACCCACTTTATTATTAATATTATTACGCTATTTTATTTCTTTACACTGAATCGAAGCGCATTGCATGCTGATATCAGACTGAGTTTAATATACATTACAACTGACTCAAACGGACTTTGGGCTTTTTAGAATTGGAAGAATGAAAATATACGAGGATCTGAATGTTAAAGTGGGTGTAGAAGTGTAGGCAGTTTTATTGAGCCATGATTAAAGCCTACACTAACTCAAGTGTGCCTAACCTGAGGGTGGTTTTCAGGAGAAAACAACAGCCTTTCAAGCTTTATTTATTTAAGGTCTCAACTGGACATCAATGCTTCAGCGTTTTCACTCATTTCTTCATTTCTAGTGAACCGCATCCATGGAGAAGCATTGTACAAGACTAAAGATGAGAGTGGCACATATATGTGTATATATATATATATATATATATATATATATATATATATATAAACATTTATTTTGACACATTTAATTGGCATTTTGGTGGTGTTATCCATTAAGGATGATTTATTTTGAAATTGCATTTCAAAATGACTAGGGGTGATTTGTACAGATCACAACCCAAGGTTCAGAACACACGTAACCCTCTGATTAATATATATTTTTTTACTTGTAGATTAATGCTGAATTTGTAACGATCGCAGAGAGATCGCCTCTCTCGTCATTCAAATCACATGCATTTAGGCTTTCCTGTAGAATATAATAATGATGGAAGAAGTTGTGGTAAGGCATTTGGGATGTGGGGGGTTTCTTAGGTTATTAAAGGTGTTTTCTGTCACTACTTGTTTTGCCTGCATTAATGCATTCATCGTAAGCTGCACAATTAATCATTAAAAGATCAGGATATCAATACCCACGCAACATAAATCCTAAATGGTGATTTGCATATGTTTATTAATGCTTCAAGTCGCTGCATTCACATCTGCAAAATCACCATCATATACATTTAACTTGATTCTCAAAAATGAAAGTTGTAGGCGACAATTACATTATTTAACCAATAGTTGGGGACAGCCAGCCATCAAAAATAGGCCACTGAATAATTCTTCAAAAATGACACATCTAGCAATGAAATGTGAAGCAGTACAATAGTAACAGTGAATTTTTCACAGTATCGAATATTTTACATTTTTTTTTTATTCAGCTGATTACTTCTTCATTTTATTTTTCAATATAAATTACAGCTTCTAAGTTCTGTTTGTTAAACCAAAAGTTTCTCGCAGTAAATGACGTTTGTCTCCTCCCCCTTTTGGCTGATCTGAAAAATGGTCCGATCATTGCCTAAAAACCCATAATGTGATCCGAACCGTGAGATTTGTGATCTGTTACACCACTAAAAATGATAGATTAAACGCATCAGTTTACACATTATTGTGTAGGTGCTGTCACAACTCCACTAATTTTGCAAAACAAGTTATGCAAAATCTCGTAAATTTAATAGGAATTTTGCAAGATTGTTTTCCCACCGAGATTTGATTTCTTAAATTTGCAATGTTGACCAACTCAAAGCTGTCTGGTTTGAAAAAGTGACCTTTTTTGCTGAAATTTGACTGTGACTGTATCTTATTGCTTAACATGTCATAGCACATGATGTTTTTATTCAATTTAACATTTATTAGCATTAACAGAATGATTGCAACGTTTCAAATACTTCAGTCCTCAGAGTGAAACATGAGGGTTGTCAGATAAATACCTCAGATGTTATTGCTTATTCCTGTGACGTTTGTTAAAGTTTTACTGGTTCACTCGTGTTTTGGTTTATGTTTTCAGTGCTGAGATCTCTTAACACAGAGTGCCAGTCATGGTACTGATGGTTTTCATGTCTCTTGTATTGGTCGCAGTGGATAATTGCACTGATGATTTGCATAAATTTTATGGCTCATGTGTATATATAGTTTCTGATGTCAGAATATCATATGTAAATGCTTATTTTATTTACGTAATTTACAATCATCGAAAGCTGAACAAATATACTGGTACAAAAAGCACACTGTCTTATGTCTTCTTCTGCAGTCACACATTGAATTATTTGCTATTACTATCATAATACATGTTAGTAGCATGTTAAAACATGCCGGTAGTTTTAGATTAGATTAGATTCAACTTTATTGTCATTACACATGTACAAGTACAAGGCAACGAAATGCAGTTTAGGTCTAACCAGTGCAATAGTAGCAAGTGCAGATACAGGTATAAATTATAAAGTGCAGTTATAGAAAACTATTTACATATGGATGTACTATGAACATTCTATACAGGTTGCATTAGTTATGAACAGAGATTTACAGTAAACGATTATACGTACAGGTTGCTATTAACAATCAGAAGTGTGCAATGGTAAAACACATGAGGAATATACCAACATTTTAAAATGTGCTGTATAAATCGTTAACAACATGCACTGTAAACACTGTAAAAAAAATAGTTCCACACAATCCTTTCATGTCGTCCCAATGCAAATCGATTTAGTCAATTTAATGTTTTTTTACAATTTTAAGTTGATTGAACATCATTTAAATTAACCCCCCAAAACTCAAAAATTGTGTTGTTTCAGCTCATTTTAAATAAGTATTTTAAATATTTTTTTAAATGTGCATGCTAACATGTTAGAATGAGCCCAAAATAGTAGAAATGTTATTAATGTGTAAAAACAAAACAAAGAATATGCTAGAAACATGTGAAACGTTCTGTTAAAGCATTCCTTTTCAAATATGTTAGGAATGTGCTTTCCTGTCTACATGTCTATCTGACAATAACCTTCTAGCATTGAGCTTTTAAAATATCATACATTCAGGATAGTCAAGTTAATATTAAAGCTTGTTGTCAATAACAATATAATATCCATGCATTCCTGCAGTCTCTAAAATTACAAGATTTCAGTTTCCCAGAAAATCAAATACTTTCATTAGCTTGAATGTCAACAAATATATAAAGAATAATAAAAAGAGTGAGGGACCCATAATTTTCTCTTATTTCACTGTTTGAATAATTCATCTTCCAGAATCTGGCAAGAGTTCATTTTAAGTCCATCTAGAACTCTGAGAGGCCAGTCTTTATTGTAAGTATCAGCACATCATGACTTTATCACCACCACTCTGTTGCTAATGCCTCAAGAATACAAGGTTATTTGGCCATAAAACTGATCATCATTTAAATTCTGTTATGATATTTGAGCTTGAGCTTTTTATTAGACATGGGTCATGTTTTAGGATTTATTACTTTCAAAGCCTCTGGGAAGTGGACACTTTGTACTTCTGGAGACTCCAAGTTTTTAATTTAATTTTACAAGTGACAATGTGTGCATTTAATGTACTTATTTTTTCACCATTTAAATTTGTTAATTAATTATATATAATTATATATATATATTATAGAGAGAGAGAGAGAGAGAGAGAGAGAGAGAGATGATATAGATAGATAGATAGATAGATAGATAGATAGATAGATAGACAGACAGACAGACAGACAGACAGACAGACAGACAGACAGACAGACAGACAGACAGACAGACAGACAGACAGACAGACAGACAGACAGACAGACATCCGGATATACATATATATCACTCATCAATGTTTAAATACAAATGCAAACAATGTATTCTTATATTTGGGAAAGGAATGACACTTCATGCATTTTAATGAGCGTGTGGGACAAGTGTAGAGGCCAAAATCCAAACTTCACTTGCTGTAGTATAGTAAGAGTACATAATATAGGCATTGTTGCTACATAAAGTGTACTTTACTTAATTGAGTACCCTCAAGTAAAGAGTGAATTTATATTTCTTATATTTAGGGGAAAAAATGCCACTTTTTGTATTTGAAAATGAAAATGTACTCACTATTTACTCGAGTAGTTTAATCCTAATGACTTTTCTTTATTAAGTTGAACACTAAGAATCACCTGTAATCATTCCAGAGTAGAAATAAAGTCAATTGGTAAAGGTTTTTAGCTTTCTTAAAAAATATATCTTGAAGAAAGAAATTCAAACAAGCTTGGAAAAAGAACTGAGTAGTAAATAATGACATTTTTTGGTTTTGGGTCAAAATACAGGGCACAGAATATATTTCAATTCACCTCATCTCAGAACATCATCACAGTATTGACAACCACTAACCGTTTAACTCTGGTTCATCATGGTGGCCAGTTTTGCTGTTTAACAAAATCAGCATTTTCTCTACATGACTGTTATACCTTCATGCACTCTTAGAAAAAAAGGTACACGGTGGTACAAATAATGTTTCATGAGGAACAGTTTTATACCTTTGTAAAAGTTATACAGAAAAAAACTCTTATGGTACTGTTCTGTGCATTTTATAGTACAACTGAAATGAAGGTACACAATTTTTCTCATATAAAAAGGTACAAAAGTATTGAACAACTCCTTTAATATAATACCTATGAAAATAAATATGACTGGAAAGGCAAAGTGATTTATGAATAATTTCCATATTAAAACAAAAATCATCATTTAAATGTATATGTTTAAAGAAACTTATAAACATTAATTATTAAGTTCTATAATAACAACTGGTAAAACATAAAACTAAAGGTATAGTAAACTAAACATTTAAGGCATTTTAAATAAATATAAAGGGTCTTTTCACTGTGGTGATACCTTTATGGATCAGATGTGCAACTTAAGGGCATAAATTTCATTTAACAGTAGGGGGGGACAATGAATGTAAAATTTCTCATGAGCAATTTTTTGAGGGGGACACAAATAATACAGTCAAGTTGTACTTATAAAGATATGTTGGCACAGTGGAAAAACTTTGATTCTATGATTATTATTGTAGCATGGACACTGCGTCATTATAGTTATTTTCAAAAGTATTTTTCAGGTTCAATGACAAAGCAGATTTTACTTCAAAATTATTTATTGCTTTATCTTGTTAACAGTCCAGCCATCAACAACATACAACACAATTTAAACATGACTGAAACGGTTATTGTGAAAAAGATATATAAAAAAATAAGTATTGTTTTGTAACAAAATCAATTATTTAAAGAATTACAGTATGTAAAATCTCTAAGGGGTTAATTTAACTTGCTTTATTTAACATTATGCCATGACAAGTCGTTACATTGACTTTGGCATCATAGTTTCAGCACACTATGCAAAAAAACTATTGTAAACAAGCCTACGTTAACTAGACATGTAATGTTTTAATCGCTAATGTAGCACATTCATGGAAAATTACATCGGTAATCAGCATTTTTGATGCTACTAATTTATGAATGAGTCTGTATCAACTACATTAAAGAGAAATCGCTTTATTTACAGTGAATTAAACCATACGTACTGGAGTTAAACAGTGATTTAGCTGCAGCAGCACGGCACCGGTACACCTGGCTCGTCTCGTCTGTGTAGAGTGGGTGAGAACCGCGAAAGCAGGCAGTGGACCAAACCACTGTGAGGAAGGGGAGGGGGAACTCTATTTCTAAATGCACTTTTTTGCGTTTGTTTTTTCAACTTACAAAATTATTTTAGATATAGATACATATATTTTTCACGTTGGAGGGTGCAATTTTTATATATATATAAATTTTTTGGAGGGGGGGACAACCCTCGGATGCGGGGGGACACGTCCCCCCTGTCCCCCCCGGGATTTACGCCCCTGACTTTGATGAAGGTACAATATTGTATCTGCAACGGTACATTTTGGTTTTCCATGGTACAAATCATGTCCTTAAAGGTATAAACTGCAATGGTACAAATTAGTTTCTTTGTCTAAAGGTACCATTTTGTCTCATATGTACTGCCCCAGTGACAAGGGTTTGTACCTTCTTTGGTACAACAACATTGTACTTTTTATCTGAGAGTGTATGACTACATTTCTGAAAACTGGGACAGTCATGTATAATTAAAACAGTCAAACAGTGAGTTATTAGCGAATATTATTAGTTATTAGTGAATATTATGAGTTATTAGTGAATAACGCACCGAACATCCAGTCGAACTCAAGGTTTCACTTCATCCACATCATACAATCAGCATACAATCAGTGACTCCCTCAGAAAACAAATAATAATACCCACCATCCACCACTAGATAGAGCCAAACACTCTTTCATTATACACACCTCCATCATACAGTACCATTGACACGTCTGGCCTCCGCTTCCACAGATAAATGCAGCAGGCGTGTTTATGTCTGCGAAGGAGAAAAGGATGTGTCTGACCAGTGTAAACACTGAGCTACCGCTATGCAACATCATTCCTGCTATGCCTTAATAAGGCCATGTTCTCCGTCTGTCCACTCGTTCACTGTTTAACTCTCCACAGAGTCAGGCCACCTGCTTATACAATCACTGTCAACACAAGGCATGCTGGGAGAGCACCATTTATCTCCAAGTTTTCTTTCCTCGAGCGCATAAATAGCCTGATAGCACTTTTGAAAGTGACAGTGTTTGGATTAAACGCTGACGCAGTGTTATCTTGCGAGCAGACAGGAAAGGGAATGATCAGGACAAGCAGTGCCAAAATAGTTCACTAAATACTTAATGTCTTCTTCTAGTAGGGACATTTTTTTGTTGTTTGTTTTGTTGCTGGTCCTTTCAGAAGAGGGTGATGAGGGTCGGGTGGGAGGGGTTACTGAAAACTCAGCATCAGAGCTGAGTATTATATGTTGTATCCCACTGTTCACCTTCCTAGATCACACTGCAAGAGCTTTCCTCTCTGACGTGCGGACTGAGACTGGTGAGCTCCTTTCTGTTTCTTATTGTCATGACTTTACCAAGAATTGACTTCTGTTTCCATCCATTTTTCAGGGAAATTATTGTGTGTTTACATAACAGCTATTAGACTGGTGTTTGGGCAAATTGTTTTTTGAGTGGTTATGTAAATTCCGCCAACACCATAATGTGTTATTAGGGTAAAACTGTATTATGGGATTCAGAAATAACATTACCAATTCAATTGCTCAAGCTTCAACCCACACGTACACCCAACTTTTATCTGAAATAAAGCAGATGGAAAGTGTATCATGGACACTTGAGGATCTTGTATCAATTTTGGGAAACATTTTGGTAGTTTGTGTTAATGAACTGGTCAACACAGATGTCCTATTAGAGTAATCATGCATCATAATCTGTGCACATTGACTCATAATCCACTAATTCTTTATTATGTGACTGGAGGGGAAAAAAAAGTTGTGTTTGTTCATAAAGCTTTTGAGTCCCATAGGAAAGTAGGAAACAATTGCTTACAAAATACTAATTTCTTGTAATAGAAATATTAGAGGAAATGCATTTTTCAGGGGGAATGCCAAATACAAACGTATTGTAGGCAAGCACTACTACATCATTACTTTGTTTGATTTAATTTGCTCAGACAGAACTTTGTGGGTTCAATCGTTGCTCAAATTGAGGGAAATTGTGTGAACTGATTTGTAAATCATGTCCGCAGATAAAAACGTTTGGTCACACTTTATTTCGATGGTCCGTTTGTTGAATTTAGGTTACATTGCAACTAATTCTCATTAGATTATAGACTGTTAGGTTGGGGTTAGGGGTAGGGTTAGTGTAACTTGACATGTACCTGCAAAGTTTTTTATAGTTAGTTAAATGTCTGTTGAATGTCAGTATCAAGAGATATTAAGTAGACAGTCTACTGATACTCAAACGGACCATCGAAATAAAGTGTTACCAAACGTTTTCTCGCATCATGTGCAGGTGAACTTTGAAATATTCATAAACAGTTTTCTGAATTTTGTGATTCATGTTTTTTGCTTAATGTTTATTAATGCATTGTGGGACCTTGATTTTTCCACCAACAACTTTTGATGTGACTTTTATTGACATATTTAATAGTATGAAGTGATATATTGTGTGAGTTGGTGTTGTAAATTATGATATAAAATTCTGGTAATGAATGTCCGGTATACTTTTTTTGTTATTTTACAGACTTAATTCTTTTAAATAATTTCTTCTACCAAATATTGCTTCAAACTACTAAAATACCAATAAAAGGCACTTTGTTAAAATGCACAGATGAATTTACAACATTAAAAGTCGACGGAGCAGAGATTATAATGCAATTATAGCCATAAATAAAAGAAAACGCCACATAAATCACAAAATACGGAAGCGGATATTTTATTACCGTAGAAAACGCATTGCAACAATCTGTTTCACTGAAAGTATACAAGGGCCTTTAGGGGCTCCACTGACAAATACTTTTTTATTTTTTAATTTAAGCCCCCCCAATTCTTAAGATTTTTTCAATGGTCTTCACATTTCACAATTTACTACTAAAAAGCAAAAACTTTTACTTTCTTTACTAGCAGAAATTTTTAATTCTTCTTTTTAGAACGTATTTTTAATTTCAAGGCCACTTTATTCACTCTAAAGAAGAAAATAGAAATAGTCTCCGCTCTTTATTCCACAGCTCTCTTTGTTTGAGTTTGGGCCCCAGTTGATTTAAAGGGTAACAGGCAGAAGGTGCGCAACACATCCTACAGGACTGCATGGTTAATGTCCGCACTAACCAACATGGCTACTGTTTATGCTGAGATGAATACCTGAATCATTACCATCCGGATGTCCTTTATGTGTGTGGCTGAAACCAGCATGACAATTAATCTGCTAGAAAATTTTCCGCAAATTTTTTTTATGAAACCTGTTTGTTCAGAAGCCACTCGA
Source organism: Danio albolineatus (assembly GCA_903798035.1). Lineage (NCBI taxonomy): Eukaryota > Metazoa > Chordata > Actinopteri > Cypriniformes > Danionidae > Danio > Danio albolineatus. The sequence continues at coordinate 6,424,665 of CAIGQQ010030612.1, forward strand.
GGCCATAAAGTGAACCTAGAAAAAGTGGCTAGAAAAAGATTTTCGTTCCCACATCAGTGCACTACTTTTTAAAGCAATTTCTGGATAGAAAACACCCTTATGGGTTTTATGTTAAAAGTTTTTTGTGAAGATGCATAAATATGTATAATTTGGAATTTACAAAAAACTAAAATCTTATACTGCTAGTCTAGCAACACACAATATGTGTCAAATCCACACTTTTATACATGCAGCTACATATTTGAGACAAGTATTGGTGCATTAATCTACTCAATTTTAAATGAAGACCATGAAATTAAGCATTTCTTTTACAACCCAATATAACTTCACAGATTGGCACTAAATAAAACTGAAGAAGTTATTTTAACTTAAACATGTTTGTTATGTTTTATTCATTTAAATGTTCAAAAAAACTATTAAAAATGTATCACAGAAAATTAAAAATGAAAACAGCTTTTGGTCCAAGATGTCTAAAATGAGTTGAAATGCTTATCTGCTGCACAAACCAACGATTTGGCTGTGACTAGATAAACTCATAAAAATAAATGTTCTTTATTCCCATTGATGGTTCCTTAAAAACATCCATAAAACCTTTACTTTCCATAAATGGTTCTTTATATATTTAAAATGTTCTTCACACTAAGAATTGCTTAATTCTAAACATTTCTTCTCTAAAAATAATTTTAAAGGAACCCAAAAAGGTTTTTAAAGTGTACTCTAGCATTTCATCACTTCAAGCTAGCAAGTGTATTTTTAGTGAAATAAAACTGAAATCAAAAAAATATTAGTATTAAAATGAATTTTCTTTTCTATTATTTTTGGTGCAGTTAAACAATACTTTTATTTCGATATCGCAATGCAAGAATCCGCAATTTTCACATACAGTAGCAGGATCTGCAATGTCACCGTGTCCGCATTTCAAGTGAATTTAAGCCATTTGGGCACAAGAAATTATAATGTTTGTAGCTTAAAGATTTAATGCATATAATTATTTACACAATGAAGACTATATGCTGTAAAAGTGATTCATTGCTTTCCTTTAAAAAAAGCACTTGAACATATAACCATTAAGTTGACTTAATTTGTATAACTATTCCCAAAGTTCATTAATAATTTAATAACTTAAATTATTATAATATAAAAATGTATCAATTTCATAACTTAATTAAGGCAACAAGTTCTCACTTTTTTAAAGTTGTCAACTAATGACTTTTTACAGCAATTTTACAGGTAATTACACATTTTAAATTTGATTATTCAATTTCTGTCTGGAAACTATAAAACACAGTATATTTTATGCATCTTGATGTTTTTTTGTATTCATCTGTGTCTGTCATTTGTTGATTATATTTTATGCAGAAACCCTCCCATACAAAATAATCCCAATCAATCTAATATGATGAATTCTTACCAAACAGAGCTTTTAATAATAATAATAGTTCGTTACATTTATATAGCGCTTTCTGGACACTCAAAGCGCTTTACACATTGCGGGGAAGCTCCTCATCCACCACCAGAGGAGACATTGGCTGTTTCTCAATATGCGTTCTTCAGCAATCTTGCGTCCTCGTGTTCTCGTGTAATATCATCATCATCCGCCGAAGTTCAGTTACAATACTCAAGACTGCAAGAATGGAGGACGCATGAAAGCTCCCGGATGGGAGGCTGCAGCGATGCAGACTTGAGCACCTAGAAGTCCCAGAAGTCATTGCGACTGGAGGTGGGAAGTGCAGTTATAGATTTATTATTAAAGTTCAGAGATACAACCTAGGGCGCCACGGTGGCCTAGTGGTTAGCATGTTCGCCTCACAGCAAGAAGGTCGCTGGTTCGATCCCCGGCTGGGCCAGTTGGCATTTCTGTGTGGAGTTTGCATGTTCTCCCCGTGGTTGCGTGGGTTTCCTCCGGGTGCTCCGGTTTCCCCCACAGTCCAAAGACAGGTGGTACAGGTGAATTGGGTAAGCTAAATTGTCCGTAGTGTATGTGTGTGAATGACAATGTATGGATGTTTCCCAGAGATGGGTTGTGGCTGGAAGGGCATCCGCAGCGTAAAACAAATGCTGGATAAGTTGGCGGTTCATTCCGCTGTGGCGACCCCGGATTAATAAAGGGACTAAGCCGAAAAGAAAATGAATGAATGAATGAATGAGATACAACCTATTTACCTCAGGATATTCCCTAAATGAGACGGTGAAAGTAAACATTACCATAAAAATCTTAATAAAGGCATAAACACGTTAAGGGTGTTTATTTGTTGAAATTTGTATTAAAATCTGTTTTATTTGTGATGTGCAGCGTATATTTCTGAAGTCTTTATGCATAACATATATTGTGAAACGGGGGAAAACAATAAATCGCTGTATAAATGCTGTATTGTTTAAATAATTGTCAGTTAAAGACGCACAAGGGTCATGTGACCATCAGGAAGAATGCAGCATCTCATTTCTCACAGGACGCGTTATCTGTTCTCGCGGTCTCCCGAGTTCGTTCTACCGATGTGACCTGGCAAGACCGGTCTCCACAAGAACACGAGTCCGTTCTCTGTGTTCTTGGAATTGAGAAACAGCCAGAGTGATGAAGCCAATTATGACATGGGGATGGTTAAGAGGCCAAGATGGAGAGAGGCCAGTGGACAGATCTGGCCAGGATGCCAGTGTTAAAGCCCTACATCCTGGGATTTTTAACGACCACAGAGAGTCAGGACTTAAGTTTAACATCTCATCCGAAAAACAGTGCTCTCTGAGCAGTATAGAATCCCCATCAATATACTGGGGCGTTAGGATCCACACAGACCACAGGTCGAGCGCCCCCTACTGGTCTCATTAAAGTCATCTAGTGAAATTGTGTTTATGTTTCAATTTATATCACATAAAATAAATATATTGCAATGTCAGTTTTTTTCCAGTATCGTTCAGCCGTAGTTCAGACAACAGACAATGAAACCTTTGAAAACTTTACTTTGGTCAACAATGGACATGTTCAGTTAACTTGATTATCTAGAATTACTACAACTGAAACTGAAAATAAATAAAAGCTAAACAGAAACGTGTTCAGAAAAGAAAAACTAGACTAAAAATAACTAAACCATTAATAGTTCGAACTAAAACTAAAGTGAAAACTACAGCAAATTAAAAAAAAAATCTAAATAAAACTAATTTAAAATGCAAAAGTATGATAACCTTCTCTTCACCATCTCTGAAAATATCTCTGTACTAGTAGCTCTTGCACAAGCGTTCCCTCGTTTTTTGTCTCTAAAAACGTCCTCCTCATTCCCACGCACACATGGACACACACACGCACATCTCGTAAGCTGGCTCCATCAACACCTCCTGTTCCTCCTTCTGTCCCAGCTGTCACTGAAGATGGAGGCTGACAAGGGAACATTAGAGGCAGGTACCAAAGAGCAGGCCGATACCACGGGTCGACTAACAGCAGAACAGCTGGCTGCTATAGAGGACGAGGAGATCCTCAATAACATGGTAAGAGGCCACTGATGGCTCTACAGGCGGAGCATGGTTTGTTATCATGGTTTGTCTTGACCATATTTAGGAAAAAGTGTTTCCCTTCTGTTTATCGCATGTAATAGCTAGATAAGGCTGTGGATTTCGAGGAGAGGAAAATGATCCGGGCTGCCATGAGAGAACTGCTCAAGAGGAAGAGAGGTGAGGGCTGGGTCATGTCCCTAATGTCATTTATTCAATATATACAGTTGAAGTCAGAATTATTAGCAGTTTAAAAGAAAGTTAAAAAGAAAGAAAATATGCTGTATATAAGACTAAATATAAGACTATATGCTGTAAAAGTGATTCATTGCTTTCCTTTAAAAAAGCACACAATTAATTTGTATAATTAATTTGTATAATTATTCTCAAAGTTTATTAATAATTTAATAACTTAAATTATTATAATATAAAAATTTATCAATTTAATAACCTAATTAAGGCAACAAGTTCTCACTTTCTTAAAGTTGTCAACTAATGACTTTTTACAGCAATTTTACACATGGAAACTATTTTTTTGTATTTATCTGTGTCTGTCATTTGTTGATTATATTTTATGCAGAAACCCTCCCATAAAAATAATCCCAATCAATCTAAAATGATGAATTCTTAACAAACAGAGCTATTAAGAATAATAATAATTCGTTACATTTATATTTTTACACTTTTTCTGAACATAATAGTTTTCAATAATTCATTTCTAATAACTTATTACTTTTAGCATTGTCATGATGACAGTACATGATAAGATACTAGTATTCAGCTTAAAGTGCAATTTAAAGACCTAACTAGGTTAAATTAGCGAGTTAGGGTAATCAGGCAAGTCATTGTATACACTGTTAAAAAAAATCCGTAAAATTTACGGAAAAATACCGGCAGCTGTGGTTGCCAGGATTTTTCCGTAAAAAAATACGGAAGTTTTATAGAACTGTTTAAATTCACGGAAAATAACCGTATTTCATGAACTGATACAATGTTCAGTTCACAAAAACGTAGCTTAGTGCACAAAAGTCATTAAATTCATTAATGTATTCATGTGAGACTGCAATTAGCAAACAGATTTTTACTGCATTAGTAACTCCACAGTTACATTTAAGCAAAAGAAGATGCAGCATAACATCAGATCCTCTGAGTTCATCTTGGACTTGCACACAGATGCTACTATCCTCCACAATGGCGACACAAAAAATGTTTTACAGTACTTTGCTGTTTTTTTCTTGATTTTACGGAAAAATACCGGCAGCTGTGGTTGCCAGTAATCTACTGTTTTTAACATTTTACGGTCGTAAATTCAATTTACAGAATATTTCCGTGAAAAATACATTCCACATTGTGCATTTTTCATCGAACACATTTAACCCCTCAAATCCCAGAGCAAAATCCTCCCTAATGTCCTTACTACAGAGGGTTGAACACTCAGGCAGTGATGACGTTAATGAGATAATTGAGTATCTAATTAAAGGAGGATTGAGAATTATTGATGAACAACTGTTAATAAGCAGAATCACTGAAGGAAAGAAAAACAAGACTAAATAACACAAATCACAGCCAAAACCAAGGATGAAATCAACTGAAGATTAAACTCTAAATAAAAATAATAATTAATAAAAATAAAACAAATTACACAATAAAACAATTATTTCTCAAGATCTCAGCAGAGATTATTAAACAACATCACAAACATCAGGAGCTTCACTTATTACAGACATTAGACTTTTTCTGTCGTGAACAAAAGTTCTTAATTAAATTTTTGTTGTTGATTTGAAATCACCATGACGGAGGTCAGTGTCTGCTTTAGTTGGGCTCTTCAACTAAATGTAACTTTGTTTAACTAACATTAAAATGTAATTGGTTGCTATAATTAGTTGTGTTTATCACACTATTTTATAGCATGAGAAGCCAGATACAAAAATTATAAGAACAAGATTAGTAAGCTTTACTATGACATCAACTTCACTCTCGCCTGCTTGTTAACTCATTCAGTATCTTGTTAGTTGTGTATGAGAAATCAACATTGTACATTAATGAAACCACCGGAGCTTCAGAAATCAATGACTGTTTGACAGGTCTAAATACACCACTCATAATGAGAAAGTTTGAACTGTGGAAGAACTTAAAAACACACAGACATCAACAATTAGTTTTTGAAACTCAATAATGGTGACAAATAAAAATAAAAAACAACCCAGAACAATACAAAACAATCTACTGAAATATTACACCACTAAAACAAAATAAAATAAAGGCAAAGAGAGTAATTTTAAGAACATAAAGCTGCATAATTTATTCATGCTGCAATGCATGCTGGGAGTTTTGCACTATGCTGGCACCCAGCATGCATTGCGGCATGAATGAATCATGTAGATTTTTCTTTTTAGCAACCATAGTTGAGGCTTATATCCTGATTCTTGATGTCTGTGTGTTTTAACGTGCTGCAGGGGTTTTTAAGGTTTTGTGCATGACACTCTGATAATTAATTTCTAATTGTTTGTTGACCCTCCATGTAAAGCTGCAGTATGGTCTCAAACAACGTCTAAGTATTTTTAAAATATTTTAATGAACTAACTTACAAAATTCTTGGCATTATATCTATAACAATTAAAACACTTAGTATATTATTTTTCTCATGACTTCTTTTTTAGTTTGCTATAACCAATGAATTTTAGAAACACAGTTATAACAGACAGAGAAACATGAGGATAAAATGGTAAAGGTTCAAGAGCCCAACTAAAGCAGCTTCTGATCTCCTCGATGGTGAGGTCAAATGAAATATTCTCAATAAAAAATATATAAACCTCTGCTAATTATCAAATATTCTTGCAGATATGACAGAAATGAAGTCAAACTGTTATCAGTGAAGCTGGCAATGCTGTTATTTAATGGAGTTGTTTAATCCTCTGTTTTAATTCAGTTGGTTTGGTGTGAGGCTGTGTGTGTAGTTTTATTTCTTCCTTCAATTTCTTACTCCTTCAGTGATTGTGCTTGTTAACAGCAGCTGTTCATCAGTGTCCACATTCAGTCATTTGTGGTCATTCACTTTCTATAGTGGACTAAACTAATTGACTAATTTAGGGACTAGTGAATGAGGGTGTATGGTGAGATTTCAGACACTCTGCCTACTTTCTCGAAAACAAAGGTTTGATCTGTTACAGTTATTTTCCGTATTTTGTACAGAAAGGAGCTGTTAATCCTTCTACAGATTTTCACCGTAGATTATACAGACTTGTTCTGTTAAAATCACGGACATTTTTTTCAGTGTAATGATGGTTTGTTCTGTAGACAATCGAAAAAACATTGCTTAAGGGGGCTCGTAATATTTTATATTCTTTTTAAATGTAAAACCGCTTTTATTCTAGCCAAAATAAAACAAATAAGACTTCCTCTATAAGAAAAAATATTATAGGAAATACTGGGAAAATTTCCTTGCTCTGTTAAACATCATTTGGAAAATATTTAAAAAAGAAAAACAATCCACGGGGAGGCTAACGATTTAGACTTCAACTGTATACCACTCAAACATGGTCTGTGTAAAGTCTAATGTGGCCCTCACATGTATTAGGTGAATCAAACAAAACATGTCAGCAATCTGAATCACATTATTGACTACAGTATATGTTGGAATGTGGCACTATATTAAGGATAGTTCATTAAGGAACCTATAAAATTGTCTTTGTTTTGATATATTATTTATAGAATATTTCTTTAATATTAAACATATTGAAGAATTTTTATTGATTCCTGACTTATTAGATCTTTTGTAGAAATGTGATTCTTAAAAAAAAAACACACACACATTCTATGCATAAAAGTGTCACTGTTGATCAGCACATTTTTTTCCTTTAATAAATAAAATAATTGGTCAAACACTGAAAAACATTTATTGGATTTACAATTTTTTTAAGGCAAGTGGTTGCAAACTATTTATATGGGCTGAATAAAACAAACAAATTAAATGTAGAAATGTTCAACTTGATTTGTTTGTTTAAATTCAGCTCACTTAAATAGTTTGCAACCAAAAAACATTAGTAAATCTTTACTAAAACTTAAAATTTTATAGGACAGTGGTTCTCTAACTGTGTACCCACTACTGGTACACAAGCTTCCTTCTAGTGGTACGCAGAGGAATCGTTGAATAATTAAAGTAAAAAAAACTGACACACTTTTATCCCTTTGACACGTACGCTAACACCAATGTGATCAGCAAATTGATTTTAATAAGCTAAACCTTTTACTTAAGTGACTGACAATAATAAATATTGTTAATTAGAAGAATTAATGTGCCTCGTTTTTGAACTGTGCAGTGCTGTAGCTGCTTCATTAGACCTACTATGCTACTGTACTTCAATACCGCTTATTATGGTGGTACTTGGAGGGACAATTTCTTTCTGAGGTGTTACTTGGTGAAAAAAGCTTGAGAACCACTGTTATAGGAAGTGACCTTCATTACTTTTACTTACTTATTATGTACATTTGTGTTTTTACATTGTACGAATAAATAAAAAAGTATCTGCATGATATTACATCTTTAATTCATTTCTATAATTACACTGTTAGCCGACCCCTTGCTCTTTAACCCACCATTAAACATACCTATACCATTAAACCTGTTCAAACCATGTGTTGTGCGATATAATATTAGTACAAGATTCATACATTGTATGAGCAAGTATATAGAATTTAAGGTAACTTAATAAATAGTAGTGGTGCCAAATTATTTATTTAATTCTAAAATGACTTCAAACTTTTGAACAGCAACCCAAACATGTTTTAGACTGCTTTCATCAGATCATTCCTTTAAGAGTCTTTACTATTACACAACCAATGAAGTAAACTTCACAAAATATACTACTTCTTTGTATTTGTTAACTTTCCAACTCAGATTGCAATACACAACAGTTTAGTTTATTTATTTTTTGTGAATGACCAACATCCTGCTCTTCTCTCTCTCAGAACGGCGGGATCGTGAGAGGGCAGCCCGAATGGAGAACCTGCGTCAGGGCACAGGAGGAAAGACATCTGCTGGCCTCAGTAAGGACCAGAAAGCCTCTAATGGTTCCGGCGGCGCTCAATACAACGCACACAGTGAGAAAGCATCGCTCTTGAGGATCTGAACACTCTGTACATTTACTGCAAGATTTTGATAACCTCCATTTTACTCTTTACCTCGTTACAGGAACAGCTCAGGCAAAAACACTTTCACCGCCAACCTCAGTTTCCTCTCAGAAAACGGTGAGCAGGTGAGTCACTGCTACAGGCCCGACAGGACGCCAGAACTGGGATGCATCCCGTTGACCGATGGTTTTTCTTTTTTCCTCCTGAAGCCCTGCTCAGTCCCATGTGGCCAGGGTTAAAATGTCTGGCGGTTCGGCAGTCGGAGGCCCAAACACCAAAGATGTCAAACAGATGCTGCTGGACTGGTGCCGTGTGAAGACTGAGCCTTATGAGGTGAGCTTGAAGAGACAAAATCGCATTCAATCAAACACTCTGTCTGTTTTGTTAAATGTGTGACTCTCTGTGAGTCTCGAAAACATGTTTTTATCCAGCTTTGATTCACCCTCTTAAACTTGCTTGTGTCTTTAGGGTGTGAATATCCAGAATTTCTCCTCTAGTTGGGCTGACGGTCTGGCCTTTTGTGCCCTGGTGCACAGGTTCTTTCCAGAGGGCTTCGAATATTGTACTCTTGACCCTTATGATCGCAAAGCCAACTTTGAGAAGGCATTCAAGACTGCAGAGTAAGATTTTGAGACTAAGCTTTGTTTTTCATATATATTTATACACACACAGTTGAAGTAAGAATTATTAGCCCCTCAGTATATTTTTTCCCAATTTCTGTTTAATGGAAAGAAGGTTTTTTTGAACATAATAGTTTCATAACTAGTTTTTAATAACTTATTTATTTTATCTTTCCCATGATGACAGTACATAATAATTTACTAGATATTTTTCTAGATACTAGTATTTAGCTTAAAGTGCAATTTAAAGGCTTAACTATAAGTAGGCAAGCTAGGGTAATCATGTATTTCATAAATCATATATTTGATCATTTAAAAATGTAATGTTATAAAAGAAATATCATATTATATAATGCTTGTTTTATCCTATTATTAAAGAGCCCCTGTTATACATTAAAAATGGTCATATGGTTTGGGGGGGCTCCAACAGCAGGCTAATATGCATGCATGGTCAAAAAACACTTTCTTTTTTTTTTTTTTTTTAACTTTTTATTTAAGATTTTTCAAAATATTTTTTTTACAGAACAGCCCCTTCCCCAACAATGTAATCCCTTACATATAGGGAGATACATAAAAAATAATGAAATTATAATGAAAAATAATAATAAAAATAATAAAAAAAAAAGGGGGATACTGCCATCATAATCACTTTTCAGGGGCAAAAAACACTTTCATTTTACTTATAATCTGCATTTATTTTTACCTCATTATCCCAGCGACTCCTATATGAATCGTTCAGCGATTCATTCGTTCCAAAACCCCTCCTTAGCGCGATGCTAAACTGCGCTGATTGGACCGATGACCCAGTCTGTTACGATTGGTCGACATCATTCAGCGCGAGAGAATGCCCACCACGGCTTATCAATATTGAAATAGTCATAGTGTGTGCGTAAGCATACCTGCCAACACTCGTTTTTTCCCGGGAGTCAACCATTATTAAACAGGACCGCCGCACATGTAGGAGAGCTGAAGAAGCCATAGCAACTACAAACAGCAGAGGAACACGAGTTCACAAACGCATTTTAATCCGTAAACAAAGCGGCACGCGTCACGTTTACAACGTGCTTTTAGACGTAATATGAGAATACAAGTTAACCAGATACACTACAAACGGTTACAAGTTACAAAACACAATTAAATGCATCATTTACAAGCTAGAGAAAGCAATGAAACAACCGTTTTAATCGTACTTACTCAACACTTGTTGAATAGCAGGCCAGATTCACCATCAGGCCACTAGGAAATGTACCGGAGCTCCCTATGGCTAGTTTGCCCATGCATACAGTCTTTTCTGATCCTTCCTTTAACAAACGGTCGACGAATCCTCCGCTGTCAATCAATTATCAATTATATCATATTGAATTATAATGTACTCAATGGTGCTCTAATCTCTTTTGGAAAAACGCTTTTGGCCACAGTAGTCAGACCAAGTTCCAAAACAAATTTGCAGCCAATCAGCAGCAAGGGGCATGTCTAGTAACTGCAGTGGAGATACCAGAGGGTATCTCCCTCTGTATTCGTAGCAACTACAGGCTTTCTCAGGCTCTACAGGCTTTCTCAGACAACCTAGAAAGTCAGTCAGCAAGTTTAAATTATGTTTCATTATTTTCTTTTCGTATAACAGCAACAAAATCTATTTAGAAATTCACATAAAAATAAAATTCTGTCATGATTTACTTATCTTCCACTCGGTCCAAACTAGTTTGAGTTTCTTTTCTTTTGCTGAACACACGAAGATATTTTTAAAGGAAGATATTTTGAAAAATATTGGAAACCGACTAACAATGTTAATGGCTACCAGTTTCCATTGTTCTTCAAAATATATATTTTTGAGTTCAACTGAAGATATTGGGTTATGTATGTTTCGGTGCTTTCAAATGAAAATCAATTTTGAAATTTGATTAAGAAATCTTTAATGTGTTTTTAAAATAAAAATAATAACATAAAATGATAATCCTCTTAGCAAATATCAAAGACAGCATGTCGTAAATACTGTCATAAAACATCATAACGTATTCATGAGCTAAATCATAAAAACAACGTCACATTAAAAAAAAATGTTTGAATTTCAAGTAAGATTGATTTTCCTCATGTGTGTAGGAGACTAGCTGACTGTCCTCCCCTGCTGGACGTTGATGACCTGATGCGGATGCGAGAGCCCGACTGGAAGTGTGTTTACACGTATATCCAGGAGTTTTACCGCTGCCTTGTAGAGAAAGGCCTTGTAAAGACTAAAAAGAAGATGCCATAGAAGCACAATACTAACACACTGTGAGTGTTTTCACTGACCAAAGGACTACAACAGGCACACAATACTGCATACATGTGACCTGAAGCTTTGCCACAGACCAAAGTGTGTATTATGTTCTTATGCTCGTCTCGGTTTCATATCAGCACATGCGGTGGATGAGGATTATAACCTGTATGTTTGGCACTAGGGTACAGCTGGGGCTCTGAAACTGTGCATTCCAGCGAGATTACACATGCATTAATCTCAGTCTGTGCTCAGAGATTGTGTGAAAGTGTGTGTGTGTGTGCGCGAATGTCTTTTTATGGTACTGCTACTCCCCATTTTGAACGTGCTCCAGCAGAGAGACATCAGGCTTATAAGGGCATGAGATCTAATGCTGAATTATACTTATCCCTGATTTATCATTTGTTTAAAAATACAGACGGGCACTTTTACTGTTATGTAAAGGAGTTCAGAAAAGAAAGCAACGTTTTAAAAGGGCTACATTTACAATTCAGAAGCATGTGGTATTAGGGACACCGGTGGCTGTTAAGTGAATTGCAGCTAGAATTTTTTGTCATGAATAATTGCAGACTTGACATGATCCAATGCCTCAATATTCTGAAAAATATACTGCTGATGATGACTAGCAAACACAGATGAATGAGCACATAAAGGTCATTCATATTCCTTAAATATATATATAAATTATTTTTATTTATTTTATTTCTTCAAAAACATCCTGAGCCCTCCACACAAAATCGGTTTGCTCTACAGGCTTTCTCAGACAACCTAGGAAGTCAGTCAGCAAGTTTAAATTATGTTTCATTATTTTCTTTTCGTATAACAGCAACAAAATCTATTTAGAAATTCACGTAAAAAAAAAAAATCTGTCATGATTTACTTATCTTCCACTCGGTCCAAACTAGTTTGAGTTTCTTTTCTTTTGCTGAACACAGGAAGATATTTTTAAAGGAAGATATTTTGAAAAAATTGGAAACCGACTAATAATGTTAATGGCTACCAGTTTCCATTGTTCTTCAAAATATATATTTTTGAGTTCAACAGAAGAAATAAATGTTTGGAACCTGAGGGGAGAGTAAATAGTGAGTAGTATATAGTGAGATCCATTTAAAAACCCAAACAATGATATGGATTATACTTTATATTATATGTAGCCCCTTTAAAGCCTTAAAATGCCTTATTTTTATCCTTTATAATATATATATATATATATATATATATATATATATATAGATAGATAGATAGATAGATAGATAGATAGATAGATAGATAGATAGATAGATAGATAGATAGATAGTGATATTATTATTATTATTATTATTATTATTATTATTATTATTATTATTATAAAAATGAAATTTAATTAGGTTTTTGTTGATAAAGTGAAATATGACAGTCTGCATAGAAAAATCCGTAATTTTACAGTTTATTTCTGGCAGCTGGAGTGCTGGAAAAAAATGTTAAATAACGGCCATTCAATTATTGAAATTTACTGTAAAATAACGGACATTAAATTACAGAATTTTCCCTAAATTTAAATTTCTGTAATTCAACCTTTGTTATTTTACAGTAAATTTCTGTAATTTGACGGCAGTTATTTTACTTTTTTTTCCCCGGCACCCCAGCTTTTTTTTTTACAGTGCACGTTTTTATCCTTTTGTTCGGGTCAGAAGTCCATTATAAGCACTTGGTATAGTAAAAATGACCCTAGAACTGCACTAAGAGTTGTTATAATAAGAAAATATATAAAAAATAAAATGAAAGCTCTCACTCAGGAACAGATTGGCCCTGGAGGTCTGTAAAATGCCTGCACGGTGTTTAAGTCAATAGTAATTTATCAAGTGCTTTATTTGATGGCTAATCATTAAGTGCACTTGAGATGAAGATTTATAGAGATATTGACACATCTATTGTGGTTCTATATAAAACATGACATTAAAATATAATCAAATTATGAAAGTACTATTTTCTGCTTTAAGTCGTGCAAGCACAGCAGCTGTCAATCTGTCACTCGTTTGATTAATTCATGGGTGTCATTTTCCTCCCACAATGCCTCACCAAGTGTTTGCCAAGTATATTAAATGTGATATTCTTCTCTGTGCATTTATTCTCTTTCCTCTCTCACACACACACACTCACACACACACACACTAACACACTCACGCTCACACTCTTTTAATATGGTATCGGACATGCATCATATCAATTGCTCCTACTTAACTGATGGTGGTGCTGTTATTTTCTGACAAAATTATGCCACTTCCTGAAGTATGATGTAACTGGCTTTTGTAATTACTAAGCATGACAGGATGGAAAATTATGGTTGTGAGAGCACAGTAAAATAACTAGATTACCAGTTAAAACAACATTGCCATGAAAATGTAGCACAACAGCCTGCATGGCTCTTATTTATTCTCTAGGACATTTTAACAATAACTGATAAACATTTAAAGACTGTTGTGATTTCTGAAGTTGTGAATCAATAGTTTTTTTTTGTTTGTTTTTTGTAAAACCTATCTGTAATTTATCTTATTTTCAAACAATAATCTGTACTAGATGAAAAACTTCATTACCCATGATTCTTTATAGAAAAAATCACCAATTAAAGAGTTGCAGTGAAAAAATGCAGATTTTTTGCTTCGCTTAATCCTATGAAGCACTGCAAATGATGCAATCCAGTCTATCTCTCTTTGCTCTCAAAATACAAAAATAAAAACATATTTTGCAATAAACATTAATTAATTTGGATTTCAGCTATATGTTTTTATTATTTTTTTCATGCACTTTGCTTTGTGATGTAGTGATACTTGGTTATCACTACCATCATCAGATGGTAAGTTTTGTTTATAACCTTTTGACTAAGAAATATATATATATATATATATATATATATATATATATATATATATA
>CAIGQQ010030612.1:6454997-6482776 GCA_903798035.1 Danio albolineatus
TGTGTTTTGACCAATTTGCTGCGCGTTTCTTTTGTTATTTGTGTTTTAACCAATTTGCTGCGCGTTTCTTCCAGTGTCTGTGTTTTGACCAATTTGCTGCGCGTTTCTTCCGTTGTTTGTGTTGTGAGAATTTGCAACAGGTGTGCTGTCAAATTGATGAAGATCGTTTCTTAATTTGCTGGTGTTTTTTTTGTTATTGCATGTGCTTTCTTAAATTGCAGCGCGTTAACCTCTCTCGGCCACCGTACATTTCAGCCCAAGGGCAATATATTAAACTCATAATTAAAAACACAATGCTGGAAATAACTGCAAAAGCTCCACTTTTGGGGTAAAAGAAGCACCCTCTTTCACTAGGCTGCCTAGCCTGCACATGTCCAAATGCTAACCAATTGTAAAAATGGCCACAATTTGGGACAGAAAAGTGAAAACTTTTCGTTATTTCTAAAACAGTATCATAATTGTACATCCATAGTTCTTATGGTCATGCTTTGAAGAATAAAATGTATGTATATTGAGACATCAATTGCAATTTGTAAAAGAAAAATAACTGCACAGGTGTGTGTGATTTCCAAGGTACATTCAGATCCATATGTTAAAGCAATATTGAGTCCAATCACATGAGATAATTCTCGCTCACACAACAACAGTTTGTTTCCACTAGAGGTCATCAAACAACGTCTGTACACAAAGAGCAGCTCTTCAGAAAGCGCATGTGATCACCATATGTTTTCTACTGCTAGACTGGGATGTTGCTAAAATCAACAATAAAGTAAAAGAACATTTTATCTTTTTGTTTTGTCTGTGTCCCAAGCTCAACATGGCCAAAAAGAGTGAATCCGTTCTGGAGGGATTCATAGAAGGACCTCTCAAGTTTCCACCAACATATAAGTTTGATGTGGGGACACACACTTATGACACGAGGTGTGGAAAGTGTGTTGTGCATTGCTACCTTAAAGTCTCATTATTGTTTCTCTGGCTTCATACCCAAACCCATTTTCATTTCCTAGTGCTAAAAAGAGGAAGCCTGCGTGGACAGATCGGATCTTGTGGCGTCTGCGCAGGACGGGCTCCCCCGTACCATCCCATAATTCAGCTCTGCAGCGTGGTTTGACCTCATGGCTTGGCGGAGCCACCAGAGTCTCTCAGCACTTCTACCGCAGTCACATGGGCTTCACTATTAGTGATCACAAGCCAGTGTCTGCGCTCTTCTCTTTGCACGTGAGTCTAAAAAAGGGCGGGAAAGACACCGGATATTCTGCGAGCAGCACTGCGACGTGCAGGGTCATGTGAGACTTTTAGTGTCTTGACATTTACAAGTTTAAAAAAAAAGTTGCTTATGGTCAAAAATATGGTGAAACATTTTAAGAGACACCTTAAAACGTTATATGTTTGACTACAACATACGTTTTTATTTATTTTGTAAACTACTGACTACATTTCTACCTAATTTAAAATAAAAATGTGATTTAGAGATTTATTTATTTTTTGTAAATTTAGTTTTAGTCTGCCAACCATTCAGGTCAGACTGTGCTATTCTGTACTGTAACCTCAGATTAGTCTTGAACATTCATGTATCCTGAGTTTAGTGACAACCTCTCGCTGGTGTCAAACGTATGCACATTGAAAAATGAGGTAGAAGTATTCAGTAGATACTAGGGTTCAAAAAGACTACTGTAAAAGTTGAAGTATAAACTCAAGATTTTTCAAAAAGTAAAATTCTAAAAGTGCTGGTTTCAAAACTACTTAAAGTATGAAAGTAAAAGTATTTGAAGAAACAAAATGGCATTTAGGGCAATAGATTAGGCTGCACCACAGGGGCCTGTTGTGCACAACTCCACTACATTTTAATAAAGCCATAATGAAAGTAATGTTATATAAAAATGTTAATGCTGAAATATTAGAGATGCTCTACCTGTTTCAGCCACATATATGCTCAAAATGAAATGCATTTTAGTACAAAGCAAATAGATTAAAGAACCATTTGTACTACTAAGCAGTATGTGTTTCATGTAGCAGAAAATGTAATGACTTGCCTATAAGTATTATAATAGTGCAAAAACTCAAACAAAAAGACAGCGGTATACAAATATGTTTTTATTTTCTTTTGTACCATCTGTGATTAGGCATGGGACGATAACCATTTTTAAGGTATACCGCGGTATGGAAAACTCAAGGTTTTCATACCGCCAAAATTTTCTGCTATACCGTTCCTAAGGTATGAGTAAGATTTTTTATTTACATTTATTTTTTTTTTGGTGTGAATTAGAAAGACATCTGTGTTTTTTAAACAAACGAAGACAGCAGAAGGCAATGATTCACTTGAATTAATTAGCCTGACTTGTTTACTACTCCAAAACACTTTAAATGTTGCTCAAAATAAAATATATTGTGTTCAAATTGGAAAAAGGTTTTGTTTTTTTAGCCAGACATTTATAAAGAATGTATTTTAGAGCAGCAATCACAATACTGTCATACCGTGAAACCGTGATATTTTTAGCTAAGGTTATCATACCGTCAGAATCTTATACCGGCCCAGGCCTGTCTGTGATTTGATAAAAAATTGTGGGCTCTGCGGGTTTTACTGCCATTTTTTGCTTTCCCACTCTAAGTAAGCAATTAAATGCAGTCAGCAGGCTGTACCTGTTAAAATACTGTCCGTGGCTGTTTTTTGTCTACTCATCCGCTCCCTCCTGGATTTTGTGGGAAAATCGTATGTTTATTGTAGCACTAAATTTACTGATTTTTTGGTGCTAATTCAGTAAAAGCAGAATCACAAGACTGTTCAACAGCTGCCTGTTTTTCTAATCATTATAGGTCATAAAAATTCAGCTTTTTAGTAAAAGAAAGTCGGGTGATTTGACATCTGGTTTAGAGTGGAAACCCTAAATGTTACATTTTATATATTTATTTATATAGGTTTTAAGGCCATATCAGAAAATTTGGCTATATTCATGGCAAAACATATACTAAATATACAATATATAATCATATCAGTTTCTTAACAAGCATGCATTGCATACATACAACAACAACAACATATAAATAGCAACAATACAGAAGACAATGGTACATTTGTCAGATGTTAAAAAGTACTGTAATAACTTTTGCTCACTTTCTCTGTCCTTCTCAGTTTCCCTTTAAGGTGACCTTGCCATTGGTGACACTGGAAGTGGAGAAAGAATGGACCAAGTTCTCTGATGCGACAGTCAAACTCACTATTGCACATGGCTTTCAGAGGAGTTCATGGGACTGGGTGGGCCTGTACAAGGTAACCCATGGCATTTTCACATCAACTACTTATAAGTGAAGTGAGTACATGCTGTTACTAAGCTTTTTTTATACAAGGTCAAATTACACACATTATTATAATTAATCACAATGTGATCTAATAGGTGTCATCAACTCTTTCAACATTATTAAAGGTGTAGTGTGGGTCATTTACGTTCACCAAAAATAATTGCTAAAATAATGATAATTTTCACATGAAACTCAAAATCGCAGTATAATTAACCTACAAAATGAACTTTTCATTAAACAATACAGTCTTAAAGTCATTTGACAAAAATATTTGACCTAAAACATCTCAAAGAATTAAACAGCTTTTCCAGGAAAGTTTCTTACTAGAACCATGTGTGGGTATCAAATGAATATTAGTATGTTTATATGAAACTTAATTATGTGATCTGACCAGTATCACGCTCTCTTTCACTTTCATTTACATTACAGAAATCTATTCATGGTTGTTTTGTTTTTTAGTCTTGCAACGTGACAATGATGTACTTACGTACTTATCCACGTGCAAATATTGAATGCAGTGTTTACTCTCACTTGGTGGAACAACATGTGAGCAACGTAGTTTCAAAATATTGTCTGTTTTTATACTGGAAATGATTTTATGGGCAGTTCACATATCCCAGATACACATTAAGACCCCAGTCAAATTCAATTATTCAATTCAATTATTTTTGCACTTTATTTTTGCACATTTTAGGTGGGATTCAAACACCACAAGGATTATGCTGCATATGTATGGGCCAAATCTGAGCATTCCACCCAGGTAGGATGTTTTTGTTTTCAATGTATCAGGTTATGTGATGTTTGACACTGCATAATTCCTCTTTTAAATGCAAAGAAGACATTTTGAAATATGCCCATTGATTTCCACAGTTATTTTTTCCACTGTGCAAGTCAATGCGTATCAGCAACCAGCTTTATTAAAAAAATAATTATTTTTAACAGAAGAAAGAAACTCATAACTAATAATAGAATAAATGATGAAGTAAGGTCAACTATTTCTTTAATCAATGTAACAGATGTTGTGTAAAACGGCTAGCTTTCTGTCAGGACATTGCAGATGTCCCAGATGTGTCATTAGCCATGTTTTCATCCAAAAATGCGAACGAACTTTATGCGTAAAACTGAATTATCGCATAAAAGACGTGCGAATAAAGCAGCGTTTCCATCCAACGAGTCAAAGCGGACAAAATCGTCACTTCCCGATTAACTGGCGCCAAATATCAATAGTAAAAATGTAATTTGCTGCAGTAGGAGAAGCTGCACGAATCTTTTACTTCAATTAATAAATGACTTGTGCCTCAGAAGGCAATCCTGACACGCAGTGAACGCACGGTGGCATTTGAATGTTTCAGACATGGAGCACAGACGCTCTTGATTCTGGAGGTCATTAATAATATAATAACACAACTACTTAAATGGTAAGGCGTTTTAGAATGACCAAAACAACATTTCAAATGTTTTACGATGTGCTCAGCCTGTTGGTTTGTCCATTTACATGCATCACCACACGATCTCTTATAACAAAATCACATGACCTTTTTTTAAAAGCGCAAACTGGAATTTATGCGGTAAAAGTGTTTCCATCACAGTTTATGCGCATCTTTTTTTATCGAATAAAAAGTTTATCCTACTCAGTTATGCGCATACATTTTTTAATGCGCATTTTCAAAATTTATGCGCATCATTGCGTTTCCATCGACCATTTTTTTTTGCTCATGTCCAAAATGCGAATAAAAATAGCTGGAAGGAAACGTAGCTATTGGTTGCCAACCTCTATTACCAACTATATCAGATAGTGTCATTATCCTGATGCCCATTGTCGTTTACAGATCATTGGGGATGTAATGATTGACTAAGCAGTTTTATTCGATTCGCTATTTTGATTTCACGATTCAATGTATTTTTTTGTTAACACAATTAGAAACAACCACAAATCAAAAAAAATCTCCCTTTGGTTTTAAAATTATTAGCAACCATTGGATTTTAATCATGATCAGTGTTGGGAATTACGGCGCTACAAATAAATGGCATTACTAATGGCGATACTTCTTCCAGTAACAAGAAATCAAATGAATTACTGTTTCCCTCATTACAACTCCATTGCCGTTACTGACTATAATATGTGTGTTACTATAATTGAGATAAATGAAGCAGTTTTCATGCGAGTAGCGTCTGTCACAGCCATAGGACCTCTCTTTCTCTGGAGTGTGTGTGCGTATGTGTGTGTGTGTGTGAGTGTTCGGGGCTGGGGCTGGGGCGGGACACCAACCAGTGATGATGATTGGTGTGTCTGTGAATGTGGTGTAACAAAGAATGTGATGATTGGCCTAGATCTGTGGTTCTCAAACTGTGGTACACGCACCACTAGTGGTACAAAAGCTTCCTTCTAGTGGTACACGGAGGAATCTCTGATTAATTAAAGTAAAAAAATTAACACACTTTTAACCCTTTGACGCGCACGATAACACCAATGTGATCAGTAAATTGATTTTAATAGGCTAAACCTTTTATTTAAGTAAATAATAATTTAAATATAATTTATCATTTCAAAATAATTTAAGACAATAATAAATATTCCTAATTAGAAGAATTAATCTGCCTTGTTTTTTAACTGTGCAGTGATGTACAGTAGCTGCTTAATTAGGCCTACTACTGTACTTCAACACCGATTATTATGGTGGTACTTGGAGAGGCATATTTTTTTGGAGGTGGTACTTGGTGTAAAAAGTTTGAGAACCACTGGCCTAGATGAAGTACATTTACATCGTTTGCCAATCAGAGGCAAAGTAATGCGAGTGTTCACACACAAGCACATGCACAGTCAGTGGCACACACCAACGACCAGGAGTCAGAACGATGGCAAATCCAAGTTCAAAGGTAGCGTTTGCAAACTGGAAAAATAAGCACTACTTTTACCTCGTTGAGGTGAAAGGCAAGAATGTTTATGGATCGTGTAACTTATGCCCAGGAAAAAAAAGTCTGTGTTGGTGACTAGTAATTCTAATCTAAGGATGCTATCACAAAATTAGTGGCTACTCGTAACATGAGTTCTGCTACCAAAGGAGGAGACTACGCCACAACGTTTCATATTTATTTTATAGTCTATTAACAAATTAGATTTTTTTAAAGTAACACAATAGTTACTTTTCCTGGAAATTAGTTACTTTTATAAATGTGTTACTAACTCAGTTACTATTTGTGAGAAGTAACTAGTAACTATAACTATTTACGTTTTAAAGGAATGGGCCTAACACTGATCACGTTCCAAACAAAGGTGCTGCATGAGCAGTTTTAGCAGTTAACTCCAAATTAGACTATAATTTTTATATTTGAAGCAAAACTAGAACTGTCTGACTTTAGTTTTCTAAAACTAATTTCCTATACTATATTTGAAGGAAACCACAAATGAGCTCAATAAGATGCAGATTCACTGCAGGTAAAGGCTAGAACGAATATGTGGCCGGCTGGAAGTGCGATTAATATAATGCACATTAAGATAGCTGCATTTTTTTATGACACTGTATAACAGTAATTAATATTTTACAGTACTGTGAGGGTTGGGTTTAGGGTTGGGTTGGGGTGTAGGCGTTAAAAAATACAATTTATTGGGCAATTTAATAGATAAAATAAATAATACTCGGTACAACTGCTGTTTTTAGGTTACTGTGATGGTTGGGTTTAGGGCTGGGGTGGGGGTAGACTATAATAAAATATAATAAATGGGAAATTTAATAAATAATATAAATAATTCTCATTAACTTCCGGCTGAAAACGTATCCGTTCTAGCAACTATTCTGCTAGCAGGTGGTGATTATTACCAGCAGTGATATAGTGTTTCCTGGGTTACAGCTGTAAACAAAGCAGTACTGCACTTATGAATACTACTTTAAAGTTTGCGAAGCAACAAAATAACAATGTTCATATTGCTGGCACACATTGTTGTTCTTATGGTGAACAGTTACTCCATTTAAGTTAATCTACTGAAAAAAAGATCTTCATTTGGAGTAGCGGTCCTTCTGATGATGTCAGACTTATGGCTTCCACAGCAACTCATTCATTCTTTTTTTTTCGGCTTAGTCCCTTTATTAATCCGGGGTCGCCACAGCGGAATGAACCGCCAACTTATCCGGCATTTGTTTTACGCAGCGGATGCCCTTCCAGCCACAACCCATCTCTGGGAAACACGTTCATACATTCTCATTCACACACATACACTATGGACAATTTAGCTTACCCAATTCACCTGTACCGCATGTCTTTGGACTGTGGGGGAAACCGGAGCACCCGGAGGAAACCCACGCAACCACAGGGAGAACATGCAAACTCCACACAGAAATGCCAACTGGCCCAGCCGGGGATTGAACCAGCGACCTTCTTGCTGTGAGGCGAACGTGCTACCCACTAGGCCACCGTGGCGCCTTTCCACAGCAACTGCATAGCAATATTCTTAACATCACTCCCATCATTATTTTCTATGAGGGAATTATCTATGAGCCCTGCCTCCTAATCAATATTCCATTTTAGTTGGATGTACAGCAACATAAAAAAAAGTCTCAGCAATTTTCGGCTCACACAGACTTTAATATGTATCATTCAAAGGCAGGATTAACAGGAAATTCCATGTAAACTTAGAGTTCAGAAGAAACCTTTCAATTGCAAATACAACTCCTTCTCCAGTTGTTTCACAATTTGTTTGCCATCTCAACTGATTGAATCATCACATATTTTAATCGATTTTCAAACAGTTTGTGGTTTATCATTACATCCCAACGGATCACCATAGTAACCTACATTCAGACAGACAAATCAGGCTAATATTGTGTAGCCTTAACTTGTCATTAGATGATTCCTGGAGATCTGATATAGTATATTAGCAGTCTGACCCTTGTCTCTCGGTTAACACCAGACTGTGCTTTAATCCCAGAATCAATTCATTCCTGGTTAATCTTGGATTGAAAGCTTTAAGACTAAGGAATCACTGAACAGTATTAATACTAACAAAGAAGATTTATCTTGCAGCCACTGCTGACTATCATTGTCCTTAACTTGTCTTTTTCCATGACCTTCAGGTGGTGTTTTCAGAGGAGGATCTGCCTAGAGACCCGGGGGAATATATTTTGGGATATTACAGTAACAACATGAACAGCATCGCAGGAGTAACAGAACCATTTCAGGTCTGCAATGCTCTAACTCAACTGCATTCTGATTTTGCTTAAAGCAAATATTCATTTTGTTTGCACAAGCAGCGCAGTAGCTCTGATCGTGTTATTTCAAGGACACGATGACTAGGTCAGTGCGCTCTGGAATTGCCATTGTCAACATTTGAAGTATTGATCGGAGCCTTGATTTGTATTTGAGGCTGGACATCCACAAATTGCAAACACAAAGACTGTCAGTTCTGTCTTTTCTAGTACAGACTTGATGCTTAGATGCTACACAATGAAAGCATGTAAAATTGAAAATAAGATACAATATATCACAGTTTGAAAAAACATTGTAAAAATTATTCTTGTCAAAGCAATACCCATGTTGAAAAAAAAACAGACTGACATCTGCCTGTAGTTTGTTTTTTACATTCTCGTCAGGGCCTGTTAAATCTGGAATTAGTATTACCAAAATAAAAGACTGGTGCGACAACTTAATTCAGACAATAGTGAATTGGTACGTAAATAGTGTACAGAAAACACACAAATGAACATGAAACAAAATGAAACAAAAAAAACAGAAAATATATTTGCTACTTTGACCCAGACACACACAATTTCTTCTGTTTAAAACTCATGTTAAATCTGAATTTGCAATGTTTATTATGCTAGTGCACATTGTTATTCTTTAGGTGAAAAATTAATCAAAATGATCTACTGAAAAAAATATTTAACAACAACAACTTGCTTCATTGTTTGGAGTGTCTGTCCTTCACTGTTGATGTCAGTTTGATGGCTTCAGCCACAAAAAAACCTGACCACACCCTTTTACTTGTCAAATTGCTGATGCACAAAAAGAAAACCTTAAGGGAGGTTTATACTTCTGCATCGAGTGATCGCAGTGACTGACGGCACCTGCCTTGCGCTTTGCTGTGCATTTACACTTTTGTGTGCTGTTTGTGTTGCTCTGCAATAGCACTTCCAAAACGCTAGTTGGCAGTGAAGTTGTCGAGTTTCTTTGCTGGTGTTTTTTAGCTCAAACTCACTCATTTTGTGAGCAGAACCGGCGTACGTGCACCAACTTTAATCATAAGGTAAACACAAAACTAAACTTTCCACCTAGAGCTTCTTTATGGAACTCGACACTTGCTCCAATGGGTTCGCACAGCTCTCAGTCCCACCCACATTCGTCAGCACTACCAAGCCGACCAATTACAGGGCTTGCACTACCTGTTGTTGCGATTGTAGTTACATTTTTTGATGGTTGCGCATCAGCAAGGGCTATGCGACCGCGTGAAGGCTGCACAAGAGCATAGGCATGCACTTGATGCAGAAGTATAAATCAGCCTTTACCCCTACTCAATATTCTGTTTAGTTGGAAGAACATCAAAATAATAATTAAAAATAATTCATCAACTTCCGGTGATATGACCTCCAGAGATGTTTTGAAGGTCACAAGTTTGAATGAAAGGGTACAAGGAACAAGTAGTTCAAAAATCAACGAAGCAGTTGTATGAAGGTTTATGCACCAGCTCATTTGAGTCCGGAGAGAAATCTAAAGGGTCAAGTTTGAGATGAGGAAACTAGAACAGGCTATAAACCAAGACTGAGACCAGGAGAGTATTGCTTTCAAATCTAGACCAGAAAGGTGCTGAGACTGACAAGAATACAAGAAGAAAAAATCAAGGCCAAAATCCCAACCAAAATCGAGACCAGGAAAGGGTTTCATCCAAGTCTAGACAGAGACTATAAGAGGGTCAAGTTTCAGTCAAGACTAAAAAAAACAGGTGAATTCAAATCAAGGCAGTGGCTAGAAGAGGGTTTTGTCAGAGCCTGGTCAAAGGCCAGAAGAGTGATTGAGTCAAGACTGAAACCACAGGAGTGTTGAGTCTGAATCAAAACAAAGGCAAGAAGGGGTTGAGTTTGAGACGAAATTGAAACAAGAAGAGGGTTGAGTCCAACCAAACCAAACTAGAGACTAAGTGCGAGATTTTTCAGAATCTAAACTGAGGAAAGAAAAGGGTTGAGTTTGAATTAAACCAAGAAAGCAGAGCGTTGAGTCCAATAAATCCAGACAATAGAGTAGGGTTGAGTTTGTGTGAAGTTCAAGGCCAGAAGAGGGTCAGGAAAGAGAGTCTGAGTCAAGACAGGCAGAGAGTTGAGTTCCCCTAAAAATGGAAACTAGAAGAAGGCTGAATCCAACTCAAGACCAAGTTTGAGTCTGAGTGAAGACAGAGACTAGAGGATGGTTGTGTCTGAATCTAGACCAGTCCCACAGAGTTTTGATCAAACTTTGATAAAAGTCACCCTGCTTGTAACTTTGATAAGCTTTTTCAGGTGTGTTTGATAAAGGTTAGCGCAAACGACTGCTGGACTGTGGCTCTCCAGGACTGAACTTGGACATCTCTGGTGTAGAATGAGAGAGTCAAATTCAAGCCAAGAAGTAAAGAAGAATATGAGTTCAAATCAAAACCAAGGCCATAAGAGGGTTGAGTCCAAGTCAAAACAGAGGCAGAAAAAGGGTTGAGTCTGAATCTAGAGCAAGTCCAAAATGAATTAAATTAGTCTAGACCAGGGATGGGTCAGGGATGGGTCAACCTTGGTCCTAGAGGCCCTTCAGGACCAAAGTTCCCTATCCATGGTCTAGATTGGGACCAGATAAAGTCCAAATCTAGAACAAGACAAGAAGGGAGACAAATTTAAGTCACAACAGAGGGAAGAAAACATTCAGAGCATCAAAACTTTCTGAAAGTTTTTTGGAAACTCTTGTTTTGTGTAAAAGTCCAATGGGTTTATTAATATAATTTTTAAGGTTTTCTTTCTTTTCCTGAACTCTTCCTGTTTAACTTGTATATGTTCTTTGTCCATATAGTTTTTCTCTATATATTTCTCTCATAGGTGCAGCTGCCCATGTCCACTCCACCAGCACTAGCTTGTCGTTCACGCTCTGATAGTTCAGATATGAGCTCTGAAGATGACAGTACACTGGTCCTGTTGGCCCCTAGCTCTCGCAGCCCCAGCCCTGGA
This sequence comes from Danio albolineatus, assembly GCA_903798035.1. Classification (NCBI taxonomy): domain Eukaryota; kingdom Metazoa; phylum Chordata; class Actinopteri; order Cypriniformes; family Danionidae; genus Danio; species Danio albolineatus. The sequence goes on from CAIGQQ010030612.1 coordinate 6,466,466, forward strand.
AACCACAGCGGCAAACGCCACCACCACCACCAGAAGCGCCAGCGGAGCCGCAGTCCCGCTGTGCCAGCACTCTCCGGCACACCTCTTCCATCCCTGCAGTCTCTCAGCCTGTGTCCTCGTCCCCGTGATGGCCCCCAAAAGACCTCCTCCCCACGCCCTTCAACCAATGCCAAGAAGGAGCGTCTGGTTTCTCCAGACTCATTGACCTCACCCTCCCTCAGTCCTCTTAGTCCACGGAGCCCGGGATCACCTGGAAATGGCGTCAGTGCTCCAGAGGCTCTCGTAGCAGCCATTTTAGGAGAGCCCAGACCTGCTCAGATAGGAAAACCAGGTGATGTGACTCTATGACCTTCCTTGCGATTCATTTATAGACTTTAGGAGATATCGCAATGCAACTACTTGAGCAAAGTGGCCTGTTTCTTCTGTCGCTCTTCAGACCTGCAGTTGTTCAGGGTCTCATAACTTGTTGTGCTTAATTGCTTCACTAACCCTTCCTCTTCCTCAGTGGCTTTGCCAAAGTGGTCTATTTGTTTTTGTTTTTTGCATTATTTATGATAGATTGTAAATGGTGACAGTTCAACAGTGCACATCAGCCTTATAGTGCAGGATAACCTAACCCAAGGTGAAACTGTCCTGTAACCTTAGACTTAAAACAAACAAACAGTGATGTCAGCAGTCATTTCAGCCTTTACCGTAACTAGTGGTTGACCAGTGTTTAATGGCCGATGTCTAGAAAGTAGAATTAAAGAAAACAGCTGATGATCAAAAGGAAGAGAGTAGGGTGTATTTTCACCTTGTGTTTAAAGTTAATAATCCTGGTTATATGATTGTTTTTAACATGATTTGTTGTATTTAATTATTTGAATCAAATAATCTAGGGACAGTATATTGTTGACATGCAATGTAGTTTAAAAAGTGTGAAACCACACTGAAAATCTGGGACTCAAAATCTGATATAAACTAGAAAACCAGCAAAGAAATTATTAATACAAATAAAGACATAGTACTTTAATGGTGGACTCCACTGTCAGAGTGTATGTATGTAGATGTCCACAACTGTAAAGCCCTGGTCAGATCACACGATTTTGCCATGATTTTCTTGACAAAGGGTGTCGAGGAGAATCGTAAGCGACAACTAGGTGTTGTGACACAAGATTCAATTGTGTCTTCTTGTGTAATGTGGCATAGGCCCCGTTTACACTAATGCGTTTTCGTTTTAAAGCGCATAAGTTTTGCTATGGTTACGCCATTCGTCCACACTACGCCAGAGTTTTTGAGCCCCAAAAACGGAGCGTTTTAAGAAACGCTGGAGAGGCCGTTTTCATTCTAATACGCTGCTGCTCCGTCTCAGTGTGGATGGGGGAAACAGAGACCTTTGAAAATGGAGGCGTGGCTGCTGAGATTCGCTACTCGATTGGGGCTTTTGGGTCATTGCGTAACCTTCCCTTATTCGTCAAGTCCCTATCACATGACTATAACGCCACCGGACGACGGCAGACCAACCTTCACTGTAAACAACATGGACACAGAAATGGGAGCATTGTTTGCACTATTGTCCGTTTTAGGCGCCATTGTGCAGTTAAACTCTGCCTTTTTTTACTACAACAGCTGCATATATTCGCAAGAGGCAAGCTACTGTGCGAGCACTCGCTAATCGCTCGCGTTTCACGTGGCGTAAGCCCTATTTAGAATGCCGAGCGAGACACGTGCTTCCTGTTTATACTTGAACGCGCATGCCCAGAGTGCGCGAATGGTCACATGACAAATGCTTTTAGTGGTGTAGTGTGGACTGAGATCTGTTCAGAAACGCTGGGTGAAACGCTAGTGTGGACACGGATCGTTTTCATGCTAAAACGCCGTTTTAAAACTAAAAAGCACTAGTGTAAACAGGGCCATATTTCACGACAAACCAATTCCATGCCTGCAATGCCTCACGACACCGTCGCAGAAAGTCTAGCATGTTAAAAAAAAATTCTCGTCCTTTGCGACGAGTTCCGTTACGTGTGTGAGAGGGTCCATAGAAGCACATAATTTAGACCTATCAGTTATCTCAGTGGGTGCTCCCATTAATGTCAGGGTCAGGTAATCAAAAAATAGGCTGCATATTTACTTATGAGTTGGTCACAGGTGGATATGACCAGTCATTAGCTATGTAATCTTTAACTACCTTCGCTAAAATATTAAGGTGTTTTAAGCAAATTTATCTGACAGTCTGGCACAAATATGCCGACATCTCCATTCTCACAATGAGTTTCTGAGTTCTCGGGGCACCTGCAGGATTTTATTTAATGGTACATACATATCCAGCACCACCCCGCCCCATCATCCCTTTCTTATTTCAATCTCAAAAAACACTGATGCTTGCTGTCAAAGGCTACATTTATTCATTAAAGTGACACATTCACGGTTTCAGAGAAGCCCATATTAAACTGTTTTCATTGCGCCGGTCAATTACAATTTAATTCATTTAATCAAATATTTTGTCTCCCACAATGTAAGTACATGCACACTTTAAAACAGACAACCGCACACCTTTATTCTCATTCTTTCTTGCTTTGTCAATGCATGGTGGTGTATACTGTTTAATAATCAATCTAAATTATTTTTTAAAATAAATAAATAAGCGGCATTAATTCGCGCCCTCTCATTGTAGGTACGCAAAGCCGGTGTTCTGACAATCTGTGCTACCTCATCAGAATGTGCTACCGGTAGCTCAATCTGTCATATTTCATCTAAAAAAACAGGGTTAGCACATCTTGTCAGATTCAAGTGTTTATCAGAAAGAACTACCACAGTAAACTACCATTTTTTATCTAGTTGTTAACTGATCAATGAAAAATACATGACAATTAAGATGCAAATTATAGCTAACGAAATTCATTTCAAAAAGATTTTTTCCAAGAAACATATACGAATTAGTTTTTTTTACCCGTCTAACTGTGCAGTGATGATTTGTTCCGCTTCATGGAAAATAAGGATTTAATTAATGCTTCACTGCTTCACAGCTGCTGATGTGCTTTCACTTCATGTTCAGGCAGGAAAGATTGGCAACATTGGCAGGAAAATATACATTTAGATTTCAAACAAATATATTAATATTAAAAAGAAAACATAAAAGTTTCATCCTGTGAATGTCATAATGAATCCTCTAATGTTGTTATTAGTTGTCAGCCAGCATCAGTGTTTATTGAGATTGAAATAAGATTAAAAATCATTTAAATTGCGATAAGATATGTTATGATAGCAACACTCCAGCTTCACCCCTTGCATAAATAGATTTCATTTTATTCATGTTAATGTAATTGAGTAAATTATAATGAATTATTTTTGGTTTTAATAATATTTTTTTAAATAATATGAAGATATATGTAAAGACAACCTTGGTGAACATATAAGAGTCTTTAAAAACAAACAAACCAGAAAATATTTTTTTACCGGAAAATATATTTCCTCAAAATGACAAGATAAAAAATCTGATTTGACATATTTAGCACAGGTAATTGATTGAAGATCATCTTAAGAAAGGCTTGATGTCATAAATTAATTTCTGATATGTTGGCCAGTGTCATACTGATCTTGTGTATGAATATTTTGCACATAATAAATGTCACACTAACACTCATGATGCTTTGCTGAAGTATCTCTCAATCCAACAACAGCAAACCTCTGACAGCATCAGCTGATTGGAAGCAACCAATCACATCAGCTCATTTATTGCATTTTGTGGCATTATTTGATTTGTCTGAGCCGAGTGAATCCTGTGCTGTGCGCGCGTGATCATATTGATGTGCAAAAATGTACACCTCAAGGACACGAGTTTAGTAAATGTAGGACAAATAAATATCACGACCGATTTCCCTTTAAATGTCAGGAGACATGTCAAAGGTTGGTAGTGTATAGACTGTTCTCCGTTGCAAATAAAAGATGTCCCACTTTTGCGTATTCAATCTCTTTATTCTCTCAAGTCGTATCTAAAAATCATCTGTAATTTTTTTTGTCTTTAAACAAAAACATCTCTTGTTTTTCTCGTATGTATCAGCATATTGCCGGAGAGCAAATCAAATGATCTATTCAAATTGTATTTAATTTTATTTGTTCATTTGAAAATCAAATGTTGTCATGTGTTGTGAGTCCTCACCATGAACTGTGGAATACAGAAATGTGAACAAAGAGGACACAATGCTATATCAAAAATTAAATAATTGTTATTAAAAATATTATTGAATCCCTGCAAATTTGGAAATGCTCAGTCATGGGTAACCTTGAAAAAGCTGCTAATCGGGATCATTATCATGTTTGTATGTTACAAGGAGGTTGAGTTGTAACAAAGATCATCTTTTCAGTTTGATTTTTCTCTGAACGCTCCCAATAATCCATTAGCCTGCTGTGAGCACTTACTCAAGGCTGGAATGTTTCTGTCAGACCTGGGGGCGATTAGACATATTATGAAAGCTGTGTGATCATTACAGAAGTTCAAAAGCCAAAACCTGAGAGCAAAAGTATTTGGTAATATATTTGGAGATGTTTGACTCATTCATAACTGACGGCAAATGTTGCGCAATTCAGGTTTCGAAAGCATCACCCTCGAGCAAAAACCGTCACCTGGCTGCAACGTGAGCATACATAAGAGTTATTTACACTTGCGGTCGAGTGCAAGATTATGTATCTTCTGTAAAACACACACACAATGGATTCAGACATCCTGTATTTATTTAATGAAAAAGAAAAACACATTTCTTTGGGTTAAAATTTAAGATTTCCTTGATTAAGTGTTTTTTTTTTACTTTTGTTATTATGTAATTCATTCATTCGTTTTCTTTTTGGCTCAGGCCCTTTATTAATCTGGGGTCGCCACAGCGGAATGAACCGCCAACTTATGCAGCAGCGAATGGCCTTTCAGCTGCACTGAAACACTCATTCACTCTCACACACACACACACAACGGACAATTTTGCTTACACAATTCACCTGTAGCGCATGTCTTTGGACTTGTGGTGGGAGCACCCGAAGGAAACCCACACGATCATGGAGAGAACATGCAAACTCCACACAGAAATGCCGACCCAGCTGAGGCTCGAACCAGTGACCTTTTCGCTGTGAGGCGATTGTGCTACCCTCTGTGCCACCATGATGCCCATTATTATGTAATGTTGTGGTTTATGCATAAACAACATCTGCTCAGCGAAAAGGGAGATATTTCATTCAACATTACATTTTTAAGGCCTACAACAAATGGCTAGTAGGGAATATTAGCCAAAGCTTCACTTTGGGTTTATGACATCACCAACCTTAACATTTACATAAACTCCGCCCCAGGCTTTTAGCATCTTTACTGTTTTGTCATCGCCTATATTTCCAAATTTCACACGATCCAAAATGGGTGATTTTCTGTTGTTGGAGCTGATAAACTTAAAGGTTTGTTCATCCTGGAATGAAAATGATCTTAAATAAAATTATTACGACAACACACTCACACACAAATTCTCACAACATATGCAAATACAGAAACATAATGCAAATAGTGCAGATCACACCAGAAATAATTCGGGGGACCTCAAAGTTTGCTGAATGTGCTACATCCTGTTAAGAGTAAGTGGAATTCTGTTGGATGTAAGTGGAGCATCCTGATCAGGACAGGTTCGTCACTTTTTGGGGTCCCCTGACACATTTCCATTATAGTCTGTGCTATCTGTTTCTGTATGTGTTTTCAGAATTTGTATGAGAATGTGTTATCAAACTGATCTCTGTTTGATTGCTAGCATTTTTATTTTTGCATGAAGTTTTCTAAACTTACTCGGCCACCATACAAAGACCTCAAAAATAGGGGGATGCACTTATTAAAGCAGAAAAAGACCAATTATAGTTAAAAAACATGCCTAATATTTCATCAGGACCTTGGTGCTCAGGCCCCAATTACAAAAAGTGACAGTGGTTAGAAAATAACTGCTGTGAGAGCATCTGCTCAAGCTGTTCATTCATTCATTCATTTTCTTTTCGGCTTAGTCCCTTTATTAATCCGGGGTCGCCACAGCGGAATGAACCGCCAACTTATCCAGCATTTGTTTTACGCAGCGGATGCCCTACCAGCCGCAACCCATCTCTGGGCAACGTCCATACATTCTCATTCACGCACATACACTAAGGACAATTTAGCATACCCAATCCACCTGTACCGCATGTCTTTGGACTTGTGGGGGAAACCGGAGCACCCGGAGGAAACCCACGCAACCACGAGGAGAACATGCAAACTCCACACAGAAATGCCAACTGACCCAGCCGAGGCTCGAACCAGCGACCTTCTTGCTGTGAGGTGAACGTGCTACTCACTACTGCTCAAGCTGTAATATTAATAAACACAACAATGTTATGACAGTTTTATAACAAGTATATTTGACGATATAGATTTATAAATAGCTAACTTTAATAGTTTTGCGGCATTATCCTAAACATGTTTATTATGTGTCAAAGAAATGAACAAACTAATCATATAAAGTGCTTTCAGGACATGTCTTGAAATCTTATAGAAAGATGATGATGATGTACCCACAAATTACAAGAGAGGCCAATATTTAGAAAAGCAGCATTCATTGGCCAATTTAAATCCCTAAGTCGTTTTGTTCACAAACACTTGCAAATGAATCCGAAATAACAAAGAACGCTATTCAGGCTTTGCATCATAACAGACCAATTTACAACACAATAGCAACAAGAATATAGTGTAGTAAGCACAGCTTCCTGGTGTCAAATACCAAAGATCAAATGTCCCTGTGTCCAATTTCTTCACCTGACGATTACATTGGTTCGTTTGAAAAAAGTTAAACAGACACACCAGTAATCTGAGTGATATTCTGTTCTAGTTAATTAAGACGGTATTCAAAAGAAGAAGACATGAACCTTCAACTCAAGTGATCAATATGACAGACGTGCAAAATGAGGACAAAATGCAAAAAGAATCATATTTTGCAAGTTGCCTCCAACTTTTGGACCCTATATGGATGGATGTACTCAACGACCTGAGTTTCTCCGTAAAGCCCACGTCCCCTGAACCTCCTAGCACTCTCAAGCCTAAAGATTAGAAAGGATAAAAGAGGCCCCTTGCTGAGTGAAGTGAGTGACAGTGTAATTGAACATGAAAAAATGAAGCTTTGAGTAAATGTGATAGATCACAATCATGCCGAATATGCTTGAAAAAAATGGTGGTTGTAGAGAATGTAGCTTTGCTATGAGAGAATTATATTAAAATGTAAAATATTAAACATGGCAAATGCTGTTTTCCACAATAATAATTCTAACTTGCTCTTTTAAAGTATTTACAATCAAATGAATGCAGTCTTGCTGAGCACGTGACTTCCAGAAACATTACAAAACCTTTTAATTATGCAATTACATAGCAACTTCATGATCTCCTGGAGCACAATCAGCAGAGTGGAGAGACAGGCTTAACAGCTCTGCCCACACACTTCATTTACTTGCATTTAATAAGCTGCGATTCAGCAATTAACGCTTAGCTTTGCCAAGTCCAAAGTTCATCTCCCAAGACCGACAAACATTCCTGATGTAAGGTTACACATTGGCCAAGGACAAAGTGCATTTTACATAAATTCACACCTGCAGGACCGCATTACGTAATCTTACATTACATGACAATGACTTTGGAAAGACAAGTGGAACGTAATTTGACAAGTGAAATTTGAGAAAGAAATATACATATAACAGTTTCAGAATTATGGAAACTGTAAGCAATATGTCTATAGAAAACATGCCATTGTCTGAATTAGAATTTGTTCACAGCTATAGTTTGATTTTATTAAATTGTTTAGTTTTAACCATTTTAACTAATTTAGGTTTCAAAGGGACTTGAGACCAACATTGTCATAAAGGTTTTACATTTCATTCACAATGTTTTTTTAAAGTTTTAATTTTGACTCAATGAAGCCTGCAGAGACCCTGCTTTTAATAGTGAATTTAGAAATAATATAAAAAACAAACAAAGAAAAAAAATAGCTGATTACTGGGCTAAACATTCTTATTTCGTTTGAATGAAGAGCTTTTAAAATGTGTAGAGGGATAAAACAGCCTCAGGAATGAGGTATATGCACGCAAACTTATAATTTTCCGCCAGCCAGCCCGACGGCTTCCAGTGAACTGTCTTTTTATTACAAAATTGCCACATTTAATATCTGTTTCCTTAAAAAATAAGTGATCTTCACTGCTTATGTTAATAGATATATGATATAAAGTGGGTCTCAGACCGGACAAGAAGCATTGCATCAAATTCAATTTTTCCTCGCCATCTCTTTAAAATAAGTACATTTATTTTACCCCAGTATTTTCAATGGAGTTTCTGCGCTAGCCTGCTGGAACTGACGACGCTAGTGATTACATAGTCTTTTATCTTGTTTCATGCTTGAGCAACTAAATGAATGCTTAAGTTTACTTAACTGATTGTATTTTAATTACATTACGATGCCGATGCTGTAAAAGGAACCTTATAAGTAGGCCCAGACGGAATATGCGCGTGCAGATTTCCGCAGATTTTTAGCCCATCATTGATTCTGTTTATTTACCGGTGTAAATGTATGTAAATTTATATTTATTCAGTTTGTAAATTAATTTCAGTAATAATATTGACTAATATGAAAATATTCATATGATTTATTTATAACACAGTTTGTAAAGTAATATTTTCTGTCTTTTAGAAGAGATTTTATATGAGAGACTTGCTTTGTTTACTAAATACGTGGATCTAATTGGATTTGCATTGTAAACATTAAATAAAAGGTAAAAGGTATTACTTTTTATTTCATATATTAATTTTTTTGTTATGATGTTCCTAAAATAATTCCGCATAAATCCGAAGATTTTTAAGAAAATACTCCACAGAAATAGCAAAAAATGTCCGCAGATTCCGTCTGGCCCTACTTATAAGATTTAAAATGGTCACATTAACCTTTCACCGGAAGTTTACCATTGGCTGAAAATCACTAGCTGTGCAAAGCCCATTCCTCCATCACAAACACAAAGATCTGTTGCAAAGAGACCTTTACTACTCTTGAACTGAGATGGGTAACGCAGCTTGTATAATAATGATCATCATCATCAGAAAAACACAGAATTATTACATTTTCTGTATTTAACTGTCACATCATGTGACACCACGTCATGTTTTTGGTTCATTCTGAAGTGTCTGCTCTAGTGTGTTCATATTACAGTCAGAGTTGTTTGGAAACGCATTTGAAGACCCATCTTTTCTACAGTCTTGGTCTTAGGTCTGCAGGTTCAAATAAAAGCGTCCACGCAAATTAAAATAAACGAACAGACCAACAGCGCCTAAATTTGTTTCAACTGAACCAAATCTGTCAAGCTTGAACACACCCTTAATAAATGACCCTATTTTGACAGGGAGACAAGTTGCCCCAGTCTTTCTTTCTGTATATGCGGTTTTAATTTCGTTTTTTATTTAGTAAATTTCCCAGGAATTGTTTTACCCCAGCCTTTTGTGTATATATAAAACGCCGTATGTACAAGGCAGGGCCTTCTTTGTCTCCTCCTTGCCATTGCAGGCCCTGACGTTGTTTGTGATTGGCTGCCTGGAAGACGGACGGGGGCGCGCCCGAGTGACGCTTGAGTTAGGAGTGAAGTAGGAGGGATAAAACCTTGAAGACCGGCTGGCGTGAGCATTTGAGGTCAAGTCTACACAGCGGGTCCGCGACAGAGAAACTCCAGAAACATCTATTTAATACCGACGTTAGAAAAGCAGAAACTGACACGCTAGAACCGGCGAGACAAATCCAATTAGAAACAGATTTAGAAGAGCGTAACAATACAATCAACATGAACGGACAACTGAACGGCTTTCACAACTCCCTGATTGATGAAGACTGCTTTTTGTTCACGTCGGAGTCTGTCGGCGAAGGACACCCTGGTATGTTTCATAACACTCGTGTATTTAAAGGCGGTTTTGATTTTACAAGGTCGCGCGGGAGGTAAACACGATCGGGCACGAAATCCTTCGGCTAACACGTGCTAATAACTGCTGATCAATATATTTCAATGCGCATAGTCTTTTTTTACACTTACAGTTGATTAATTCTGCGTTAATTTAGATGTTCTTAAAATGCGTTTTTAAACATATGACTGCTTAATCTGTGTTTGTAATCCCTGGCCACGCGCGGCGGCGTCACCGTGTTTGAGGCCCAAAGCTAATTTTACAATTATAGGCCATGAAAGCTATAAATGGGCTATATATTGTGTTATTGTCGCCTTTATGTAACAGAATGAGTAAACTAAGTATTATACGGTTTATAGTGGCTCCTTGTGACCATTTCCGTTTGAAGGCTGTGTGCGCGCGTGGTGGCCATGTTGTCGGCGGGCTCGCGGAACATGTGTTCATGTGCAATGCGGACCCGCGCAACAACGTTGCGTGTTTGTGTTGTAATGCCGGTTTGCCCGGTTAAAGTTACTTGTGTCTATCGTCAACGCGAGCTTTTGATTAAGCCCTTTATGTACATGAGTATCCAGTTTCTTTGTTAGCAACGTAATTGTCATTTTTCGTGGCCTATAAGACCAGCAGCTGTTTTGTGGGCGACCGTGTCACCGTGAGGCCGTTAAATATTTATCGGCGGTGTGTTGTGTGCGCCGTATGAGCTAATGTTTGTTTTATTTTTTGTCGTCCTTATGCTCTGACACCCCAGCCCAGGGTGTGAACTTACTTTCTCGCTCAACTACCCGTGAGTATTGCGTCAGCGCACCTTTTAGGCCCGAGACGCATGAAGTCCGAAAGCGGGTTTAACCGTGGGCTGCTGTCCAGAAGACAGGGGCGTTCACGCAGCACGTGCTTTAGAGCGGTCTGTGTGTATTTTGTTGATAATCTGTTGTATTGGACCACTACGACGCCCCTCGCGCCATTAACGCTGCGTTTGTCCTGTACGTCAAAGGAGTACGCAGTATTCATAAAACCAGCGCGAGAGCAAACCCACTGCGTCCGCTTCGGGTCTATGCAACTAATGCAATCAATTCTATAACACCATACATTTAGACATGGAAAGAATTGAAAAGATACAAAAATGGTGAAGACTGCTGATGCAATGCAACAGCTGTAGTTACCAAGAGAGTTGGGACATTGTTCTAGTTTAACAATACCCAAGTATTAATATTAATATACCAAGGCCTTTGCAGGCATGGCGTAATGGGGTAGGATGGTAATTATGCTACACCCGTCTTTGTTTGATTCTGTGTACTCCTGAGCATGTGATTTCAGAATAAGCCCTTGTCGAGCACTGTTTTGTCTCTGTGTTCTGTTCATGCAAACGAACCATAATAGAAGACCCGCCCCTTTTTCTGCATTTATTTGGAATTTGTTAAAGTTCTGCCAAAAGAATTAAGCACTCAGTCACAATGCTACATTCTTTGATTTTAAAGCAAAAAGCTGTTTTTAAATGCAGGGCCGGATGTACTTTACAGCCTCAGTAGAAGAAGGAATTCTATGATGCATGGCAAATGACTATGAAACTGGAGTAGATTAACTCGTCTCTCGTTAACTCGACTTTATTAATTTACTTCTGGAACTGAAGTATTGGTCACTTCAAGTCAAATAGTGCAACGTATCTTCTGGGTCAGATTTGGGGTTTAGAGATAAAAAGACTTGTTGTGGCAAGTCTGATCTTCATTACAGTATTTTTAGTAGGGCTGTGCAATATGGACAAAATAATCATATTGCGATTTTTGGAACAAATATTGCGGTTGCAATTTTATTTGTGATTTTGGCAGCTGTTTTTGCTTATTATAAGTGTATTCAGTGCATAGTAAGCGCAGAACATTTCACAATGAAATAACACAGTATAAAGTTTAATAAATAAAAATGCAGTAAAATTGTCTTTAAAAGAGACAATATAAAATAACTGAAGATGAAGTAACCTCAGCTCTAGTTAAACACATACTGTACACAATAGCACTCACTGCTGGATCAACAAAACTGTAATAAATTGTCTTAAAACAGACAACATGAAGAAATAAAGATGATCTAACCTCAATTCCAGTCAGAACAATAAATAAAAACAAACGTAAACCAAAACCACCTATTCGGTTCTCCCGCTCAACTTTGTCATGCGGAGTAAGTTCTGATTGGTTAACATCTTTCTCCTGCTCAGCTTAGCTGTAATTGCCTGGTGTGCTGCGTCAGCTCTGATTGGTTAAAATATTAAAATCATGTGCACAAGAACAAAAATAAATTAATAGGTAAAATTGCAGCCTTAAGCGATTTAATTTAACATGCAATTTTAAAAATTGCATGTGCTTAAATCGCTTTTTTTTTAATTGCACAGCCCTAATTTTTAGTATTGTGTACATGCACAATTACTGAAATAGAATTTCCTTCAGCACTTTCAGCTGTATTTTCTGTGAGTTGTGGAAAATAAAAAGGGGAGGGGCTTTCTTGAGTGAGAGCGTTTTATTGGACCGATCTGTTAGTGCAGGATGAGTCGTCAATATTTTATGTTTGCTGTACACCAGCATATTGATGGCCTCAAAGCAAGCATACGAAATTTAATTGTTAAACTATTAATTTAAGAAAAGCCTGGCCAGTGTTCGGCAGCCACTGTCTTTGAGTGTCAGAGGAGAGCAAGTTGATTTGTGCGTGTATATAGTGTCTATTTTAGGGACACCAAATGTGTGGTCGCTGCCAGTGTAGGAATGCACTTTGTACAGTGAGGTCAGCTACTAGTAAAGGGTTGTGCACTATCTACTGTAGTGTTTGTGTACTAGCGTAAGGTTTGTTTATGGACTGGTGATGTTTGTCACGATTCTGTCATTCATGGACTCACACCTGTACACGTGGGCTGAACTTTCCCCTCTCGCTCCACTGCCCTGATACTGCGTCACTGTGCTTTCTAATGAGCTCGGCGCAGGTCTAAGTTCAGTGTTGATGGAGTGGGGGAGGGTTTGTGGACCCACTGCAGCTGATTAACTTGGCTTACCTCTGCCCTATATATAGATGCTTACTCCAGGGGCTCTTCTGGAGTGCCAGTATGGGCATTCCTGCCTCCGTTCGAGAAGCCACACTGCAGTGCGCTAATGTGCTTCACCTGTTGTATAGAAATCGTTTCACCTGCGATAATAGCAACTTCCTTGTCTGTTTCATTGTTAACTGATCTCCTGCATCACATGAGGCTTGTAAGCCAATCATGTAATGGAGCTGATGTCAATAAAGTGCTTTTCAGAGTTTTGCGAAAGCCAATTGCGTTTGCCAGAGGCGTAAACTGTGCAGTGACACACAATAGTAGTGTGGACGTGATGTTCTTAACCTTTTTTATTTTTTACTTGTTACATACCTAAAGCCACAATGTTACACAAATGTATGTACGTCTATATATACACTTATATATTTATTCCCAGCATACATGGAAGCATGTGAAATGTCAAACATTTAAAGGTTTTTAATCATCAATGGGTACAGCGCTTTAAACTTTGTGTATTAGAATGTCCTTTTCAGTTTAGCAGAAATGCAGCAAAAATGTATTTGTTCATATATCAGTTAATCATCGGGCATTGGTTTTTTTTTATTGATCACAATGCAGTCCATAAATATTAGTGGCCATTTTGTTTCTTACCTTGAGTAACTTGCAACTGTCTTTCAGCAGGCCACTGTTTTACCCATTTGTCAGTCATTTTAAAAGATTAAAGTCTAACTATTTCGTAATATCACATTTTTAAGTACATTTATGTTTTTGCTGTCACACCAATTCCAAGTCTGCTTCAGCACAACAGAGGTGTGCAAATGAAAGATAATTAAATTTATTCATTATGCAGACTCTTCTGCAAAGCGACTTATAAATTAGGATTAAAAGAAATTCTTAAAATCACCAGAGAGCAGCAATATATAGATGCCATGAGAAGCCCAAGTTATTTATTTCTTAAATCTCTGGAGGCTGTTAGTTCCATTTAACATGTCTTTTTATGATCTAATTTAAACATCCGTACCCTCTTTACTCTGTCCCAGATAAGATTTGTGACCAGATCAGTGACGCTGTGTTGGACGCCCACCTCAAACAGGATCCTGATGCCAAAGTAGCATGTGGTGAGTGTCGAATTATGCTTTTCTGCACTTTTTTCCCCCCTTCGATGTTGCAACTGGAGTCTTCACTGTATGTCCTAACCCTATCAATCCATCATGACAGAGACCGTCGCCAAGACGGGAATGATCTTGCTGGCCGGAGAGATCACCTCTCATGCTGTAGTGGACTATCAGAAGGTAGTCAGGGACACCATCAAGCACATCGGCTATGATGACTCTTCCAAAGGTAAAGCACCAAAAAACATTCAGGGGTGCTCTTAAGCTACATTTACATGACAGCGACGTTTCCAAGAACAGATTTTTTCCCCTCTTTTGTGTGTTGAAAGATTCACATTTACAGCCAAACAGCCAAATACTTAATTTTACATATGCCAGGCCATGATTTGACAAGGTCACCATGTTAGTTAACCGTACTTGTAGGGAAGTGATATTACGTTCAGCTGTTTGTGTAATTGGCTGTATAAGATGTCTCCATGGTTGGTTGAAATGTGATGTAAATCCACACTATACTGATGAACCATTAGGACAGTGTTTCCCAACCCTGTTCCTTGAGACACACCAGCAATGCACATTTTCAAACTCATCCTGATCTGAAATGCAAGAAGCAACTCAACATAGAGACTCCAAAACCTGAAATTAATGGGTCAGATAAGAGAGAACATGTTCTGTTGATGTTCCTTCAAGAACAGAGTTGGGAAACACTGCGTTAGAGAACAATTGAGCAACAACACTACCTCTACTATGTACATGTTGTGCTTGTTTATTTGCACCTTTCATACACTCCCCTAAACAATGTACCATGTATGCGAATGACGTCTTTCATTTTTGGGTGTTTATTTGGACATGTCAATTGCAGCTTTTTTTAAGAACAGAGTGTAAAAAAAACAGGCAAAATCCTTAAAGTATTGGCTGAAAACGTTTGTCGTGTTAATGTTTTGTTTTTTTATTTTCTTCCTGTCACTTTGTAGAATGTGTTTAAAGCTATAAAGGGAAAGGGTGCAATAATAGAAATCGCTTATTCAGTTCAATACAAATTGTGATTGTTGAAGGATGTGGGAGATCTAATGATCTCAACTAGCCCAGCCAAGTTCAAAATTGTTGGATGACTCGGTTTATCTCATAATGCTTACTGGTTAACTATTTCTATCTGTCAGTAGGAATTAAAGTATAGTAGTTTAATCAATGTGATTTGCTTCAAGGGTTTGACTACAAGACCTGCAATGTGCTTGTGGCCCTTGAGCAGCAGTCACCTGATATTGCTCAAGGGGTTCACCTTGACCGCAATGAGGAGGATGTTGGCGCTGGAGACCAGGCAAGAGCTGTTTATTCATACTCAAAAAGGTGACTTGGTCTGAAAGGAGAATGCTGGTGTTTATTGGAGTGCTTTTACGTTGTAGGGATTGATGTTTGGTTACGCCACTGATGAGACTGAGGAGTGCATGCCTCTCACTATTGTCCTGGCTCACAAGCTGAACGCTAAAATGGCGGAGCTGCGCCGCAACGGCACTCTCCCTTGGCTGCGACCTGACTCCAAGACCCAGGTGAGATGAGACTGAGGAAGAAAATTTGTTGTGTAACTTAGACTTGTCATAGCATTTATATATTGATACTCTGAAGTGCTTTTTGATCCTCACTTGTAAATCACTTTGAATACACGTGTCTGCTTAATAAAATGTAAATACTGTTGAAATAATTTGGAAAATATATACAGGTCAGCAATAGGTTTTAGAGAGCATTTGAGAACATTATTCCATATTTCTAACATTTAAAAAACAGATTTCACAAGTAATTCCAGAAATCAAGAAAGTGTTACTGATGTGATTCTTGAAAGGGAAATTAACATTCATGAATGCCATTTCTCCAGGTGACTGTCCAGTACAGACAGGACCGCGGTGCCATGCTTCCCGTTCGTGTGCACACCATTGTAGTGTCTGTTCAGCACGATGATGTAGTCTGTCTGGATGAGATGCGTGATGCTCTGAAGGAGAAGGTGGTGAAGGCAGTGGTGCCGAATGTCTACCTGGATGATGACACCATCTATCACCTGCAGCCCAGTGGACGCTTTGTCATCGGAGGCCCACAGGTTTGAACCCCTACCATTTACAGTGCAGAAAAGCATATTGTGTATAAGTGTTTTGTTTTTCCCCTCTTTGGTACTTTTTTTAAATCTGTTTATTACAATTAGTTATTATTATTATTATTATTATTATTATTATTATTATTATTATTATTATTATTAT
>CAIGQQ010030612.1:6482786-6498992 GCA_903798035.1 Danio albolineatus
ATTATTATTATTATTATTATTATTATTATTATTATTATTATTATTATCATAATTATTCATTAATATTATTATTATCATGTCTTCTGTAATTTTAGTGCTTTATAATGGCAACTAACTGACATACTTAATTTATTGAAGCGTTTTTGCAAAAGCAGCATGGTACTGAAAGATTCATGCTCTTTTTACAGGGTGATGCTGGTTTGACTGGCCGTAAGATCATCGTGGACACTTACGGAGGCTGGGGTGCTCATGGTGGTGGTGCATTCTCTGGAAAAGACTACACTAAAGTTGACCGTTCAGCTGCTTATGCGGCCCGCTGGGTGGCCAAGTCTCTGGTGAAGGCTGGTCTGTGCAAACGTGTCCTGGTCCAGGTATATATTTAGCAGTCCTTTGTGGTATGGATTTGTTTAGAATAGATTTGAGACCATTTAAGCAACTGTCTTCTCTGCTCAGGTGTCTTATGCCATTGGAGTGGCCCACCCCTTGTCTGTCTCCATCTTCCACTATGGGACCTCTCAGAGGAGCGAGAAGGAGCTGCTGGATATCGTGAAGAAGAACTTTGACCTCCGTCCGGGCGTCATCGTCAGGTAAAATGTGCTCCTCGGGTGGCCCAACCTCTGCCTCTTGGTTTGACGGTTTTCCCATGATTTGTGGGATTTGCTCCCGAGTTGTTTCCAGAGTTAGTCTCTGCAGTTAATGTTAGCGAGGCTCGTTGAGTTTGACTGAACGTCCTCCTTTCTGCTTGGCAATTGTCTCACTCTGTCTCCTGTACAATTCCAGAGAGCTGGACCTGAAGAAGCCCATCTACCAGCGCACCGCTGCCTATGGCCACTTTGGCCGCGAGTCCTTCCCCTGGGAAGTACCCAAAAAGCTTAAATACTAAATCTGTAACCCCCCCTCCTTTCCTTGGGCAGTAGGTGTACATTACAGAGAAACCTACTCAACCCACTGGAGGGGGGAGAAGTACCAAAACCCCTCTCTCCTAACCTCACATCCACCCCATTCCCAAAGGTAATTCCCCTCAACGGCGCTGTCCCAATGCCGCTCTACCTTCAGTCCTGTTCTTTGCTGTATTGTTTTCGAATGATCTGTGGATGGTGGCTGTTTGGTTTTTGTTCAGTTTGACTTTATGCACCCTCTTGTCCACCCGTCTCTCTTCGGCCCTTCTTTCCTTACCTACTTGCTTGAATGATCAAGTGACGGCACAAATGGGGGTCAAAGGTTGTTCTGTGATGCTATGCATTGCTGGCTAAAGCACTAACCCCACAACTTTTTTTGTTTTACCAACTAAGCAAACCAATGCTTCCCGTTTTCCAGGTCCACCACATTACGTGTACCATCCAGAATGGGATCAAAAACTCCCACGAAATGTAGACAGAATGTTAAAAAGGAAACATGAGGTTGGATTCAACACAAAAGCGTACAAGTTACATTAATGCAGGGATTGGATTGAGAAATTTTATGAGACTTTTTACATGATCATACGTGTACTGTCGTGATGGTTTGGTCCCGGTGTCTGCAGGCCATGTTGTTTATTTCTGACGTGTTACAGAGAAGTCAGAAGCTGCTACCAACTTCTGTGGCTCTGCAGGACCGGCGACACAAACCTCATTCCCTGAAACCCCTCCCCCTCGTCTCAATGGTGATTCCGGATGAAACCCTCTGGTAGCCGTTATGTGATGTTCTACTAGACCATGGCAGAGGCAAAGCACTCCCTCTCTGTGTTTGGTGACAGCGGGTGTAGATACAGAGAAGCCCTGCTCCCTCACCGGGGCAGAGAGGACGCCTCTGCCTCTTGAATCGCTCCATACTTGAAAACTCAACCTAATATTTGCTGGGTGATCCTCTTGAGCCTTGGCGTCGGTACAGAAAAGCCCGGGATCTCAAGGTGCGACTGCCTTTATTACTTTTTGTACATGAAAGGAATCGTTTTTAAAGACAATGAATACTTGTTTCTTTTTTCCTTTGCTTGAACACCGTCGTCATGGTGTATGTCCCACGCGCAAGCCTTGTGGTCTTCCCTCTGTGTCCTACAGAAAGCTTTGGGCTCTTGACACAGGCTGGCGTGGTGGTAGCTGTGACCATTGTTACTTTTTTTACGAGAGTGAAGGCAGGTAGATGAGACTGTCCATATGCACTCACGCACACGTTTTACGTTGAGGACTCCTGGCGCTCCCGCAGACAGAAGCGAGTCTAGCCGGTGTTGTACAGAGAAACTGGCTTCGTTTACATGCTCTCTCTGCTGGGCGCGCTTGGGTTGCAGTCTTTTATATATAGCTCATCTTCTGTTTTTATTTCCAACGATATATATATTTTTTTTTAATTCCAGAGATTGGTGCATCAGATCTGGTTACTGAGAGAGTAGAAGTGCCTTTTTCTATTGTTTCTTTTCCTTTGTCACTCCTCTTCCTCCCCTCCCCACTTTGTTCACCTGCTCTTCTTTCCTCCTGAGTTTCCTCTCGTGAATCCACGTGTGAATCCACAGCAAATTCCCTTCCTTTCAATGCTCCATGATGGTTCTGTCCCTTATATAAGTGAACTGAATAAAAATTCTGACCCTTAACACTGTTGTTTTTATGGTATTTTACATTTTGGTGCAATAATATGGTAAATATATGATTGTAACTTTTTAAAAATTAATTACAATGCTAAATTAAAATAATATGCTTGAATATTGTTACTTTTTGATTGAAGACTACGATGACACTAAACCATTTTCCAGTTTTCAGTGTCCTCCTGAAATTAGTCTGTGCTGATTTGCTGATGTAGAAACATTTGACTTCAGCATTGAAAGCGTAACATGATATTCTCTTGAAATCCACAAGATCAATGGGGAAAGTTCAAAAGAACATTTGAAATGGACTTATTGTAAATGTCTTATGCCAAATTTCATCACTGACCCCAAAAATCTCATGGAAGAAATGTCAGAACACATCAGCCAGGGTCTTCAGTAAGGTTAGTCTTGAGCTCACGGGTTAAAGAGTTCACACGGTTTAAAAATAGAATGTTACTTGGTCCTTTTTAGGGGCTGCACATTTATTTCCACTAGTTCTTTTTTATATACATGGTTTTATATTAACTCTGACATGTTGGAGAATTAAGGTTTTGTGTTCACACAGGATCATACAGAGTGGGTAAATTTCCTCAGAAGGCTAGGCCGAGCTCTCTGAATGTAAATATGCTATACAAGATGCATTTGAACACTTAGATGTTATGAAATTAAACATGATTGGGAACTGTTGTTTTAAAGCATTGTAGATTTACATCTGGAATTGCAAGAGTTTGCTGAACAATCACCAGTTCTTAGCAGCTTTTGCAGTGGAGAAAACTACAAAAAATATTCTCCACATCAGTCATTGTGAAGGAGAAATGTTCAGGTGAGGAAATAAGTGATATACCGTTGGTCGGAAGACCAGAGGTTTTGTAATTTGTAAAGTAAACATCGTACCATTCACAGCAGAGCAGTTTTATTGAATCTAACAGTAAATTAGTTATTAAGAGACGTGCTGACAATGCCAAATGAGTTCCAGGATCAGGATGACAAGCCATTTAAAAAAGCAAAACCAGTTAATTGTATATTAGTAATGTGTTTTGTGGCAACCTCATGCTCCAATGTTAAAGTGATCAGTTCTAGTGTTCCTAAAAGTCGGCCGATAAAACATAAAATACACAATCATATTTCAGCTTGGTTGTAGATTTAAAGCTCGTCAAATATCGTTAACCAGTGTAAGATTTGGATCACCCAAATTTAGGTGACAAAATAATGATATAGGTTAAAGAGATTCTGGAGGCTTTGTAATTGACTTGAGGAAAAACATGCAAGACAATGGCTGCCAGTTTACAACAATCATAACTCAACATCTTGCTTTTCATCAACAACAAAGAGACATTTCGCTTAAGTTGGGGTAAGTTTTTCTAAGTATCTTTAGGTTATGTTTAGCACTGATATTTATTGCCATACGTTGAACAAAATATTCTATAAGCCATGGGTTCTGACGTTTTGCTCTTAGTTTTAAAAAAATGTACATTATCACTGATCAAATGTTTACACAACCCCAAAACAATTATTCGACTTCAAGATAATATTGTAAATGATCTTTGAATGGACCTGTCTTAAAAGCTTGCACAAGCGACTGAAAGGCTGATAATATCTCGAGATCAATCATGTTGCTCAAGAAACTATCGCATTTTGTTAAAATAGCAGCTGCCCCAGAATGTGAACGTTTTACAAAGTCTGTTTGTATGTATCTTGTTTGCTGAAGATCCAAGCATATGTCTTGTGACCCTCGTATTTAACATTGAAAAAAAAAATCAGCAAAGTTGGGGGAGACGGTGGAGTTGTCCAATGAGTACATCAGCCTTTCAGAAGGGCTATTATTAATGCAAAGATGCTGTTAGAACACACACATGCTGGAAAGCCGCCTTCACCTTTCACTCTGTTTGTGGAAGAGAAAAAAGTTTCAATGCTCAAAAATCAATCAATAAACCTACTCAACTTTGAGAATGTTGACCTCAAAAGTTCATATTTGCTTGCTATAAGACACACTAAACACACTATACTTATGATTATGAGTGTTTTGAGTGGATAAGGCTTGCAAGACTTGATTAAACTGACCCATTTTGACAATCTTGTTCAGTAAATCACAATTCATATCTATAGACATTTACCTTTGCTGAAAGAGAATCATGCCCACACGCTCTTCTGACAGAAGGAAACTGCCTGCAGGAGGTGCATAATGTGTCAAATTTACATAAAATTATTGTTATGAAATTATTACAGAGGATTAAGATCACCAGAAAGCTAGATTTGATCTGAATAATAATTCGTGCGCAGTGCTTTCAGTGCACTTACCCCACACTCGACAGCAGTCTGGAGGTCTCTGCAGCTGTATTTTGGTCCAAGACTACAGGGGTCAGCAGCAATCACAGACTCCTTATCATCAGAAGGGCACAGACTTGCACTCTAGAATGTCCAGAAAGCAGAAAAACACTTTTTTGTAGCCAATTTAATAGTGAGTTTTTGAAACGTTTAAATCTTCTATAGTTTCACTTGATGCCAAAGAGAATCCTCATGTTCATTTATATGGAAGGCAATTGGGGCCAAAAGTCTTTTTAAACAACATGTGGAATTTGAACGAGTCAATGTTACAATACTAAATCAATACAAAGTTTTTGTTTTCTGACAATGTCTGATTTTTAAAAAAAATGTCATTATTCATAAAGCTTAATTTAGTAGTATAGACAGGACATCTCATCAGGGTTCAACGCTAAGGATTTTTTTCTACTGGCCCGATCGGGCTAGTGGTTCAGATTTTTACTTGCCCCGCCAAAATTTTCACTGGCCCCACCAAAAAAAATGTAGTTGATAGCTGTTTCTTAGCCACATATTTTAATTAATGTTTCAAAAACCAGACATAATTGTATACATACGCTTTTTATTCATTCATTTATACTATTGAATTCATACCTGTCAACCCTCCCATATTTTGCGGGATTCTCCCGTATTTTACAGTTCTATCCCGCTATCATCCCGTAAAGGTGTTTTCCTGTATTTCTCCCGTATTTTTAGTTTTCTCCGACAGGTGTCAATAAACATTAAAGAGCCGATCCTCCCTATTCGCAACCCATACCGCTAAACCACCAGTGCGCCCCTTCTTCTTAAATGTGAATCTTTTCTGTGCTTTCGTTTTATTTAGGCATGAAACACTTTAGAATAAATATAAAAACGGCAGGATTCCCTTTCCTTTTCATTACAGGTGCCGTCGCTCCTCCTGTGCAATCCTCAAAACAATCATAAAGTGGTGTGTGACTTTCAGCTGACGCGTCCATTGTGATAAACACTGTTTCCCAAACGAATTCTGTACACTCGATAAGAAGCAAAGCGAAAGTGGATACTGGGTTTTGGGTGCATGTTTGAACAGACATATACACATAATTAATAATAACAACATCTAAAGATGTCGATCTTGATGGTTAACTAATTTTGTCTTAAATGAGCATAGAACGTTAGGAAAGCAATCAAATGCCGTCATTATAACTATAGATGTAAACTTGTGTTATTTATAACAGTGTCACCTCTGTTATTTAATGTAATCAAACAAAAAATCTAAATAAATGATTCATTCACTGCTCTTTATTCAGAATGTGTAAGATATACAGTGAAGAAAAGATTAATACGATTTGATAACTTGATTCTATTTCTTTCATTCATTCATTTTCTTGTCGGCTTAGTCCCTTTATTAATCTGGGGTCGCCGTTCTATTTCTTTATAATGAAATACATTTTATTTCTAAACTATTTGCTAATGTATTCTATACATTAAAAATAAGCTCCCTTATTTTCACATCCCAATGTTGACAGGTATGATTGAATTAAATCAATCTATTTAAAAAACGTAGAATTATGAACATAGAATTATGCATTATAGACTTAAATTATTGAGAAAAAAAAATCACAGATGAAGCGGTGTTGTGCCAAGAAACGCACCCTGCTGTGAATTGCACCCCCTCTGAAATGTGCATTTATTAACTTACATTGATTGAAATTAATATTAGAGTTATGACAACAAATGACAGTGACTGAGGTGAGTTTCATGAGTGGAACCCTTACCTTACATTACAGAAGATATATATTTTAAACAAATAAATAGATTTAATTTAAACACAACACTGATTAGATTCATTAAAGTGAATTATTTAGTGTGTGCTTTAGTTGAAAACTACAACAATTTTATGTTTTTCGTTTGTTCTAAAAAAAATTTTAGAAACGGGCTCATTACATCAGTCTATACCGCAGTCAATATTTTTATTGTTCGTTTATTTGTAAACCTAGTTTTAAAATGCATTTCACTACTTGTTCTTGCTTGATCCATCAAAACAATCATATTAGCCTACGTTTTAATCAATTATGGCCTTTGATATGTATATATATATATATATTTTAATGTAGACTGAGAATGCTACTGAAAGTCTATGAAGGGGGTGCATTTCTCGGCAGAACACCGGGACTACAGTCAGATCATGAAGCAAATCAATGTTGATTTTTTTTTTTTTAAGGTGTCAGTGCAGAAATGAACAAAACAACAGGCCTAATACAAAATATTCTAAGATTAAAATATGAAAATACGATCAGATGGTAATTTTGCTCAATTTTCCTAACAGGTAAACAGCGCTCGGTAATATTTCAGCATGCGCTCACTTCCATATTCGACATGAAATGCACATTTACCCGTGAGAATGATGACAGCCCCCCTACTCATAATTCCCACTTCATTTGGCTATTACACAACCATTATACACTGTGATATAGCCTGGTTCATCAGTTTGTTGGATTGTTTTGTTTTCTCACTAAAATCAATCCACTCTAGGTCGTTTCAATCGGCCCGAGATCGCCTGGATGATTTGGCGCGAATCCGAGCGCGATTGCGGGATTCACAAATGCTTGACGAACCGCGCTTACCGGGCAAACGAGACAGGTTCCCAAACAGACGTCTGGGTGTTAAAGCACCCTGTATTTCCACGCAATTGACAAACAGTCGCAGCCAAATTTCAC
The DNA here is from genome assembly GCA_903798035.1 of Danio albolineatus. Classification (NCBI taxonomy): domain Eukaryota; kingdom Metazoa; phylum Chordata; class Actinopteri; order Cypriniformes; family Danionidae; genus Danio; species Danio albolineatus. The sequence goes on from CAIGQQ010030612.1 coordinate 6,490,338, forward strand.
TTTAGTACCAAGGCAGCACTGGCCTGATCGGGCCAGTAACCATCCTGTATACTATCCCGAGTGTCTCGCACGCTGGGCAGTCCTTATTGTCGAGCCCTGCTCATGTTTGTATAAGTACATTCTGATTCACAATCGCATCGCACATGCATACATACATAAATGCATATCTACAGCTATATCATGGGATGTTGTACTTGTTATCAAACTAGTATGTTGACACTGCCTTTTGTTTGAAGAATTTTAGCCTAGATGGCCTTCCATAATGGATGAAATGTCATTTAGTTATATAGTTATTTAGATGTTTTTATTAATTGTATAAATAGTTTATAACAAATACAGTAATATATAATAAAAGAGAAATCAGAAATGCACATATACAAAAAAAAAATAGTAGTTTTCACCTTGCAAGTGTCCAGCGCCCCCTGCTGTTTGCTCAGAAACAGACTGAGCTGTTTTCCATTACGCTCAATGTAAGTCTCACACTAAAAAAAGAGATGCAGAAATGGCCATAAACGTACAGATAAAGGACACTGAAAGGTGAGTAATTCAAAGGCACAAGCTGATGGCTCACCTTTGGCATGGCGCTGGGGTTCAGCTGGCAGACAGTGTCCAGGAAAGCAGCTGCCTGGCGCTCAGTAGCATTGGAGCCCAGATGCATTTGAGTAAGAACCGCCAGCGTAAGGCAGGAATCGCAGTTAGAAAGCGCAGGAGCTGCCGTTTAAAACAGAGATATGGGGTTGATTAAAAAAAACAGATGCCAACCAAAGGGGTCGTTTACCCATAAAATTTATATTATGTTATTAATTCACCCTCATGTCATTGCAAACCCTTGGATCTTTCGTCTTCATAGCCAACTTTATGATATTTTTAATAAAATCTGAGAGCTCCCTCATCCTTCATAGTCATCAAGGTTCCCGAAAACAGACCATATCCAGGGCTTACTTTGAGTCGACTCTTGTCAGATCCTGTTCTGGAAAATGTCCAAGATCAATGAAGATCTTGAGAAAATAAAACTGCACCCACCAGGATAGCGGGAGACAGAAGCAAAGCGATCTCAAGTCAGACTGACAACATGACAGAAGAGGTAACTGTGGGCTCCTCTTGAAGATTAAACTGAGTGAGTCATTTCATTTATTTAGTTTTTTTCACTTGGCACATGATAGTGAAGTGATTGTTGATACAATTGATGTTTGTAGCTACATGTTTTTAATAACCATGACTGACCCATAAAGTGTTATGGCACAACATGATACCGTTCAGAAATGTGATGCTCTTTTTTTGCCCTATTACTGTTTAATGACGTCATGTTCTGGGAAAATTGTGTGGTGGTCGTCAGTCACGGTAACTTTTATTCCCTGGTTTGTTCTGGAAGTTGTTGATTTACAAATTAAACACTGACCATATCCCATCAGTTGTTCAATCGGAATGTTATAGAGCTACAGATATAATTGTATTAATTTATTTTTATTTGCACATGAAACAAAACAAATGACTTCATTCAAGTTTCTTCTCAGTGTCGGTATAAGGAGCTCATGAACGCTCTCCCTATACTGACACAGAGAGTAAGTTGGAACTGTTGGAAAAAAAAACTGTTGGAAAAAAAGTTGTTTTTGGTTTTATGTGCACACAAAAGTATTTTTGTAGCTTGATAATATTCTGATTTCGATCTACTGAAGCCATATGGTCTGTTTTGAGGATGCTTTTTGGTATTTTTCTGAATTTTGAACAAGTCGGGTCTTACTAAATCATATCTTAATTTGTATTACGAACGACATGAGGGTGAGATGGTGAGAAGGTAATAACATAATTATAATTTTTTTGATTGAACTAACACTTTAAATTAATATCAAATTGTGAAGGAATACTTCATTTAACGGAAATGTCGGAACTCTTACTGTTGATCGGACCCTCCCATATTTCACAAAGACGAAGCAGAGTGCATATGAAGTTAGGAGAGGTGTTGTTCAGCAGCATGTCAACCAACATCTGGACGTATTTTCCAACCAACTTATTGCACTGTGGCTGAACCAGAGGAGGAAACTCCTTGCACAAACTCTCAAGCAGGACAGTTATGATGTTCTACAGGGGGAAAATAAAACAAGGATGTCACAATTAGACATCGGGCTGGTATAAGATTCTGACAGTATGATAACCTTGGATAAAAATAACACGGTTTCACAGTATGACGGTATTGTGATTACTGCTCTAAAATATAGTCTTTTAAATGTCTGGATAAAAAAACTAAACCTTTTTCCCCTTTGAACACAATATATTTTATTTTGAGTAACATTTATAATATTTTGGAGCAGTAAACACGTCAGGCTAAATAATTCAAGTGAATCATTGACTTCTGCTGTCTTCATTTCAAGAGTTCGCACTTAGATACTGTTTGACAACTGTTTGACAACTGTTAGCAGGTTTGGCATGCTGTCCCGGGAGAGAACCCTGAGCCCAGAGATAGTTGAGCCCAGGGCTCCCGCCTGGTAGAATGAGCATGTAACGGGGAGAACGAGATCAGGTAGTTCTCGAGGGCTCCCCGTGTTAAAGATAGAAGGAGGAGAAGGGGTGGATGGGGGGTTTCTTCGGAAAACGAAGATAAGGGAGTGATATATGCTGGGATATTTATAGTGGGATTGGTTTAATCTGATTGACAGGCTGGTGATTGTAAATGATAGACCAGCTGCGGTCAATAGTATCACGTGTTCCTCTCGAAATTAGTTTGTGAAACTTCACTTGTTTCAAAAACACAGATGTCTTTACAATTTACACCTAAAAAACTATTTAAAAAAAAAATGTAAAAAAAAAATCTTAATCATACCTTAGGAACGGTATAGCAGAAAATTTTGGCGGTATGAAAACCTTGACTTTTCCATACTGCGGTATACCTTGAAAACGGTTATCGTCCCATGCCTAGTCACAATTGAATTTAATATGAACTCCAACTCAGTGTCAGTCCTGAATATAGCTTAATAAATTATTGCATTCATCATATATTAAGACTATTTGCTTCATTTGCAGGTGCGAAGTATATAACCAAGCACAATGTGTGGTAGAGTGTATCCCACAATGCAATGCTTTTGATTTCTATTGTGAAAAATGAACAATTGCAGCTGTTTTTAATGCAACTGTTTCATTGGATCCAAATAATGAAACAAAATAAGTCATATAATGAGTAAAAATCCAATGATTGCATTGACAACAGCTTGCTGTATTGATGCTTTTGGTTAGTAGTTAACAGAAACATGTATTAGGATAATAATTAACTTTATTATGAATTTTATAGAGGAATTTCTACCCAATTTTTAGAACCTACTTTATATGTGATTTCATAATTTCTTGAAATATGAAACATTGTTATTGCAATGTTGCAAGTTTCTGTTTCTGTTGTTAAATTCCAATTTAATATATTTCAAATCTTATTTTGGCTCTATTAACTATTTAAATGTAATATAAAAGTTTCAGCCAGCAATGTGCTTTATAAGTGTGATTCTTTAATGCAAAATAAAAGATTATTAAAGCTTAGATTATTAAGGAATGTAAATTTAGTTTGTGTGTGTGTGACAGAAGAATTCCTGGTGCTGTTTTGTGTTTGTAGTTTGAATTAAATATATAATATAATATAATATAATATAATATAATATAATATAATATAATATAATATAATATAATATAATATAATATGATATGATATGATATGATATGATATGATATGATAAGACATGACATGACATGACATGACATGACATGACATGACATGACATGACATGACATGACATAATATAATATAATATTATGTTATGTCATATTATTTTATATCTAACTAATGAACAGCAGCCTATAATAAGCATATCGACTAAGATGTATATAGCTTGTGTAATGTGATTGTGAATTTCACCTGAGTCCTCTCTTTGGGAAACAGAAAGCCAAGAGTGCTGACGATGTATGTGCAAACAGAGCACTGGACAGACGACTCCATCTGTGTTAGAGAGCAGAAAACACAGCCAGTTGTATGGCAGGCCATTAAACATTTAATTTACATTACATACTAATGTCTAATAGTTCTTTATTTTAGATAATTGTATTCACTTAAATAATCTTTAACATCAACTAATATTATATTTATTTTACTCCTGGATTTAAGTCGTTCATGAAAAAGTGGCAAATAATTCCAAGAAGAGTTAGAAATACATTGTTACATTTAAATAGCATCGATTCAGTCAATGTGAGCAAAAAGCACAAGCTAGAATAGAGAGAGAAGTCCATCATGTAAAAATGTCTACATAAAAACTATTATGTCTGTAAATATATACACTTAATTTATTCAAGTATTGCAAACCTTATCCACACAGAACACTCGTGTATAATCGTGAACAATAATCGTGTATGTTTGGTGTGCCTTATATTAAATATGAACTTGTGAGGTCGTAATGCATAATTATCCATTCACCTCATAAATCATGACATTGCTTTCTCGTACCTAAAGAATAAGCACTAGTGTCTAAAAACAAGCTCAAGTAGATAATAAATAAATGTAGAAAATAGACTAGTATCTATCTATACACTGTAAAAACCTAAAAGTTAAGGTAACTTAAACCATTTGAGGAAACTGATTGCAACAAACTATTTAAGTTCAAAAACTAATCCTAATGAGTACCGTCAACTTAATCCATTTGAGTAAATGAAGCAATTTGAGGACTGCATACCTGTCAACCCTCCCGTATTTCCCGGGATTCTCCCATATTTTACTGTTCTATCCCGCTATCATCCCGTTAAGGTATTTTCCTGTATTTCAGTCGTTCTCCGACGGGTGTCAAGAGCCGATCCTCACTATTCGCAACCCATACCGCCGAACCACCAGGGGCCGCCCCTCGCTCTTAAATGTGAATCTGTTCTGTGCTTTCGTTTTATTTAGAAATGAAACACTCTGAAATAAACATAAAAACAGCGAGTTTCCCTTTCCTTTTGATTGCAGGTGCCATCGTTCCTCCTATGCAATCCTCAAAACAGTGATAAAGCAGTGCGTGACGGTCAGCTGACGCGCTCTATAGTGATAAATATGGTATGGCAGGTATGGCACTGTAAAACCCAATAAATTAAGTGAACTCAAACCAACTGAGTACTGTAAAGCCTAGTAAGTTAAGGCAACTTAAACCGTTTGAGGAAAACGATTGCAGCAAGCCGTTTGAGTTAAAAAACTATATGAGTACTGTAAACTTACTCTATTTAAGTTAAAGTAATGAGGTATTTAATTAACTCATTACCTTCAACACTGAGTTCAAAACTCTTTTCAAATGAGTAGAATTAACTTTCAGTAAGTTTTTGAGTTAACTACACTCATTTCATTTAATAAAGTTGACTGTTGGCTTTTACAGTGTAGCATTAACTTGACGCTGGATTGCAAAATGATAAGTGAATCAAGATTTATGCATTCACTCCAAAAAAAAAAAAAAAAAAGAAGATTTTTGCTGCTTGTTTAAAACCACTGAGGTCACACTTTATTTTGATGGTCCATTTGTTGAGTTTAAGGCCCCGATTACACTAGTGCGTTTTCATTTTTAAAACGCATAAGTTTTTCTACGGTTACGCCATCCGAAAACGGAGGGTTTTGGAAACACTGGAAAGGCCGTTTTCATTCTAAAACGCTGCTGCTCCCTCTCAGTGTGGATGTGGAAAAACGGAGACCTTTGAAAACGCAGGCGTGGCTGCTAAGATCCGTTATGTGTTTGGGGCTTTGGGTCATTGCGTATCCTTCCCTTATTCGTCAAGCGCACGTGACTATAACGACACCGGCAGACGGCAGAACAGCCTTCACTGTAAACACTGTATTTTCGATAGCCATGGATGTTTTATATTCATTTGTTACTTTAAGTAACAACTCAACCTCGTCGTCTGTCCTCAAAAAGACCTCTCTTGCTTTCTTTGCCATCGCGTTCATCGTTCAACCAGCGTTTGTTGACTAACAATAACCAAATGCCGAGCGAGACACATGCTTCCTGTTTATACTTGAACCCGCATGCCCAGAGTACGCGAATGGTCACGTAATATACGTTTCTGGTGGAGTAGTGAAGACGGAGATCTGTTGAGAGACGCTGAGTAAAACGCTAGTGTGGACACGGATCGTTTTCATGCTAAAACACCGTTTTAAAACTAAAACGCACCAGTGTAAACGGGGCCATAGTTCACGACAAACCAATTCCATGCCTGCAATGCCTCACGACACTGTCGCAGAAAGTCTAGCATGTTCAATTTTTTGAACACGCTAGACGAGTTCCGTCACGTGTGTGACACGGCCCATAGGAGCACATACATTGCATCTACATGCCAACTAATTCTCATTAGGTTATGAGTAGGGCCAGACGGAATCTGCGGACATTTTTTGCTATTTCTGCGGAATATTTTGTTAAAAGTCTGCGGATTTATGCGGAATTATTTTAGGAACATCATAACAAAAAATTTATATAAAATAAAAAGTAATACTTTTTAAACTTTTATTTAATGTTTACAGTGCAAATCCAATTAGATCCATTTTATTTGGTAAACAAAGCAAGTCTAAAAGACAGAAAAAAGTTCCTTACAAACCGTATTGTAAATAAATCGTATGGATTTTTTCATATTAATCAATATTATTACTGAAATTAAATTGAAAACTGAATAAATATAAATTTACATACATTTTCACACATATAAACAGAATCAATGATGGGCTAAAAATCTGCGGTATTCTGTGTGCACAGATTCTGTGTGGGCCTAGTTATAAGTAGACTGTTAGGTTGGGGTTGGGGTTGGGGTTAGGGTTAGTGTAAGGTGACATGTACTTGCAAAGTTTCTTATAATCAGTTAAATGTCTGTTTAGCAGCAGTATCAACAGATATCAAGCAGACAGTCTACTAATACTCAAATGGACCATCAAAATAAAGTGTTACCACCACTTATTTAAAATAAGTTGAATCAACAGAGTTTGTTTTGAGACAACTTACAAAATGTCTTCATTGAACATGATCTTTGCTTAAATACTATTGATTTCAAATCTATTTGACTATACAATGTATGGACGAAAATATAGCAGTGCAGCATAAGACAGGGTCACCAATGTTAAAACGGCTTGCCATAGCAGTAGTACAAACAAAACAGACAAAAACAACACATAAACTGCTTCCTGTAAATGTTACCTTCATAGTTGGCATTGTTCCAGTCTTCGACATGTGATTAAGCAGCAGGTCTCTAATCTTGGCACTGTCACGGCCTCCACACAGTTCAAGATAAGTACAGATTTCAGACGGATTCTACAGTGAGAGATCGATGAGAAATGCTTCAGATTTGAATCGTGTTTCAATTGTATATTAGCACTGTTGTATATTAGCATTTAAAACGAACAATATAATGTTCAGCAAAATGCATGCTCTAGTCTAAATATATGTTTGCAAACATTTTTACCATGAAGTTGGTGATGAAGGTGAAGGCCAGAGGAAGAAACTTGTCCACTTGATTGTGGCAGATTGAAGCATATTTGGGAGGCAAACTATCACACGCTTGTTCAAAAGTTGCAACTAATCTGGCCTAAATTGGGAGAAATCATGCATTGAAGCTATGTTAGGAAAAAATACAAATACTAAGACAAGTAAGGCAGTACAATGTACACTTCAGTTTCCAAAATGAAAAAGCAAACAAGGAAAAAGCTTTTGCATCGTTTGTTTACAGATGTTTGATGGTTCTCAATCTTATGTAATGCCTGTTTGGTGCGTCTTAAAATAACATTCCAGAACAAATAAAACTCAGTCAACAGCATTTCTGAAATGAGCCACAAGATAAACACACTTTTTTTTAACAATATGCATGTCAACATGATTTGGTGAGAACAAAATAAAAAAATGTAAAAATCGGATGAAAATTGAAAAGAATTTGACGTTTTGGCAAATCTGAATTGATGTTTTTGTACATTTTTGTATATCTTGCTTATGGCAAATCTGATGGTAATCTTTAGGTAGGCTTCATAATTTTCTTTCCTATGTTTTTTTGTGAATTACTGTAAAAGGTGATTAGTTGACCAAAAGAGAAACCAGTTGCTTTTAAAGTGATTAGTTGACTTTACTTTAAAACAAAATGAGTAAACCTCTTGCCTTAAAAACTATTAAGTAAATGATTGAGTCAACTTAACAGGTTAACTCTCTTTTCAAGTAAAGTCAGCTTGTCACTTTTAAGGCAACAGGTTTTTACAATGTAGCCATTTTTTATAATTATATTATATTATATTTCATTCATTGTCTTTTTGGCTTAGTCTCTTTATTAATCTAGGGTCGCCACTGCAGAATGAACCGCCAACTTATCGAGCATATGTTTTACACAGTGGATACCCTTCCAGCTGCAACCCATTACTGGGAAACATCCATACACACTCACACTACGGAAAATTTTAGCTTACCCAATTCACCTATACTCATATATTTGGACTTGTGGGGGAAACCGAAGCACCTGGAGGAAACCCACACAAACACAGGGAGAACATGCAAACTCCACACAGAAATGCCAACTGGCCCAGCTGGGACTCGAATCAGTGACCTTCTTGCTGTGAGGACACTACTCTCTGCGCCACCGTGTCGCCTTTATTTTGTATTATATTATATTATATTATATTATATTATATTATATTATATTATA
>CAIGQQ010030612.1:6521867-6546878 GCA_903798035.1 Danio albolineatus
AGATAGATAGATAGATAGATAGATAGATAGATAGATAGATAGATAGAAATAGAATAGAATAGAATAGAATAGAATAGAATAGAATAGAATAGAATAGAATAGAATAGAATAGAAATGTATCCACAAAGATACTTGCATCAATCTGAATATAAATAATTTTGTTTAATGGTGAATCTTATGAAATCTTTCAATTTAATGATATGATTCATTTCATTTTTGTTTTTAAAAAAAGTAATGTGCATATGGATTCCTGTAATGTTGAGTCTTGATGAGTGAATGAGTGTCAGACTGTCAACTTCAATAAATCAATAAAATAAACACCACATATGGTAAATGAAAAGGAAAAAGGAAGTAAACCTTCTGAAACTCCCCTAATGATGCTTATCAGACTAAGGATGAGAGATGGTTTAAAAGCACTGCCGCCACATACAATCAGCACAGCTAACTCTAAGCCTCAAGTACAGAACCAGCGAGCCTGAGACACACTAGTTATACTGGTAAGAAATGCTATTTGAAACTTTTTTTAAAAAAAATTTTTCAGAATTTAACTGCATGTTAAAATGTTGTTATGGTTTATCTATGTGGTGATCATTGCAAATGCAAATATTTTAGTGAAACTGAAACATTTAACAGACATTTTACTTGTTTTTAAAATTGGAGATAAATCTATTTCTATATTTTTTTCTCTTAAATTTTTGTAACATTTATATAATATTTGTATAATATTTAAAACACATTTTCTTCTTGTTTGAAATGCATAAACAGTACAACTTATGTACTATTGTTACAATTCTTAAACAATACATGTTATATATTCTCTCTCTAAATGTCTCAATATGTGTTTTTAGAGATGAATCTTCCCACGTTTCTTTTCGTGGTGGGGTGCTGTTGTGCTCTTTCAGTGGGTGGTAAGTTTCTGAATTTATCATGCCAACAAAATTAAAACAATTAAAGCTTAACAATACAGAAGCAGAAGTCTTGTGCTCATCACTTTTGGGTGATCCCATTTCAGTAGAAGTATCACTACATGCAATGTGCATTGTTGTATGTATAAATGTGCAGAAAAACAAGAAAAACAAGCTAAACAAAACAGATATTAATTATTAATGCCATGTGTAAATGTGTTAACTTCGGCTTCATTAAAATGAGTAATTATTATCTTTTCCTTTTTAGCAGAAGAAGAGAGTCCTGGCAGACCTTTTATTCTTGATTCAATTGAGGAAGCAAAGAAAATAGTGGATGCTGCTTACAAGTATTCTCGAGATGAGTGAGTAAAGTTTAAAAGTATGTTACTCCTGTGCCACTATCCCAGTCTTTGATCTATTAATTTTTTTTATATATAAATCTCCCCACCTCCAGGAGTTTAGCAAGGGTGCGCAAAGATGTCATCAAGCCTTCTGACAAGCTACGTCTGCTGAAACAGCCAGCTCGAAAGACACGGGAGGCCGTAAGAGCGGCAGACTACATGGCGCAAACGCTCAGACTGATCAGTGAGAAAGCCCATCATGTACACAAGAGGTCCATCAATGCTACAGGTAGGAGGACGAAATACTTCAAAACCTGCAGAGCTCAGATCAGATCAATCACTGTGAAGCGGCATTCTGAATACTGTGTTTGTTTTCCTTCAGACCTACTCACTCAAGACGAGCTTCTAACCATTACACGTATGACAGGCTGTGCAGCACAAACCCGGGTACCATCTTGTAGGACCACACCCCTCATAAACAAGTATCGAACTGCCAACAGTGTCTGCAACAACCGGTCAGTCTTCTGAATGAGACTCATATTGAGAGTAGTCTATATTGAGAGTTATTTATTGACAGAGTAATTTATCATTTCCAGGAAGAACCCAATTCTTGGTGCATCCAACACTCCTTTTGCCCGCTGGTTGCCTGCTCAATATGAGGATGCCATTTCCCAGCCAAAAGGATGGGATGCCAATAAGTTGCACAATGGTGCAGCACTGCCCCTGGTAAGATGATAATGACTAGCTTACTGAAGTCTACTTGACAATCAAGTAAGCCACCAATTTAATCTGTCTTCTTCATTATTTCAGGTTAGACTGGTTTCCAATCGCATTCTAGCCACGGCAGATGCTGACGTAGAGAGTGATCATGATTTTACCTTCATGCTCACCATCTTTGGGCAATGGGTTGACCACGATCTTACTTTTACACCATTCTCACCAAGTATTAGGTCCTTTAGCAATGGCATTAACTGTGAAAACAGTTGTCAGCGCTCGGAACCCTGCTTCCCAATTCCGGTCAGTCAAGGACTGTTCATGTTATTGCATTGTACAACCCTTGTAGCAATTAACTAGTCCTTCATGCTATGTTTAATCTCTCAACACAGGCCCCTCCAGGAGATCAGCGTCTGCGCCCTAACACCTGTCTCCCTGTCTTCCGGTCAGCACCGGCTTGTGGTTCTGGGCACACTGCCTATTTGTTTGGTGGAGTCCCAAATGTTCGAGAACAGATCAATACTCTAACAGCTTACCTAGATGCTGGACAAGTTTACGGTTCAGAGGATGGACTAGCAAAGGAACTGCGGGATCTGACTAATGATGGTGGTCTTCTACGTGTCAATAATCGTTTTCAAGACAATGGACGAGAGCTCCTGCCCTTTACTAGTGTGGACACCAAAATGTGCGCCACTCGTCAGAAAACCCTCAATGACAGCACTCTTACAGAGGTTCCTTGCTTCATTGCAGGTCTGTTAAAGTTTTATTATGCTTCTAAATCTTATTACTTCATATGCAGTTATCAGGCATATTTATTGCTGCCATTGGTAAATCCAGTTAAATTGCAAGCGATATGCATACACAGTTCAAGTTCGACAAGTGCTAATGAACTCTGAATATGTGTAGGTGATGCTCGTGTTGATGAGAATACTGCTCTTACCTCCTTACACACACTTTTTGTGAGGGAGCACAATAGATTGGCTCGTGCCCTTCATATGCTCAACCCTACCTGGAGTAGTGAAACTCTTTATCAAGAAGCAAGAAAAATCGTGGGTGCATACAACCAGGTAAAGGCACTCAATGAAAAGCACATCGACATAAGGAGTTATGTGTAAAATGCATCATATGTGCATGATCAACTTCTCTTTTCCCTTTTAGATCTTGGTGGTTAAGGAATACTTGCCAATAATTGTGGGCAATGATGCTTACAATAGACACCTTGGACCATATCCAGGTTACAATGAAAATGTGGACCCTACCATTGCAAACGTCTTTGCCACTGCAGCTTTCCGTTTTGCCCACTTGGCTATCCAGCCCATTATATTTCGTCTTAATGAAAACTACCAGAACCATCCCCAGTTTCCCAGTGTCCCCCTATATGAGGCTTTCTTCTCTCCATGGAGGGTGATCTTTGAAGGTGAGTTTGAGAGACTTTTTGCAGCATACCTACTGGGTGCTAAATTTGCCACTAGTGTCTAATAACATTTCATCTTGTGTTTTTTTGTTGCCTAGGGGGCATCGATCCTCTGCTCCGTGGATTGATTGGTCGTCCAGCAAAACTGAACACCCAGGACCACATGTTGGTGGACGCTCTCAGAGAGAGGCTGTTTGCCTTCACATCCCACATTGCTTTGGATCTGGCTTCCCTTAACATGCAAAGAGGCCGTGACCATGCTATACCAGGCAAGTTTATCTCTGCTTCATGCTGCAGTATCATTTTATTGTTTTTTGGTTTTAATTCTAAATGGATATCCATCTGTGGTTCCTCTTCTAGGTTATAATGCATGGCGTCGGTTCTGTGGCTTGTCTGCTCCTCGGAATGAGCAAGAATTGGCCGTAGTGATGAACAACACTGAACTGGCCCGCAAGTTGATTGAGCTTTATGGCACACCTGAAAACATTGACATTTGGTTGGGAGGTGTTGCTGAGCCTTTTGCTCCTGGTGGCCGTGTTGGTTCTCTTTTTGCCTGCCTGATTGCAAGACAGTTCCAGAAAATCCGAGATGGTGATAGGTAACAATCTTTCTGTGTTTAGTAGGGGTGTTTAATTTTTCTCTTAGAGGTCCATTATCTTCCTTTAGTCCTAATCTGCTAATCAAAGTGTTTAGGAAAGTTCATCAGGTATACTGGGTCATGTTAGAATTAAACTCTGCGGGACACTGCAGCAGGAAATCAGGACAACTTAATTTAGATTGTGAGAAATATTTAGTTGCCTTTGAAAGATGTTAATCCCAAGTGTTGCTTTGTGTTCAGGTTATGGTTTGAGAACAATGGAGTGTTCACCGCCAAACAGAAAACAGCACTGGCCTCTGTGTCACTGGCCCGCATAATCTGCGACAACACTGGTATCCTTAGAGTTCCCAGTGATCCTTTCCGTTTCCGGAGTCCTGCCAGTTTTGTTAACTGTGGAAACATCCCACTCTTTGATCTCGACCCTTGGAAAGAGACTGGTGAGGCATCAGACCTCTTAATGTACTGCATGCTTATACGTAAATCTTCTGGGGATGCTTATACATTAATCTTCTGCTTATACATAAATCTCTGCCTAAACCTCCTGATAGCTTTATATGTGCTTGTAGGGTACCTGATTTTGGTAGTATAGGCACATATAAAGTATTGCATATATCATGGTATGGTGACCATGGTTTAGTTCACCTGTGATTTGGTGTTTGACCTTCCAGGTGATGGTGACATCTACATTTCAGGCAATGGAAATGAGGTTAGACAAGTGTTTATTTTCTCCCAATCACAATCAAAAAGAGAACTTTTTTAAAACCTAAAATGGCAATTAATTCACTGGACTTCTGGACTTAAAAGCTTCTTTGCTGTAAAATAGTTTGGTGCAGTGATATATATTAATGAATCTGGATGTAACAACTGTCAAGGTGTATTTTATGACTGCACCAAACCATTGCAAGCTGTTTTAACCTGTTTCCTGGCCTTTGCTTGGTTCAAGGGGATTTGCTTCAAATTGAAAACAAATGCTTTGTTGTTGTTTAATGGCAATTCTTAGGCTTGTATTATAAACACTTTACCATAATTTATTGCTCCACAGATAGAGATTCTATCCCAGGACCTCCGGGACCCAGGGGACCTCCAGGAGAACGTGGTAAGACATTGAATGCCTAAATATTCCTTCAACAAAAAGCTACCATTTTCACAATCCAGATAACAGAACTATTGTAGCCAAGATTAATAAAAAAACAACCAAATGATTAGTTAATAAGTACCACAGTATACATTATATTTTTTTCCAATATCTTGTTTTGTTTAAGGTCCACCGGGTGTAGCAGGGCCACAAGGACCTCCAGGAATTCCAGGACCTCCCATTAATACCACAGGACAACAGTCTGCCTTCTTTGCTTCAGTCAACACCATCCTTCCTGCCACTGCTAAAGTTGTGGTGTTCGGTCGGGTCCTTTACAATGGACAGAACCATTATAACCAAAGCTCAGGGATGTTCTTGTGCCAGATACCTGGTGTATATGAATTTGAGTTTTCATGCATAGGAACTCGTAGTTTGGGCACTGTGACTTTGAAGAAAAATGATAAAATAGAGCTAACTCCTGAAACAGTTGCTCTTAATACACGATCATTAGCTGAAGGGAAGGTGGTCTTGAGCCTACAGAGAGGAGACCGTGTGTTTGTAGAGGTTTCTCGAAGTGCTAACGGTATAGGCTTTTCAAGCTATTTCTCTGGGCACATTCTTTTCCCCGTTTGAGACTATTACTTACAATGCATTACTATTTCCGTCTCATATTCCAGTTTGTTTTTTTAATGCAGCATACAAATGCACATACACTAACTTAGTGATATAGCAATATCCTATAAAATCTGCTTATTTCCTATTGTCTTTAAAAACGTGTTTCTTCTTACTGTCATTTCTTTGGCTCTGTTGTTGTTGTTTTTCTATTGAGATAATTTTGACCATGTTAGCTTTGCGAAATTAGTAGTATGGTTAGACAATGCCTAATGTTTGAATTCTGATGGGGTGAAGAGATATAATTTAGGAACCATGATTAACTGCTCATGCCTTGACATTTCTTTTATGAACTTTTTATGTTTGTTTTTGGTTTTGTTGTCAGATTGCAACAAAATTTTCGGTAGTCCATGCTGTGACAGTTATTTTGTGTATGCTTTTTAATAAAAAAATGTTATATTATGAATATTACTTTGCTTGTTCTTCTTTATATATGATTTCTGTTAATACACAAAACAAAAGGAGAAATAATTAAAATATTCACCTTTTTAAACAAATGTACCTAAATTATGGGATGCACTTTCAGTTTGAGAACTTAATCACTGAAACTAATAATTTCACATAATAAGGATGCATGACAAATAATCCATTTCCATAGGGAAAAGAAATGAGAGGTATATTTAACTTTATTATTATTAATATTTATTATAATTTTAATGCTTGATTTTCAGATGTCATGTAATTAAAATATTTTATAATATCTTAATAGATAATTCCAGAGAGTTTCCTTTCAAATTTGAATGATGTAATATGAAAAGATTAATGACAACACATTGTACGCTGTTTTTTAAAACACTTTTTTGCAAAAACACAAATGTTTACAGTGTGATGTTAGTCCCATAAGTTTACTATAAAAAAGCTAAAAAGATTACAAATTTACAAAGTTACAAATTAAACCATATTTAATTTGTATATATTCTTATTCAGTAATAATACCTAATATTAAATGTTACTGTCAGTAGTTTTGGATTTCCCAGCAGGCAATTTGCTGATGATCTATGACTTTGTGTGATGCAAATGCTCTGTTGCATTTCTTCATAAACTTTAACTGTGCAGCACCAACATTAACTGAATATGATTATAGCAATATCATGAGAATGAGAAACTGTAACTTTCTTACAACATTAACTGAAAATGAGTATAGCAATACCATGAGAATAGAAATGTATGCACAAAACCACATTAGCCACAAGCTGTTGTAACTTCTTATGTTAAGACACTGGGCACTAGATGAAAAAAAAATCATCTAGTTTTGCTTCTTTTTTCTTTTCCCCCACAATTTAATTTATTTATTTTATTTTTGCTAAGTCAATTTGTATTCCCTTTGTGAGAATTTTTTTTTTATCAAGAGGTCATATTAATAAAATATAGTGTATGTTTACATGACTATTACACAATAAATGTACCAAGCTTTTAAAAAAGTTTTACAGATGAAATCTTTCATCTGGTCAGATCCACGAAAATGGCTAAAAACACTGTGCTATGCGTGCCAGGCTAGTAGCCGTCATTGTCACTCACCATCTTAGCACAGACACAGTATTGTAGCCTTTATTGTTTTGGCTGTGCTTTTATTGTAGACTGAACATAATATGTATGCAGTGCATACTAAACACCTGATGTGGAATTTAACCATTTTGCAGATGCTTTTATCCGAAGCAACCATAAGCAATCACAGTAGTGCCTCAGGACATGTAGCAAGTCTTTACATTATATTTATATAAACAGATAAGGAACAATGTAGAATAGAAATAGAGGCAGAGTTGGAAGTGATTGTGTTAGAGTGTCTAAAAATGTACCAAATTAATGCTATCTTTTATGATGTGCAACACAAATACCTCTTTAAGAGTTTAGTTTCAAGACTATTGATAAAAAATGTGCCAGAAGATACATTCCTGTCCACGTCAAGATAATGTTTTGTATTAAACTAATAAGGTTGCATTAATAAAGTCTAAATAAAATGAAATGGCAGTCCTTTTCAGATGGCATCAGTTTGACAGCTTGTAATTAAAAGATGATAGCAGGAGCTCAAAAATAAATCCCAACCCTCTACTGGACATTCAGTTTCAGCTGCAAATACATCATATACTGACTAAAAGGTCTGCAGCAACTTCTTACTCACACAGACAGATTCAGCAGAACATCTTAGTAGTAGTTGATCCCTTTGAGCACTTTGTGAAACACAAAACAGCTCCATTGAGCACAGATGATGAACACCTGCTGTTAATAAGCAAAATCAGAAGAGAAACCCAAAACTACATTTACCTTCAGTAACAGCCTTAGATAAAATGAACTGAAATAAAACACATTGAATCTCTCAAAATCTCAGCAGAGGATCATTAAGCAACTCCACCATTTTATGTTAAATGGGAGGTTTTTCATTACAATTAAAGATTTATTACAGCAGAAATAATGTTGGCATGCTGACTTCACAGTAACATTAATGTTAAAACAAATTCCTAAAATTAATAAAGCAAGATTAATCTGAAAAAGCATATTAATAATGTGCCTTTAATAAACATTTAAATAAATAAAAGGAAACAAGCATTAACCCAAGGTAACCTCAAATTCACAATAGTACACTAAATACAATTTATAATCCACTATGGTACAGCAAAACTGGTTATCCAAAAGGTTTTTAACACATCTGAAAGCGTGAGACCATGGATTTTCTGAATGATGTCTGCTCCAAGATGGAGAAACACATCCTTTTTATGTCTTTATTATTAATAAAGTTGAATGTTTGAGAGAACCTAGTTTATATTATGACCTTAGTGTCATCCCTCTTCAAGGTAAAACTGTAATGATATGTGTTTATAGCATTTTCTGTATGCTAAATGAGTTGTTTCCTCAGGATCTACCAAGCCAGGTCAGAGGTCAGAGACGTCTTGAGTGGAACTGGACTCTTGATGGATTGGAAGCAACAGTGTCCTGAGTTATTTGCCATTTTATGTGTTCATTATTTTAAAGTAAATTCCTTTCTGTGGTTTAGCAAGTCAGTTTGGATGTTGATTATAACAGTTTTGATAAGACGGCTGAGAGTACAAGAAACAGAGTATGAAACAGATTGTACATTGTGTGTGTGTGTGTGGATCATTCACAGGTCAGCTCTGGATAGCTTAGTGGCTCTTTGACTTTTGTATGTGACACCGAAGTAATCATTGAAATCTATTTTTAAGAATTACACACGCACACACATGGACATTATCTAAGTCTTTTTGTGTTTTAACTACACAGTTATGCTATGTGGGAGTGAGATTGTAAGCAGAGCGGCCTCTGTGAGTGTTCAAGCAGGCTTCTGCTGATGATCATCTGCAAACTATCTTCAGTAAACTTTCTTTAATTAAATCTCTGACTCTTCATCTGACGGACTGGTCAGTTCCCCAACATATAAACATTTTTTTACTTGAATAAAATAATGGTAATTTTTTGTGTCCGCTTTAAAAGTATAATAATAACAATGGTGGTTTTAAACACACAGATTAATTTTGGCGTCGAGTAATTATTAGTAATTTGTAGCAATACAAACTGCTGGAAGGCACTATATTTATTCCGGTCCTGAGGGGGGCAGTATAGCAATACCTGTGTGTTGTAGAGAAGTAAGAAGTCTGCAAAACACATACGGAAATGAAAACGAACGGGGCCAAAATGACTTGCACGAGTGGTGATTTGTTTAAATTATTTCAAGTTTCGCTAAAGAGGAGAAGGAAGAAGAAGAACAAAGCGAAGCCCGTGCCACCGAAGCCCGTGGTGGATCCGGTAACTCGCGCCGGCCTCGTGTTTCCCGTCCGACAGATTCAGCACACATTCCCGCAGAGCTTGGACGAAGAAGGCGCGGTGTTTTTCACCGGTGTGATGGAGTTTCTCGTGGCCGAGATCCTAGCTTTGGCAGGAGACGATGCTGCGCTCCAGCAGTCAAATAAGATTACGATACATCACATTCCTGGACTGCAGGACAAAAGAAAATACTCAAAGTTGACGAGAATACCGTTTCGGAAATTCACACCTAACGTTAACGTTATCAAAAAAAGATCTCCGAGAAGACCGAGACTGAGACCTCCGAGAAGTTTTCATCAAACTCCTGAGTGACTGAATGATCCACGGACATTTATTACGTCTTCAGCACTGTGGTTTTTTTCTGAGGACACTGTACAGTGCACTTGCGTGTCGTCACCTTTTGCTTGACATGGCGCGTCTGGAAGCACCGCTTCAACTATCATTTGTGTTTGTTTGTTTGTTTAGAGGCTGTGCCATTCATAGGGTTTTACGCAATCATATTTGTTGGAAATAAACGTTGTGAAAATGATATTGGCATCGTTTAAAATACCAACACAAGATGAATCTGCACACACATTCTCTCACACACAAATATGAAAATACACTTAATCGTTTTTTGGCATTATTAGCAAACTACCTGGACCATACAACATTTAAATACATTTACCTGCTTTATCATTTGATATTTATCGTTATTAATGGGAATTTGTTAACTAGTATATTTATTTTATATCTAAGACTATATTAAGTGTTAAAATAATATTTATTTAGACTGAACTTGCTAAAGGATATTCTATTTTTGTAATGATCACAAATTTAATCTTTCCTCATCACTGCTTTTTCAAAAAACTATTATTTGTTCACTTATAATCTGAGATTTCAAACAATTATATCCAAATGCTGTATGATCTCTAAAATATATAAGCTACTGTAGACTAAACTGATTCTAATAACATTTCAGATCACAGTTAATAAACACTTTATTAAAAATAAAGATTCAAGCCAGGTTATTTCACAGTGATGCCACAGAAAAAAAACTATTAGTTACTCAGCAAACCTTTCTAGGCATGGGACGATAACCGTTTTCAAGGTATACTGCAGTTTGGAAGTCACTTTTCTTTTTTCAGACGATTTTCTGTTATATCGTTCCTAAGGTATGAGTGAGAGATTTTATTTTTAAAAAGCTGTAGTTTATTTAGGACGACAGTATCTCTGGGTTTTTGAAACAAATGAAGACCACAGAAGTCACTGATTCACTTGAATTTTTTAACCTGACATAGCCCAAAATATTTTAAATGTTTCTCAAAATAAAATATATTGTGTTCAAGGGGGAAAAAGTTTTAGTTTTTTTGCCAGACGTTTAAGAAGAATATATTTTAGAGCAGTAAACACAATTCCGTCACACTGATATTTTTATCCAAGGTTATCATACTGCCCATGCCTAAACCTTTCGAAGAACAATTTATAAAAAGAGCTGGTTTGTTAGTGTGTATAACATATATTTTAAATAACATTTTTACAAAATTTTATTTAGGGTTATGCTACCATCAAAGCTAAATTGCTACAAACCTGAAATGCTACAATTGAAGATGTCTACCAACAGGTGGCGATATAGCTGCATTCTATTTTTCACAGACGCTGTGACTGTTCAGAAAAGCGTACATGACTTGTAGCTTTATAGCATGTATAGCCTACTGTAAAAAAGTTGAATGAGTTATAAAACTATGATTTTTGTGTAATGAGATATAAATAAATCATATATTTTAAGCATCTCGTACATACATTTTTAACTGCATGCCTATAAATCTTTATCTTTATTAAAACATATTTAAAAAATACTTGATTTAAAACTGGATTATATTTCCAGATTAATAATTATGAATTATGACAGTTGGACATTTACTATTAATATTTGCATGCCCATATAAAAATTGACATTTTTTTGTTTTGTTTTTATTTTCAGATATTCCACTCTTTCAGTAGTTCCTTTTAAGTAATATTTGCGTTTACAATAATGCTTTGGAAAATACAATTGACTTGAGAGTCGTATTGCCTATAAAACATGGGGCTAATTGTTCTTTCACAGTATTAAATCATCCCCATTGTCCATATTTGTATTTTTAGCCACTCAGACTAAACTCTCTTTTCTTCTGCTGCTTTCAATCAGACAGCCTTCAATATCACTCTATTAAGAGAGAAAAAAGAGATGCAAACAAGGCCAGACTACAAAACCACTGATGTTCAGAAGAATGTCTGTGGAAATCGAATGTTTAGCCAAAAAGTCTGGCTTAACCTTGAATTCTTCTTTTGTCACCACCAATGATAACATTGTGGTTTACTCTCACCCATACACAGCCTCCATTCCAGGGGATTTATAAAGAGGGAATTTAAAAATGACCCAGAGGGAATGACAGAAATGTTTAGAATGGAGAAGGGAAGACGTTACTACTATGTGCTCTGCGAAAGGAGAGAGAGAATGAGAGAGAGATCCACCCCTTGTTCACTCTCAATGAATTCTCTCCGATCCAGCCTACGCACGTGCAGAGTGCCACGTAGGCCACTGTGGACAATACCAGTTACGGCTTTGCTCCTTGCCTCTGAGTAATGGAAACCTGCTGGTTTTGCATGGGGAATCATCTCAAAGAGCTGTGCCAGAATACTATAGTTTATTTGGATTCTTCTACATGTTCTGTAGATGTGTTGTGTTAGAGAATTTACAATTTCGCTTTCAAATCTATTAAAACTAGATCATAAAATTGAAAGAGAAAAGCTTGCCTCAGTTTATAGACTCCACTAACTCTGCTTTCCAAATACAGAATGTTCCCAAAACGTCTTTGTTTGTTTGTATCCTGTTTGTACTGAACATTCTCTAAAACAACATTGGGATTATACTAGAATACGATCTTCCTTGTCCTCTAAAATAAATGAAAGGGAGTCTTAGTGACCCAGGACATTCTGACCCTGCCTCTCATTATAGGTTTTTGATCTAAGATCTAAGAACTATAATATCTAAAAAGGTGGACAGGGTAACCTGTAGCAACCCAAGTTATGTAATAGTGTAACAATATTCAATAGTTATCTGATTAATGAATCTGATGGATGTCTGAAGATAAAATGATCTGCTCAAGCCTTCTAAGTAAATAAAGGTGACAAAAAAAGCTTTGTTATCTTATTTAGTAATTGTTATTTAAATATCAGTCAAGTCTTATGCTACTGCAACAGTGAAAAACCTGTTAATGTTAAGTATATATTAGTCCGGTCACCACCAGACACCTTCTTGTAAACATTCATTGTTTCTGGGTAGGGCTGCACGATATTGGGAAAAATTTCAATATTGCAATAAAAAATTGCAATTTTTTTTCTCTGCCATATATTTTGCAATGTAAATACAATTTCAACAGATGACTTAAATAGTTCTATATACAAAGACATTTATTATTTTAAATTGAATGGGATGATTTTGTAGGGAATAATGACGTGAATAACTTTGTATTTAGTTTATAAAATACATATAATAAACAAACTAGAGTCATAAACACAATGGAGCAAATATTAAATGGCACTTATGATGAAATTCAACTTTTGTTTGGGCAGAACTGTGTGTAGGCATAGTGTGTCCACTGTCATATTGGGGTGATTTGTAGACTGCAGCGAATAGTCCGGACTGCTGAACGAATAACTGGCACTACTCTTCCTACTCTTCAAGAACTGTACTCTTCCAGAGTGAGTAAAAGGGCTCGCAAAATCACCCTGGACGCCTCGCACCCAGCACACTTCCAGTTCGAACTGTTACCGTTTGGCCAGCACTACAGAGCACCGAGCACAAAAACAGCCAGACACAGGAAAAGTTTCTTTCCTCAGACCATCTACCTCATGAACAGTTAATATTTCTCCTATTGTGCATTAAACGTGCAATACTTTCTCACACGCACTTGTACACAGCACCTTATAACAATATACAATGCAATACTTCTCCTTACGCATTTGTACACAGCACCTTATAACCTGTATATTTATAACAAATCTGTACATACATTTCAACATCCAGATTGTTGGACTGACTGCATCTCTGTTTAATGTCTATCATCTTCTTTTTTTCATATTTATTCTGTGTTGTCACTTGTCACTTTATGTACACTGGAAGCTTCTGTAACCACAGCAAATTCCTTGTGTGTGGAACACACTTGGCAATAAAACTGATTCTGATTTAAAGACAATATGTCTCTTTTTTTATTTTCCTGACGTTAAAATAGGATCCAAATTTTAAGGCCCACCACAACATGAAGTAGGAGTTTCCCTGTTCACCGAATTGATTGACAGCAGCATATTAACATGTCTCCGTAGCACCACATATAATCATATCAATAAGACAGGATGTGCGCAAAGCAACTGGGATAAAACGATCAGTTCAGCTTGCTGTGATCATTACTCATCATCAAATGTGATCACGAATGAGTCTTACAAGTTTAACACATTTTTAAAACAGTGCATGTTTGTAATGAATTGCAGCAGTTTTAGCGTCTTTATCACCACAGCCTCATGTCAGTACAATTATAAAAGAAGACGCTTCAATCCCGGTTTGTGGACATTAAATCAGGTTAATTTTTACATTAACATAACTGATATCCATACACCAGTGGATATTGACATGTATTCTGTCACATCTACCGTGCAAAAACAATGTAAAGCTAAATGTGCGCACTGTGTGTGTATGTGCGTGAACTTTGTAACGACATTGTGTGTGACTCATTGTCACAGAAAGTCTTTGGTTAACTCCCAAACAAATACCTCAAATAATCATTGTAAAAGTTCTTACGGTCGTATTTCTCACAAGCATTATGTGAGATCTACTTCCTTCATGTCGGCCACTGTGCACTGTTCGTCTGACACAGCCGAGACGGAAATTGAGGCAAACTCTGACAGGCACGTGGGAATGATGGGCCGGGAGAACTAGCATTAAAGGCACATGCAACAAAAACAGCTACATTGTGTTTAGTTTAGAGCAGAAAATTCAAATGTTCTGAAAGCTATAATGAATAATCTGATGGGTGTTTTGAGCTGGAACTTTGGAGACACATTCTGGAGACACAAAAGACTTGTCTTAAATCTTGGAAAAGGTGTAAAATAGGTGCCCTTTAAAGTGAAATATATCGTGTTTTCTGGAAAGAGTCTATTCAGATAGAGAAATTGAATAATCAAATGTAATCTCAAACATTAATAACTAAACTGACATTTACAATTTACTATAACCTACTATGTGAAGCTGCTTTGACACAATCTACATTGTAAAAGCGCTATACAAATAAAGGTGAATTGAATTGAATTGAATTAAAATAAAATTGCATAGACTTCCACATAGAATTCAATTAAAAAAAACTTCTTAATTGCACATCTAAAATGCTTTAAAGCATTCTTAAAATGCTCACATAACCACCAGTTTCAAAAACACACGCAGATGATAAACTTTCACTCTATTGACCCAGTTCTACAGTATCTGAACAAATCTCACATTTGACCCATGGTTTCTGGTCGTCTATAATCCCAACTCAACATTGGATATCTTGTGATGGGACTTTGGGACTTGTGGAGCTGCGCATCAATGGATTTGCTCTTCAGTATTTGAACTTTCAGCAGTGAAATTTAAACCACACTGAACTGAACTAAACTGAACGTTAACTCTGAAAACTGGACTGACAAAGTGTCTATTCACTAGAACGTCTATGTTAAGCTACTTTGGCACAATCTACATTGTATAAGTGGTATAGAAATAAATAAACTATTGCAATACCAATGCTCAGATGATATATTGTGCAGCCCTGTTTTTTGGGGAAAATTTGTCAAATTCTGAGCATGCTTCAAGCAGATGGGTGGGCTTCACTTGACACACTTTGTCCTCTTAGTAAGTACCAGACACTTTCTTATCAACACTCCATGTTTTTCTGTGAATGGGCTTGACAAACCATCTGTAGAGCACACCCTTTTCCTCTCTATATGCACCAGACACCTTCTTGTGCAATTCTGAGTATGCTCAACACAGATGGACTCTCTCCTTTCCATATGCTCGAAAGAAAACACAAACAAACTTTGACTTGTTGTATAGCATTTGAATAGTGCTGCTCTCTGATGCATTGCAGTGTTTCTTTTATCCTCACTTTTATGTGACTTTGAATAAATGTGTCTGCTAAATTAATAAATATAAAGACCAGAATATGCTACAATGGTGGTCAAAACATTCATGCTATATAAATAGTTTTGTTGAGTTGTATTGCAAATTAGCTGCTATTGGTATTTGTTTCGGAATTTTTCATTTTTGTCGGAGAACCAAGTAATTACATTGTAGGAGCATTCCCTGTTAGGTTAAAAATTTTTACACTTATAAAATAACATTCGCAGAAAATTCTGAGAACAAATTACTAACACTCTAGAGCAGTAGTTCCCAAAGTGGGGGTCGTGGACAATGACGGGGGTCGCTTGGGGATTTCCAAAGGTCAAATAAATTTGATTAAACTATTAAAATTATCATATTTTAACTATAACCCACAGAAGATAAAAATAATAATATTTAATAGTAAAAACAGCAACATGCAAATGAAAAGCCATCAGCCTTTTAATAATTTTTTGGATTGGTGTGTTTACGTAAGATTAACAACACAGCAATATCATCAGATCAATAGATTTTATAGCACCATGCAGGTTAAACTTTTTAGGAAACATTTATGGCAATCAAATAGATTGAAAATACATACAGGCCACGACTGAATATTTAGAATAATCTCTGATTGGCTCCAAAATTAAACCAAGAATAGACTTGTGCTGAAAACATTGCGCTCACCAGTCTCTTTAGCTGAGGTTAACTCTAAATTAAACAAATTAACACATGACTACAAAATTATAAGGTTGTTTTTGTGTTGTCAATCTGTTTGCCATATTTTTTATGTGGACAACATTTATATATTTATATTTTATTTTATTTGGGGGTCGCGAGTCACTGACATTGTTATTTTGGGGGGGTCGCTGGCTGAAAAGTTTGGGAACCCCCCTGCTCTAGAGAAAATTCATTCATTCATAAATGTTCTTGTCGGCTTAGTCCCTTTATTAATCCGGGGTCGCCACAGTGGAATAAACCGCCAACTTATCCAGCATATGTTTTACACAGCAGATGCCCTTCCAGCTGCAACCCATCACTGGGAAACATCCATACACACTCATTCACACACATACACTACGGACAATTTAGCCAACCCAATTCACCTATACCACGTCTTTGAATTTGTGGGGGAAACCGGAGCACCCAGAGGTAACCCACACGACCACGGGGAGAACATGCAAACTCCACAGAGAAATGCCAACTGACCCAGCTGAGGCTCAAACCCGTGACCTTCTTGCTGTGAGGTGATCGTGCTACCCACTACGCCACCGTGGCACCCCTCTAGAAAAAATGATCTCACAATTTTTTAGGAAAAAAGTTAGAATCAGGAGAAATATTCCAGTTAGAAATAGTCTGAGGAAAATGGTCAAAACTATAATACAAACTTCTGACAGTATATTCACATTGCCGTCTTCCCTCAAATCCCTGTGAGCACCAATTTTAGACAGTCTCTGCGTTTTCACCAGACGGTTTTGACCGAGCAGCCTATCAACGGAAGAGAAAGCAAGCAACGTGGACAGAGGAACTAGGTTAATTACTTTCATATGTGATTCTACTGTCTGAGGAAAGCAGGAGCGACTGCTGCCAGAGAAAAGGGAAGCCCAGGCGCAGAATGTACCGTGATGTATGAAAAACAACATGTGGCTCTGAGACGACGAGTACAAAGTGTTTTCTATTTTTCTTTCACAGAGACGTACTGCAATTGACTTTATGAGCGTATCATTCTCTGAATACCCCATCTGAGTCCTTGTGAAGAAAAACACTTTTATTTATCTCTCTGAACGCGCCAGCAGATCGTGAAGGAGGACATGAATTTATGGTTTGATTTTTTTAATGCGGTTCCACCTAATAGTGCTTTTGACTACACTTTACAATCATTTAATGTTTGTCTTAGTCTAATATTCTTGAGCCAACTTCAACGTACTTCTAAAAAGTTTAGTCGCATACCTCCAAGAAATGTTTGGGCAGGCGTCCATTTTTATGCAAAATTAGCTCTGCTGGCATGGTCCAGCATGACGCAGATGGTTCAGGGAGGTCATGTAATGTTCATATGGTCCATTTTCAGTTCTAAAGCTCAGGATCGTTAATATAAATCAAACGTTTAACTGATACAGTTCCTAACACTTCCGTGAGTGATGGCTACTTTGATGAGACAACTGGAGTACATATTGCACAGCATTGCTTTAATGCATATAGCATGCTGTAGACTATAAATCTGATTCCTGGATGCTTATTGGTTGATGAAGCATTCCAGCTGTGACATAAAACACATGTTCTTCTAGTATATGCACGTTAGGGGATGCTGACATAACACTGACAAAAAGACTTTTATGTATTTTACCTTTTTATTTACATGACAGTTTTGAAAATGAGTTTCCAAGTCCAAGTTTACAATATTATTCGTTCATTCATTTTCTTTTCGGCTTAGTCCCTTTATTAATCCGGGGTCGCCACAGCGGAATGAACCGCCAACTTATCCAGCATTTGTTTTACGCAGCGGATGCCCTTCCAGCCACAACCCATCTCTGGGAAACACATCCATACATTCTCATTCACACACATACACTATGGACAATTTAGCTTACCCAATTCACCTGTACCGCATGTCTTTGGACTGTGGGGGAAACCGGAGCACCCGGAGGAAACCCACGCGACCACGGGGAGAACATGCAAACTCCACACAGAAATGCCAACTGGCCCAGCCGGGGATCGAACCAGCGACCTTCTTGCTGTGAGGCGAACGTGCTACTCACTACGCCACCGTGGCGTTTACAATATCATCTAACATCTAATTACATCTAATTACAAAAATGTAATTTTTTGAAAACAGCAACATCATGCACATATGTTTAGTATATAGATGTGCAAGTACTTGATAACCAAAGCAATAAAGTGGACTAAGTGATGTTTCATTAACTAATTTTGAGAGGAGCACGTGATATGATTAAGCACCCCTGGCTGATCATCTATAATCAGCAATAATCAAATCAGAGCGATCCAAGCTTACTATAAACAGACCATTTTTTCCCTACTGCTCTACCTTCATTTTGGAAGAATCCCCCCCTTCCACCCCATCTCCTCCTTTTCCCCCCTCTTTTCTAAGTGGGAGCTTTCGAGACCTATCTGATCTTGGATCCCCTTATATGCTTATTGACTGGGCCTTGGCCTCAAATATCTCCGAGCTCAGGGTTCTCTCCCGGGATAGCATGCCAAACCTGCTATAAACGCTAAGCATATCTAAGTGTGAACTCTTGAAAGGATGTATGTGTGCTGATGCATGTTTTCTTATAAAGAGATTTTTGCCACCTACTGGCCAGGCGTACATAAAACCGTCTTTTTTTAGTTTCTGCATATCCAAGTAAATAATAGTTCTATGACCATCTTGACAATAGTGTCATCTTTATGCAAAAGCTTTTAAAAATGTCTTTTTAATTGAACACAGACGATAAAAGTTTCTTGGTAAAATGAAAGCTAGAGGCAAGTATGACGACAACAACGTTTGTTCCTTTTTACACTAATGATATTTACAGGGACATAAATAAATAAACAATTATTTTTGTGTAGTACTTTGAATAACATCAAATAAAAAACAACAATGAACTTAGTGATGTCTATGATTTGTAATTAAAAATGTTTGATGTGGTCATTTTGCTTAGTAGTTCAGTTTTTTTTTTCAGTGTCAGGAAGAAAGTAACACATTACAATCTAAAGCCACTTTTAAAAAAGCTAATTGTTTTAGTTACTTTTTAAGAAAACTTACACGTGCTGTGTTATTTTTTGCATTTTTAACTAAAATAAAAAGTAAGGTTCCACAAAAAGAGGAAAAAAGCGAAGTACATTCAGGAAAGAACTATGTTGTTTGAAAACAATATTGGTTGGGTTAAGAAAAGGATATTAACTCAGTGGTTTGCTGGTCTAAAGCTGTATGACAAGCCTTGCCTTCTCATTGATGTGTAAACAAGGATCTGCATCTGAAACAAACAATACATGCCCTAAGTAACGTATTTCAGATTCACAAAAATGTATACAGCGCCCTCTAGATGATTTGTCATCCTGAAATGTGCAAGGAAACGAAAACAGAGCAAAGTAATTTACATTTTGCGAAAATGTATTGATGGGTGTAAATGGAGGTTGGAGCCAGCTCCAAATGGTCAGGTCACCCTAACCCTCAAAGTGGGTGGGGCTTTAGCTCGACGCTGTACAAACCTCTTGGAGTTTTCATAGATTTTTTTTAATGTCTTGTGCATGGCATGGAGTCCAACCCATTGTGTTTTACACATTAACGTCTACACCTAGCACAACACAAAACCCAATGTACTTGTGGAATAACTCCCATCTTGCTGGTCAGAGATACTTGTTTTCTACTGTAAAACAACCTGTAATAAAAAAACTAACATGAAATTCAGAAAAAAGTAGTATTCATTCATTCATTCATTTTCTTTTCGGCTTAGTCCCTTTATTAATCCGGGGTCGCCACAGCGGAATGAACCGCCAACTTATCCAGCATTTGTTTTACGCAGCGGATGCCCTTCCAGCCACAACCCATCTCTGGGAAACACATCCATACATTCTCATTCACACTCATACACTAAGGACAATTTAGCTTACCCAATTCACCTGTACCGCATGTCTTTGGACTGTGGGGGAAACCGGAGCACCCGGAGGAAACCCACGCAACCACGGGGAGAACATGCAAACTCCACACAGAAATGCCAACTGGCCCAGCCGGGGATCGAACCAGCGACCTTCTTGCTGTGAGGCGAACATGCTACCCACTAGGCCACCGTGGCACCCGTAGTATTAGTTTTTTTTTTTTTATATTACACACAAAAAATATCATATGTTTTGATAAATATACACACATTATATATACATTTTTCTTAATATTTTTTATCTTACTTTATGAAAGTTTTTATGCCAGGGCCAAACTATATAAATATCGCATTTAAGCACAACAAGCCCTCATACCTTATTTTTAAAAACACAATGTTAAGTCTATTGTTCTAAATGAACATAATAAAGGACCTATCACAACAACCTCTATTACTGCTTCCAGCAGATCTTTAGATTTTCATTTAATAACAAAACTGTATTAGGTTAAAACATGCCCTCTAGTGTCTGCAATAGACTTTGCATAATGGACAAAATGGGTGATTAATATAGTAGTACACAACTTAAAGAGAGTCATTTTGCGTTGCCTAAGATAACATGGCTTCACATTAAACTTTACATATGTAATTTAAGTTGCACGCTTGGTGAACCCTGAAATTTAAAGTATATTTTTGATTGGTCCACCGAAAAAAGGCTATGGAAGGCTCTCCAGCTAGTCTTCCAGAGTTGGTCCTTGTGGTTTGTCACTGGGCATGAGTGGTTTTAGAGGCTAGACACAGAATTTGCAGACCATTGATTAAGTTCTTCTAACTAGCAATTATGCTTCTTTTGCAAGCCATAGGATGCATCGCTCATGGGAAAGTATAAGGCAGCAATTGGGTCAGATGAGAGCACGAGTTGAAGGAAAGAGTTGAAGGAGACATCTACGTTAAGGTCTGGGTGGCCCAGGTGCGTTTATGATTGAATGTTATAAACAGTGCATCATGTGATGAATGTAGAGCAGTTTCCAACTACACATGGAGCTCCTACTGTAAGTAAGCACACGTGATGTTTAAAGCTGCACCTCGTAAACCTGTGAAGGCCCCACAAATGACTTTGCTTTCACTTTTTATAAAAGAGCCAGAAAGTTGTAAAGGATTTAGTGAAAGTTATAGGAGGAAAATATAAAACAGATTTTGTTTTATGAGCAACAACTTCCTGTACAGGCAATGTTGTGTAAATCTGTTTTGCCTTGCCAGCGTCATCATACGAGAACACTGATATGTGGAGACGTTTCGCCAGGAGGGCTTTTGTTTTTTTGATGTGCCTCGTAAAAGTTCATCCAAAAGTCAGCCTGAGAGGGATGTCACAACACAATATGAGAAATTCTGACTTAAGAAAGACGTATCTGTCTTTGATCAGACATCTTTTGCTAATAATAGTTCGAAAAACTTGTAATTGTGCAATGACGTTAATCTCTGATACTCAGAAACCCAGTGTATTGTGCAATCAGCTTGCCTAAAACATCAAGGGAATTAGCTTGTTTAAATAAATCACATTTCTTATTGGTTTTACCAAAAGGTTTTTGTTTAAGTTATACAGACTAGCCAATCTTATATTGAAGAAATAAATCACTGCAAAGTCATTTTAACAGAAGCTTGATGCATTTTTAGTAGACAAATGTTATTAATGCAGATATTACAGGGAAAAAAGCTGAATTACCGGTGTGCCCACCTGTGAGCCAATGCATCATTTAACTGTGTTTGATACTGCGAGAGAAAGTAAGCTATAACAAAGAGGTTATTTAAAGTGGGGGAAAGTTCTTTGTTTTATTAAAATGCTTTATTAAAATGTTTACTTCCAGCTCCCAGAGAACTAAAGGTGCTTTTCTATTTATATAGGCCAAATCTAAAATTGCCCCTTTACCCTCATTACCTACAATTAGTCCACTAAAATAGTCCACTTGAAGGAGTGAATGAAAACAAGTGAGTGAATTCGAGCACTACATGCACTGGAAGGGATCCTGTGTCCCGTTCGTTTAACAAGTAAATAATAATTTATTTAGAAACCTACGTCGATAGGATTCCACTGTGGATGTCATGTTGTGGTCAGATCTGAAAATTCTTTTGAAGCATTAAGTGCTTTACAGTGCATTATGTGTATTTTCTAGCTGTTGAGTGTACAGGGGTTGTATACTCATTATTGAGGAGCAATGTTGGATTCGGCTGGATTAGTTAAACAGTTCTCTAAAATCTACATAGTAGGTACTGTGTGTGCTTTAGGTAAGTTTAACAAAAATAGCCAGAAACAGTTTTGTATGCTGATTTTTCATTCATCACAAACATATGTGACAAATTGCATAAGTAAACACACAAAATAAACCAAAGATACAAATATACATACCTTATGTCTCTAGGGGGGGTGGAGCTGAATAAATCTATAATCTGTATATCCTGCATTTTACGCCCTTGAGTGCATTTGAACTGATGACTTGTGAAGTTGTTCCAAAGGCAATGCATAGAAATGATATGTTGCAGCTCTATTTTGTCTGTAATTTAGTGCTGCCCCATACTGATCTATTAATGTTCGACTACACCAAGATTTTCTGTATGAGGCACAAGGCTATGGTGCAATTTCAGATACAGTTGTCACCTCATTTGCTGCATGTGACATAATCTCCTGCTGCACCCCGCCACCTGTTTACAATAATATTACTTTAAGATGACTTTAAAGAGCATTTTTTGTGTTTTGTGCTCATTAATTAACTTTGAATTTTCATTTCATAATTTTTATAAGAGTGCTATTTTCTTTTGTGTCCTACTTTTCCACATGTTTGTGTATTTTGGGTCTTGTACAAACCAATTAAAGATGTGTGATTACCAATAGAGTTGATTTTCACTGGCCAATCAGTTATCCTCAGGGTTCACGTCACATTTTAGGTATGGGGCTCACTTGGAAGCAGGTACCAGGTTTCCACACAGTTGAAAATTACAAAAGTCATGCCATGAACTGTCCACCAGACAAATTTTCTTGGTTATTTTTCACTATCTGTAAGTAGGAACTCAAAAGAGACATATGCTGGCTGACAGTGCATTTGTCATACTGTGCTAACATAAGTAATGCTTCCAACATCAGCGTTTACTTGCATAACTGTAGTTTCTGTTGTGCTGGATTAGGCTGTTCTGAAGCTAATTTAGTTCTCCCAAAAAGGCATTCCAAAATAATAATTGAAGGAACTGTGAAAAGGTCCGTTGAGCGCAAACAAAGCTACAACTTTGGAAAGGTAATTGAGGGAGCCAAAAGTTGTATTCATGGGATTATTGTAATGTCACCTTTTTCAGAACCGCTATTTTAAATGAATGAACATGGAATTATTGATTTTTTTCTTTTACTAGCTAAATGTCTGTTTTGGTTCTTGCTGTATTTGGCTGTAAGGACCTAAATATTAATAACTGAAATAATCTAGCTCAGTGGTATGGAACTGTAAAGCAGTTAAACTTGCCTGGCTGGGACTATACTTACGTTTGCATTACACTGAAAACAATTGCAGACTTTTATCATATAATTACATTCAAGCACTCAGCAATGCACTCATATGTTTTACTTGATTGTTAGTAATTTGAAAGATTTACATTTTCTTTTAAACACCACTTTATTGGGTTAATTTATTTGCTTTATGATTAATATGCCTGTGAATCTACTGCAGTGTGGACAAATAAAAAAAATGTTTTTCCTTTTATGTAAAAAGAACCTCATTTATAATTCCCCTTTGAATTCTTCGCATGTTTTCGTCTTGCTTTTGAACAAGCCAAATCTCACGTTTTACAGCTTCACAAGAACGGGCCTTTTTCCGTTACCGGAGCTTGTATAACAAGAAACTTTAAAAATCAGCTCCTCCTCCCTCTTTCCCTTGTGCATCAGTTAGTCCAAGTGCAGAGCAATAGGAGGTCGCACTGAGATCTCACCTTTCCGTTATGTAAGTCTCACTTTATTTAAATTAATTGTTTATTTTAAATAAGCTTTATGAAAAAGCGCAACTTAGCCCAGTTTTTTGTTCCCCCAATTCAGTAACTGGAACGTCGACAAGCAGAAGAACTGGACCAGGCAATTTAGCATAAAAATGAGTATGAGTTTAATTGACACCTTCATTTACGCATTTGCGCACGTGTGTTTATTAAGTTGCATAGCACAAACTGGTCAAACTCAGCGCCAGGGCAACACTGGAGCAGCAGCTCTCAGACAAACCATACAATGGCAGCACAATGGCAAACTCTTTAGTATATTAAGTCAAGGCTCGGAATATCAACCGCCGTTAAAACGAGACGGAAACAAAGAGCAGGCGCAAGGCAGACCGGTAGCCATCGTTCGCAATGATGATGCGGCAACGAGAACCGACGGCTCAGCGCCTTCACGAGCTTCCCAGAGCCGCGGGTCCGTGCGCGTGCCGTCAGGTACCGGTGCGCGCGGAGGAGCGTCGCGCTGGCTGTCAGGTGACGGAGCGCGCGCCAGAGGAGCTCACGGGCGCAGGAACCACACGGACCCGCTGCGGTCGGTCAACGGCACCGACAGACCCGCGGGAGACGATGAAGTGATGGTTGGAGATGATCCTTACAACCCATACAAGTCTACTGACCCGGACAACCCGTATTATAATTATTACGACACGTATGAGAGACCTCGTCCTGCACAACGACCGGGATACGGCACAGGATACTTCCAAAATGGTAAAAAAAATCTATCTATCTATCTATCTATCTATCTATCTATCTATCTATCTATC
>CAIGQQ010030612.1:6555924-6567424 GCA_903798035.1 Danio albolineatus
TATATATATATATATATATATATATATATATATATATATATATATATTTATGAATGTTTTTTAAATAGTGTAAATTAGTGCTTCTCTGCACTGTAAAAAAAGAAAAGTTGAACCAACTTAAAATAATAAGGCAACCTATCACACACACATTTTTTGAGTAAACTCAACAAACAGGGTCTGAAGACTACATAACTCAAAAAATTTTGTTAAAGCCCTTAGTTCTACCAACAAAAGTTTTCATGTTTATATAACAAATACCAGAACAATATATTTTATATTTGCTGAATGCCAGTAGGAAAGAACAAAACATAATGCATTTACTAATAATGTTTAGGATATAAATTAAATAAGCAAGGCTCAAAAAAAGGAGATAGCTTTTTTTATTGCGTCCAAAACACTATAAAAATTCAACAAATGTTTGACATAAGCCACCTTCAGCATTATGCATGTTTGGACACAGCTACTAATGTGTAATTTTATAACATTGTCTCAAAATAAAATGACAGTTATTAGTGTTTAAAAACACACACAAACAACAAAAAGGCAGGTCAACAAAGTACATAAATCTAGAACAGAAAAGTATGAGTAAACCTCAAAAAATTCTAAGTTCAAACCATATAAAAACCATTTAGTATTTTTTGATAGATCAAAACAGTATCCAATAATATTGTATATTAGAACTGAAAGTTTAGTAGAGTTTAGTAGGCTTAACATTTGAATTTTTACTTCACATTACAATGTTTTTAAAAAAATAAAATTAAATACAACAAGAAGGGCGCGTCAACGCAAAACTTATGTCGTTGTATTAGTTAAACAAAAAATGCAAGTTTTTATCATTGAAGTACTATATTTGTTGGACAAACTAAGTATTAATTGTAAACATTTCAAATAAAAAATATTTAAGTTCAGTTTACTTTGAAAATGTTATTCAGAGAACTTTTCGTTTGTTGGCTTTTTTACAGTGTGTAAAAGGACTTAACAGCTCTATTCCAAAAAACAAAGCACATAAAAAGACACAAATATTTCAGATAGGTCAACATGTTGCACAGGGGTCTTATTTATAAAACTGTCTAAAAACTTTTCTAAAAGTGAACATAGATCAGAATAAATAGAAATGCAATTATTAATGATTGTGGCTCATATCATGATTTAAAGTGCTTCAATTAAGTCAATATTTAAGTTAGATGTGCTTGTTAAGTGTTTACTTTCAGCTGTGCACATTCTCCTGTCAAGTTTGTTTTTGTCATGTCAAACCTTTGGGCATGGGAAGGGGTATATGCATGTATATGTTTCCTCCTCATTTTGTGCACACTCCATGTTTATAAATGAGAGCCCTGGTTACAATTATGAACCATTGATAATGCAAGAAATAAGTGACTTTAAAAACAGTTTCATCCTATAATAGTTTAATGATGATATGCTATGATGATACCATGGTACTCTGAAATACATGATGGTGAATGACTCATCCTTTATGAAAATTAACCATGATTTTACTACAACACCCTTCACCCAACCAAAAGGTTAAAGAATTTTACTGTGATGAGAGTTGAATTATGTTTTGTAGTAAACCCGTAGTTATACACATATGCTAATTTGTATAACAAATCATAATATTTTTTTTTTTACTACATTTTACTACAATATAATTGTGGGCAAGTCACGTATCTTTACCATGTTTTACAAGTTTTCATAAATCAACTTTTCATATAGAAGAAAATGTTTTATTGATACTTTATTGATCAATATTAGTAAATAACATACTGTATATTCATATTTTGACCACACTTTTCAACACCTTGGATGTACACCCTAACACTGTTTGTGAAGAATTTATGCTATGGGATGCAGCCTACTGTATACTGCATGGAATAAGTGGCCTTAATGAAGCATGCTTGAAGCCATAAGTTTACCATTGAAGTATTGAACATACTGTAAGTGTAAATAAAATAACAGACCTTTCCCATTTTACATGCTCCTTTACTGAAAGTGTTCTGTTGTTATTGTTCCAGGGTTTGAGTCCAGGTTGTTACGACACATACAACGCCGACATTGACTGCCAATGGATAGATATTACTGATGTGAAACCAGGAAACTACATCCTCAAGGTGCATGACCCTAAACAAATAAATTAACTTATTTAGCCCGTATGTACTGTTGGGATGTCTTCATCCACTCTGGGGTGATTTTGAGTCTTAATGTGGCCATAACGTTTTCTGTGTTTCAACTAGCAAAATGATTTTTGGTGACAAATATTATTTTGACATATATTTTGAGAAATTGCTTTGAATTAAGAAAAACAAACAAAAAAAACCTCAACGTTACACTCTGGGCAAATGTACTACCCTTTAAATATGTTCGGGACAGAAAACATCCACTGAATTAAAATGTTGTAAAAAATGTATCAGATAAATATTTTAAAACATTTTTTCCACATAAATCGGTAACACTATTTCAGTGGTCCATTTGAGTATTAGTAGACTGTCTACTTAATATCTGTTGATACAGACATTCAACAGACATTTAACTCACTATAAGAAACTTTGCAAGTACATGTCAACTTATACTAACCCCAACCTAACAGTCTACTTATAATCTAATGAGAATTTGTTGCAATGTAACTTAAATTCAACAAACGGACCGTCAAAATAAAGTGTGACCCATAAATCTGTTGATTAACCTCAGTCCTGATCAAAACTACTAAATTACTTGGAAAATTACAGCATTTTAACCCTTTATTTGCCAAATTCATAAATGATGTCACTGATTGGTTGAAAAAACACACAAAATGGCATATTTTCAATACAAAAAATAATTGTGGACTGGATGTATTTACCTTGTATCACAGTCTTGGACATGTGAAACAACATTGCCTTTGATACATTATATTTGATTAGCTTAAATTTTTTCACTGTTTTTGACTTCCATAACAACCACATTTTTTGATTGCAAAACCATGACAGCATATAATTATGCATTTTTGATTGTTGATGGTTTTCCCTGTTGGGAAGAGGTAGAATTTGTCATTTTTACTGTTGATCATCAGTTGATGAACCCTTCAATGGGGAAGTCACTGGGACAAAAGCAGCCGCCAACAGTAAATTAGGGACAAAAAATGAGAATCTAACAATGCATCAAATGTTGTTACTTATCTTTCACCGGTCCAAGACTGTGATAAAAGGAAAAGAAAATCCAGTCCACAACTATTTGTATTGAAAATATGTAATTTTGTGTGTTTTTTTTCACCAAATCAGTGACATCATTTGTGAACTTGAAAATTAAAGAGTTAAACTCCTGTCATTTTCTAAACAATTTAGTAGTTTTGATCAAGACTGAGGTTGATTAACTGATATCTGCACATAAAAATGTAAAAAAAAAAAAAAAATTATCTGATGCAGTTTTACAGCAGTCTAAATCAGTGGATGTTTTCATCCCGGACATAACACAAGGGTAGTACATTTGAACAGTGCACAAGGGTTAAGAAATATTTAATATGTGCTCCTGAGTTAAAACCTGTTGTCTGGTTTAGGTTAGTGTTAATCCCAGTTACCAGGTGCCAGAGTCGGACTACAGTAACAATGTAGTGCGCTGTGATGTACGTTACACCGGAAACTACGCATATGTTTCTGGATGTCATATATCACAGTGAGTATGATTGAAATGTTTTGATTGACTACTATGACTGCATGTACTGTAGACTGTAAATGTAATGATGTGTTTCTTTTATTTCAGATATTAAGCATATAGTGAGGGATCCAATGGAAAGATCAACAAACAAAGAAGTGTGATGATTTAAAACAAACAAAAACAAAAACTGAGACAAAGTAAACAATACGAATGGACTGTTTGTGAGAGCCAACGATCAGCAGGGCATTTTAACGGTGACAATACCACACGATATAAAATCCTGGGGCATGAATACAGTTTGTACATTGCATTATTCAATTTTTGTTGTTGTTTTTGCTATGGAAGTTCTA
Source organism: Danio albolineatus (assembly GCA_903798035.1). NCBI lineage: Eukaryota > Metazoa > Chordata > Actinopteri > Cypriniformes > Danionidae > Danio > Danio albolineatus. The sequence goes on from CAIGQQ010030612.1 coordinate 6,559,902, forward strand.
AGCAAAATGTGATTATTCTTGCCAGTTTGCAGGAACAGCACACATTCCCCAGATCATTCGGCACCATTCTCTCTGACTTCAAAAATTATGTAAAAAAAAAAGAACCTTCAGATGTTGATTCACACTGGGGTTTTTTACTTAAAACATGCTTTAGTGTGCTAGAGCGTTGCTTTAGTTGTGTATTCTAAGTAGATATTTATATACAGATGCTCATATTACTGCAACACGTTTTATATATGAAATGAGAATTACTTGAATAAATAACTTCACACTCAGCCTCATTTAATGAATGACATACTTGTATTCTGATTTGCACTCTCACACTGTGTTAAGTAAGAATTTTCATTCATTCATTTTCCATGTTTCTGAAAACTTTTATTCCACTATGATTATGAATATTGATTAGGGGCGGGGTTATTTTTGTGCCCCTCCTTTCATCTTTCACTTGCAGCAAACGTATGGTTGGAGGGGTGTTCACCCTAAATTAAAATTCTGCCATCATTTCCTCAAACTTCTCTTGTTCCAACATTCTTTTAAATATCCTCTTTTGTGTGCAACACAATTTTGAAGAATGTTGGAAATATCTTTGACAATTGACATCTATAGCAAGAAAAACAAATACTATACAAAATCAATGGTCACAAGTTTCCAGGTTTTAATGTAAACAGAAGAAAGAAACTGTTAAAGGTTTAGAACCACTCAAGGGCGAGTAAATGGTGAGCAAATAGTGAGAAAATGTTCATTTTTGGGTGAACTATTCCTTTAAGTTGTTAAACTGACGTCATCAGAGAAGGGCTGCTGTTCCAGAGCTGAAGCAAATGGTTCAATTTTGATTAAAGATTACCAAAATAAACCATTTTCGCTCAGTAGATTTAATGTGCATGGATGAATTTTTTACCTAAAGACTAAAAATAAGCACTAGCAAGATGTACATTTTAATTTCATGCAGACATTAAACATCAAAGAATATAATATGACCAAATTAAATATTATACCTGATGTTTGGTTTTACAGTGTTTTCCCCCACCTTAGTGAGTGTTATTGTTTTTTGCTCTCACTAAACTTCTCACTAATCTCTTTTGTTGAATCATTATACCTTTATGCCCTCTCAGAAGTCTGTCCGAACTGTCCGCCTGTTTCAGAAGGTATCTTCAAGCACAAACATACTACTGCAAAAAAAGTAACAATAAATAAATTAATACATACATATACATGTACACCAGATAAATAAAAATAAATAAAGTAATATATGACCTAATAAACAAATTTAATCCTTTATATATATATATATTTAATCCTATATATATTTGTTGATAGGAGGCTGTTTTGGCGTAATGGTTAGGAAGTTGGACTTCACTCACTTCACTTTCACAAAAACGTCAGCTGCTTGAGTTTCTTTCTTCTGTTCAATTCAGGAGCAGATAATTTGAAGAAATCTGGAAACCAGTAATCATTGAATTTTCTAGTAGAATATTTATTTTTTCTACTATATAAATCATTGGTCACAGGTTTTCAGCTTAATTGGTGGTTCATTCTGCTGTGGCGATCCCTAAATGGATCATGAGCTGAAGAAAAGTGAGTGAGTGGTGAGGTTTTCAGCTTCCTTTAAAACACCTTCAGAATTAGTGTTTATCAGAAAAAAGAAACTTAGAAAAGATCCTAACCAATTGAGAGTAAATATTCATTTTGGGGTGAACTAGTCCTTTAAAGTAGTTCTGAAGCCAAAAGGGGAATTCAGACCAGCAATATGACCTTTAAACTGTACAGTGACTGTACTCAATACGATACTAACAACAAAGGCAGCAATAACTACATATAAATCTATCAATAACGACTCAACAAATTTATAGAGACAGACAGGGGCGCCGCTGGCTGGCAGGGGCCCTATGGCAACCTTTGCGGGGATGCGTTGGGTAGTGTCATTAGGGCCCCTTATAATATCTCTGGGGCCCCAAAACTGCTTGGGCCCTTAGAATCGTCCTAACTTTTCGCCCTCCTAGCGGCACCCCTGGAGACAGATACCCAAGTTACCTACAGATAAACAGTCGCTGGTGGTTGTAGTAGTATTTGAGGCCTGAATTTGTCCCTGTCTGAGCGCTAGATGGCAGCATTACATCCTCAGACTCACCGCTGAACCTCCTGCTGCCGATGGAGAAGAAGCGCCTGAATATCTTCATTCCTTCTCATGTCAGGGGGCCAGTCAACTTGACAACCAGTAGAAATACACCGAAGGACCAAGCAAACATCTCCTACAGTTATTCCTTTCGCTTTGCTGCAAAACAACCGCCATATCTCGCCGTATCATGCATCCAATAGAAGTGTCAATCCCGTCTTTTCGGTCGGAAGGCAGTAGCGTGGAGAAGGGCTACACGGTGAGTTCAAGATCTGTTTTCAACACCAGACAGCAGGAGTAAACACTCGTTTGTTGAAATTCACCTTCACAAACATTGCATTTCACCTCAACGGATAATGATTAACGTCGAGGCGTAGACTTTTTTATTGGCGGTGTCCCAAAACCTAGTGAGCTCACTACTTAGAGCGTGTTTGGGCGCGTTTAAACGGGGTTCTGTCACTCAGCCCCGCCTATGATGCACAAACATGATGTTTGAGGGTTTGAAACATTTAAAGTCCATTCATCCTGACATCTGTAAGCTCACTGGGGCAGACTGTACTGTGTTTACCATAAATAATGCAAACGCATTTTGTCTCCGCAGGTTTTTAAGATCGAGGTGCTGATGTGTGGCAGACAGCACACTGTTGAGAAGCGATACAGTGAATTTCACGCGCTTCATAAGATGGTAAGCATGGCGAAACTTCGAATAATACTCAGTACTATATGTACTAATCTTGTCATCCATAACGTGATCGATTAATTAGAATAAACTGTGAATGCTCATTGGAGTGTAAAGTAATCATTTAAATGCTGTTGTAATCTCAGAAGTTTGTCATGGGTTCAAACACAAAAAATATATTTTATTCTTTAATTTGTTCTTACAACAACACAAAAATATAACACAATTCAGCTTTTATTTATCGAGTGCATTAAAAACAGGCAACACATAGGCCTGTCACAATAATCAATATATCGACTTATCGAACAATACAGGGACATGACATCAATTATTTTTGGTGATGCAATATATATCGCCCATACATAAAAACCAATTCTTACAACATTTTAGCTGATTGCACAACCTCTCTATCTCTATTAGAGGTTTCTGTGTCAGTATGGTTAAAAAAACACTATAGTATTTACCATAAATGACTAAAGTATATTTTGATGTGCGTGCCTGACAACTGAAAATAGATCTGGTAGCAGATATCGCAACCTTTGTTACTTTTCACCTTGCATTTTTTGTTAATGTTTATTATTTATTTAGATATGCATTTTCACATTCTGATTCCAGAGCCTAATTATTAAATTGTTAAAATGACTATAATTAAATTAAATGTTCTTTAAAATAAAATATGATGTGTTCTTTGGAAGAGTGAACTTGCATATGATGATATTATATTGTCATTCTGACATTATATAATGAGTGGCTTAAAATGGTCTTAAAATGACAATAATATCGTTTATCGCGATATATTTTGATGCAATATATCGTACAACAAAAAATGGATATCGTGACAGGCCTAGCAACGCAAAGTGCTTTACAGGTCATTAAAAATTAGTTATAGTAAATAACAAAAAATATTAGTCCACTTTAATGAATTGGGAAAATTAATTAAAAATAAACTAAGAATAAAATTATATTGCCACACACGGTTAATGATGAAACCAGGGGTGTTTTCATTAATATACTGTAGTATTATAAGATGGAGAACGTTTTTATTCAGGACATATTTTAAAGCAAATATTTATAAAGGTGCCTTCTGGAGGAGATTTACAACATTTATGATTTATTAAATTAAAAGAGTTTCTATGACTTAGTGTTTTCTGCATGTTTGTTAAGAAACAGTTATGATTGTAAATTATAAACTGCATATGGCATTAAAACAGATAAATTGTAATATGATATAATAGCAGACATTATTATAATATCCTAAATAATGAGAGAAAATAGTTTTGAATAAAGATTAATGAGTTTGATAGAGAGATACTATAAAGTATTTGGGGCAGCAGTTATGAGTAAGTAAAATCCTATAAAAATGTACTTTATTGTACTTTTCAACTACACGTAAGATTAAAATATACAAATATTAACATTGAAGGTGCTTTTAAAATCCACAAATCAGTAATTGAGGTGTTTAAATCATGAGTGTGTTACATGCAGTCGTCAACAGATACTCTACTTAACACAACCATGACACAAAATAAATAATTTGATATTATGTGTTATTACTTATGTATTATTTTATGTAAAATGTAAAATAGCTAAGGCGCTGCAAGACTTGTTTAATTGTTGTCTGAGCTATTCGTCATCTGATTTTACCCTTTTGGTCACTAAACAATTGAAAAATGTTCAGTAAAGAAATAAATCTGTCTCTGAAAAAACAACAGTAGTATGATTTTATTTGCAAAAGGTATTAGCATAACGAATTCTCATTTTAAAAAGCACTCTATTAACCATCCTGTCACTTCATGATATTCTCAGAAAATTAAACAAAATGCTGAATTGTTTAGATATGTCATTTTTAATGATTGGCTTTTTAAACAAATTAAGCCACATGGACATTTAGACAGTGAAAGCTATACAATCTAATGTGTTTTAAGACTTCGTTTGCACATGTATTTAGTGTTGTCAACTTGTCACTGGATTAGCATGTCTTAAAGGTGCAGTTCATCCAAAAATGAAAAGCTGCCATTCACTCATTCATTCACTCACCACCACAGGCCATTTAAGATGCAAGGAATTCGTTTCTTCAGTATAACATAAAATGCTTATTGTGGATATTTATGGTGTTTGCTGATTCACAGGTCAATGGCTTTTGCGAGAGAACATTTACAGGTAGAACAATATCAATACAGTCTAGAGAAAATTTCTTGTTGCATAAGTGTGTGCAAAATAAAGTTTTTACATTCATGATCACAAAATGTTCTTTGTTGAGATTATAAAAAGTCACTTTTTGTAATGCCAAGATAATTAGAAATTAAGGCTAATTGTATTAGTTTATGTTAGTTAATGTATGTACTAACACGAACAAACAACGAACAGTACTAACAGGACTAGTTTTTGCTTCTAAATGCACATACATTTTGTATGTTTAATGCAACTAATGACATAATCCCAGAAAACATCTGGGATAAGTTAAATTGGAAGCATGTATGATGAAAAATAAGAAGGGTACCAAGACTGACCCTTGGGGAACGCCATGCTGCAATTGAGCCAAAGCAGAGGAAAAAGTCTGCCAAATTTACAAAGAAAGTCCTTTACTTTGGGCTGGAAAACCACTGTATGTATACATGCATTAATGTGTCTATACTGTATATAATTCATGTTTTTTTTTTTTTAAGTATACTTTTAAATTTTGTACAATTTGTTTTGTGTATATTCAAGTCTGCTAGAGAACTAAATTTAAAAGGAATAATGTTAAACTATATTATATTTAGTGAAATTAAGTTTTGCAGAGCTAAAAAATAAATGATAAAATCAGACCAAAATATATTGCCACCATCAGAAAAACCTGTTTCTTGTGAAAGAACACAGAACAATCAACATCATGTCAATTTTACATAACATAACCACAACGTAACCATGTAAAAAGGACAATACAATCCAAAATTATATTTTTATATGCATTTATAATTATCTGTATTTTATCTAAATTAAGTAATATAATAATAATAATAATAATAATAATAATAATGAGTATAATAATTCATTTTATTTACATTAGGGTTGATGCTGGCGAATTATATACTGAGAAAATGTTGTTTCATTGGTAATTCACAAAACCAGATGTGTTAACCCAGTGAGACTCTCTGGGTCATTCCAGTGAAGTGCTAATATATATTATTACTGTGCATATTTCACAGAGGAATTCTGGAATGTGAGCAACAGCACGTGTTTGAGAAAACCAGTGTTTCTCAAGTAGTTCCTTGGGAAAAATCTGCAAACAAGTTTTCAGCAGAATGTTTCTATCACCAGCTCTGTTGTGTTAGTTTGTGCTTTTTATTTACTGTTTGTGGTCAGAAATAATAATGTTGACTATTGCATGCTGCTGATGCAGAGCATCAAGACACATGATTGTTTATACTGTGAAAAGAGGACATTTGGCTTCGAGTGGCAGATAAAGGGAACGTTTACGCAATTTGTAGTTTTGGCAAAGTGCAGAAATTCCATCTGAAAGCACATTCTTGCCTTTTGTGTAAACTCTTGGGACACCGTCTGGCCAGTTTATGACAATATTTTTTCTTTTCCCTTTTTATAGCTTAAAAAAATAATAAAACCTCCAGAAATCCCATCAAAGCATGTGAGGAACTGGGTTCCCAAGGTTCTTGAGCAGAGGAGACAGGGACTAGAGCTCTACCTTCAGGTATTGATTTATATACTGAACGAATGAAATCACAGTCTTTTTCTGTGTTCTGGAATAAGCATTTGATTTGTGTGCCTAGACTATAATTATGGAAAATGAGGTTCTTCCAAAGATATTCCTGGATTTCCTCAATATCCGCCATTTCCCATCACTGCCAAAAACTGAAAGTTGTGGGTAAGGCTTTATAGAGTGTCATTTTGTCTGAAGTATAGGCCTTAGAAAGCAGATGTAAAAATGTTCAATATAGTGACAGAAAAAGGTTAAAGTAATTGTTCTTCTTTCTGTTTAGATCATTTGAAACAGAATCAGAGGAATCAAGGTTTGTTTGCTCTCTATCTGCTCGGATCATTGAACAACAAACAACTATGAAGTGTGTGCAGTGCTCTAATAAAAATGTTTTTGAGAAGTTATTGTGCTGGCTGGGAAGTGGCACCACCCACGTGATGAATTTCACAGTCTGTGTTTTTAACACTGTCATCAGAAACTGGACTAGTTTGTGAGTCATTCTGTTCTCGCTTTCTGACCTTTCCTCTCTAAACCCTGCAGTAAACTGACACATCAACCAGCACTTCTCTACCAGAGGGATCCATATCTGCTTCCTGCCACCAATGGTACACTTTTCTTCTTTTTTTTTTACCTTGCTCCCTTAAAAAAAAACCCAAAAGATCTGAAGATAAGTCTAAGCATTTATGTTTGCTTCAGTGATATTCTGGAATGACAGATGAATAATAAAGATTTTTCAATACGGTTGTATTAGTTAATGCTAGTTAATACATTTACTAACATGAACAATACATTTATTACAGTATTTGTTCTTGTTAGTTAATGTTAGGTAATGAAAATACATTTCACTTTTAGTTCATTAACTCATGGTGCACTAACTAATGTTAACAAGCATGAGTTTGCATGGCAATGCATTTGAAAATGTTGAACTATGATTAATAAATGCTCTACAATTATTGTTCATAATTAGTTTATGTTAGTAAATACAACAACTAATAAAACCTTATTTTAAAGTTTGACCAATATTTTTTATATATATA
>CAIGQQ010030612.1:6567824-6598657 GCA_903798035.1 Danio albolineatus
ACTCATTTATGATAATGTAATGTTACATGATTATAATGATATATATATATATATATATATATATATTTTTTTTTTCCTGAAGGGGTCATATTATCATATATGTATTATAATCATATCAAGTATTATAATATACATGTAAAACATTTGTCTGAGTGCATGTCTGTAACATTTCATTATCATCATAATTTATCATTATCATTATCATCATAATTTATTAGTGTTCTTTAAATGAGTTTTAGTGTGTCTCTTTAAATGCAAATGAGCCACAGCTCCCTGCCCCCTTTCCAGAAGTGGGTGGGGCCATTACATCTCTGATATTCTGGCAACAACAAACTAAATATGTGCATGTGTTGCACAAGTCTGTCTTTTTAATCTTAGGATATATGATTTTTCTGAGTACACAAACAGGAAGTGCACACTCCAAAAAAACTGTGGTGTGTGTGTGTGCTGCTTTATAACTTTGCAAATTTTTTTAATGCTCAAACCGCAACATTAAACACTAAAGATAGCTGAAAGTGTAAAAATTAAACGTTAGACCTTGTGAACCAACACTCAAGAACATTATTAACTAAAAACAAATACAGTAGTTCTAGTATAATTTACATTATAATTTACATTCCCAAATAGATTTATGTATTGCCTAATGTCATGTTACTTTGTTTATTTATAAATACATGAACAAAATGACATTTAAATGTAAAGTATAGATAAATATTAAACATATCATATGTAACAGGCAAAATGTAAAGCTGTATTACACTTCATGTTGAAATGAGTGAATGATTTGTGAATGAGACTTGAACACAGGAAGTATTGTTTTGAATCGGTCAAACGTCTCACGGAACTGGCTCAGATGACTCATTCACTGAGTGTATCACAGGTTATTACATCTGAACTGAACTGACCTGTAAACTTCAAGCAGTCTAATTACTATTCATTTGCCACTATATAGTATAGTTTTTGTTATAATAGTATTTCACCAAGAGACATCATGCAAACACAAATCTATAATTAACAAAGCCCATGTTTTTCCCCCTTAAAATACATTAAATGAATGTTTTAACCTTTTTTTTTCTTCTTCTTTTTTTACAGATACATTTTCTGATATGGTTATCGAAGGTGTGATACGTGGAATATTTTACCCAGACTTCCAGCCGAGGTAGATCTCAGCACTACAAACAACATCACAACAAGATCATGGATTAAAAAAGGGATTCAACACTAAATCACGCAGCACCAGTTTAACAGACTCACTCGTCGCAGCCTTAAGAGTGAAGTTTGGTATCAACACTCCATGAGATTTTGCTTTGTTAAATCCAGATTTAGTTGTGGTACACATTCATAGCACTTCTCAAATCAAGGTCTCGTTTAATATATCAGAAGTACCTCTGCATATGTTTGCACCTCTCTCCTCGTGTCATATATTGAGGTCAGATGGACGTCTGATCTCCTCTGTCTCTGCAGATGAGCTAAATTATAAGTGTCGGAAGAGCCTTGAACATTTTCATTATGTTATTGAATTATTGTATAAACCTTATTTTCTTTCTTCGCTGTCGAGGTTTTTATTATCGACTACCAGCCTTTGCTTATAAAGAGCAAAAAGGGAAGTAATGGATGAACCGAACCAGTGTAAATCCAGTGTGTGTTCTTATATCACGCTACTGCTTAAAACTGTGAAAATAAATCGTTAAAAGTAACTTTAAACATTACTTCACTCAAAATGGAAATTCTGTATAGTCTATTCATCCTCATGTCATTCCAAACCCATAAGACGTTAGATCATCTTCTAGCATATATGAATATATTTGAATGAATCGTCTGTTCCACATTTAAAGTTTGTTTTTGTCGGTTCAGAAAAAAGCATGAAAGTAACACATTTGACTCCAGTGGTTTAACTACAGCTTCATGAAGCATTCTGAATACTTAGTATTCTGAGTATTCATTGAACAAATAACTTGACTACCGCATAAATATCTAATGCATTTGAGATTATTTGTGAGAGCATAGTGGCATTGTAAACAGCACTTCTGGGTCCAGTTGTATTATGGGAATGTGTCAACACAACATGGAAACATTGCACGGTTTACAGGAGATTCATTTTGATTTGGGTGTTTATATAATATATGAATATTAATTAATTATATCAGCTTGCAAGAACCCAAAGTTTTTTGGTCTCAAAATCTAAAGCTGCAAGCTAATTATTATATGTCAACTCAAAACGTTGAAATGTTATAATTTCGTTATAAAGCAGTAATGTGATGTTTAAAATGGAGAAGAAAATTGATAAAGTCAAAATTGTGAGATGTAAACATGATATTAACTCAAAATTGAGGGGAAAAAGTATAAATGTAAACTAAATAATTTGGTTGACAAGTCACATTCTAAATATTAATTAGCATTTGTAATGGTTGAGACATAAAATGGTGAGACATAAAAATGTAATATTCTTAAAACAGAACTATGAAACTGAAATGAAAACTTTTGGTTTTTATTTAATGTTAAAAAAAACTTGGTTCCACAGTTTCACTCAGAAATGTATTATGTTTATGTGGAAGTGAAGATATTTAATCAATAAATACTTATTTTTGGCAAACCTTGACGTTTAGCAAAGACAAAGCATAATCATTGATTCATAAATGACATCAACCCACTGTAGTTGCATCCATATTTTGATTCTCAAAATGTTTGGGAAACATTTGAGCTTCAGTAGAGGGAGAGAATCTTTGTGTTTGCTTGTTTAATCTTCATTTGTGTTCAGAAGATGAAAGCTTTACTGGTTGCATGAGTAATGGATGATAGTATCCTAATTTCTTTAATGAACCTACTAAAGTGTCCGTTCTCCACTGATAACCTGGAGTCAAGTAAATGATTTCAGTGGATTATTTTTGAAAACGCAGTTGATTCCGGACTAATGTTAGCCTAATATTCATAGGAACATCACTGTGTATTAAGAACACACGTAAACACTAGTTTTAAAGCTTTTACACTGCTGTGAGCAGTAGTAGTGTAAAGATAATGCTGTGGTTTAAATGTTATAACTCTATCTGGAAACTGAAACGAGAACTGTATGTACCATTTCTAGCAGCTCTAGAATATTTAAGTGTTTGTTTTCATTTAGACGTCTTAATTTTGTGTATGAATGATGTGCCATTTCATTATATGTGTGTTAACAATGACACTTTGGATTGTCTCATGCACTTTAACAATAATGAGAAGATCAGCAGTGACTGAATATCATTTTGAAACTGAAAGCAATAAAACACCACATTTATTCATTCGTTAAATACTCTGCTTCTGCACTTTATTTATTCCAAAAATTCACACGGAGACGAAGAAAAAACAACAACAACAACATCAACAACTTCCCTGCATTTCTAATCTCACAAATCACAGTGTGTATACTGTATAAAAGTCGTGAGAAGGTGGAGTTGATGTTGCATAAAACATTTTAGGCATTTAATAACAGCATTTAGCATAATGAAACTTATGCATTAAAGAGAATTTGGTACCTGCCCACGTTTGGCAAATTTTACAGCCAAGATTTAGTCCAATTAAAGGATGTTTGTGGGGAAAAAGTGCATTTGATGGACTCAATGCATAAACCCTGTGATGGGACAATACAGAGGCAGGATCCCTTAAGCACAACTGGGTGAATTGTAAAATAAAAGCTTTTATTTTGTTTGAAGAAAGAAATGTTTCAAACGAAAGTTTTATTTTTAATTAAATTCTTGAAAAGAGCAAATGATTAGTGTTTAAAGCTTTTTTTTCTGCTCTCAGATAAAAAAACAAAGTAAAAGAGTAACCAAAGGGCAAAAGGTAAACTACAGCAGACACAAAATAAAAATATAAAAGGTAATTGACACATATTTAGCTTTCATGTTTGCAATTGCAACATTTTGTACAATTACACTTGTAGTATTATACTTTAACAATCCAGTTTATATCTCACTTGTAAAAAAAAAAAAAGACACAAACCCAAAATTTAATTTAAAAAAAAGCTACGTTCTTTGACATAATTTATAGTAGAAGAAAAGTTGAAAAATTGCAATATCAACTGCATTAAAAACAAAAACATTTAAAGGGTTAGTTCACCAAAAAAAATCTACATTTTCTCATTATTTACATTCCTTTGAGTTGTTCCAAGTCAGTTTTATTCTCTTTCTTCTGTTGAACACTAAAGAGGACATTTTAAAGAAAGCTGTAAACCTGTAACGATTTTTCTATTATTGATGTCAGTGGTTAAAGGTTTTTAACTCTTCAATATGTCTTCTATTGTCTTCAACAGAAGGACGAAAGTCATAAAGGTTTATAACCACTTAAGGGTGAGCAAATAGTATTTGTTTTGTTTTTGGGTGAACTATCTCTTATAATTATGTCACAGTTACCTTTTTATGTTTATTTCATGGCAGAAACAAAATTCCATTGTTAAGAAGTTTCATCCAAAATTACTAAATTTAAATTATGAACTCATAATCTACTGGCCTTCATGTTGTTCCAAACCTGTATGGCATCAATCAGACACCAAGGTGACATAAAAAAAATGTACCTGCTGCTCTTTTGGAAGTATATGAAGACACACTGTCAAAATATCAGAAAAATATACCTTTTTTTTCCATCTAGTGCACTATAGTATTTTCCATGTCTTTTGGAGCCACGTGACAGGAACATGACATTTATTTAAAATTATAAGTTTGGAACAACATGAGAGTGTACGGTTTTTATTTTTGGTCTTTTTTTTTGTTTGCTTTAAAAAAAAAATTGGGGAATTATTTGTAAACAATAACTGATTTTTCACAAAATCTTGGAATGCTCCAAAAATACTGACCTACTTAAGCATTTGTTGGTTTGCTGCGGGACCACCAGCAGCTCAGTAACAGTGTGTTTAATCACAGCTCTCCGTGGCCCACTTCGTCTTTCAGCTGCTCATCCTGACTCCTCTCAGTCTCTGGCTCCTTCAGGTTGGCGTAGGCCACTTCTCTGGTCAGTTGCTCAATCGGTGGCAAACCAACTGCCAGATTACGCAATGCAATGGCTGTCATCAAAAACCTAATGAACCAAAACACCACCATTCATTTACTCTGCCACGTATGTAGAGACATCTCAATCAGCACATCAACATACCCTCGTCTAATGGAGTAGTATTTCTTTGAGGCAAATCTCTGGAAGCGTTCGAGCATAGAAGCTTCTCGTCTCTTCCTGACCTCCTGCATGCGCTTCTGTCTCTTCAGGAAGATCCGCACTACTGGGTCGATCACAGTGTTTTCTGAGTCTTGGTCGTCGAGTCCAGTGATGAGCGGCTGCAGCTCAGGAGGCAAAGGCTCCGTTTCTAAACACACCAATAAGATGTAATGTCTGCTTCTTCAGGGCAGATCAATTGACAATAATGACATTTCTTTCAGCCTCATTGATATACCTTAGATTTTGAAAAATTTACAAGTGAAGTGGAGGAAATTGGATGCTATACTACAAAAGGCGGGGAGAGTTTCAACAAGATCAACATTTTAAAATGATTAATAATGGCAGAAAAATGATTTTAATCACAACATCAAGAGGTGACTGACCTGTTCCATTGCGCACTTTCTCCTGAAGTTCAGAAAGCTTGGTGAAGTTCTTTTGAAGATCCGCCTCAGTAGTGTTTACATAGATGTACATGTAACACGATGGTACTTCAGACACAGTGTACACCTTATGGTATTCACCAGCTGGAATCTAAACACACACAAGTGAAATACAGCACATCAGTTGAATTCAGTGGAGATCAAGAGCAGAAAACAGCCCATAAATGCATATGGTTTTTGCAGGAATAAATGTAATCTTCATTGCTCGATCAAGCTTGTGAAATAAGGTTTTGAAAATAGCCAATGTTCAACATCAGTGGTTCTCAAGCATTTTTCCCCTAAGTACCACCTAAAAAAAATTTGTCTCTCCAAGTACCACCATAATAACCGGTATTGAAGTACAGTAGCATAGCAGGCCTAATGAAGCAGCTACAGCACTGCATAGTTCAAAACCAAGGCAGATTAATTCTTCTAATTAAGAAAATTTATTATTGTCAGCCACTTAAATAAAAGGTTTAGCCTATTAAAATCAATTTACTGATCATATTGGTCTTACCGTATGTATCAAAGAGTTAAAAGTGTGTTCATTTTTTTTAACTTTAATTACTTCCTCCGCGTACCACTAGAAGGAAGCTTGTGTACCACTAGTGGTATGCATACCACAGTTAGAGAACCACTGTTCTACAACAAAAACACTGCTACAATCACTGCTGTTTTCTAAATTAATTGTCTGAAAGTTACAAATAAGTATGAAGAGATATGCTCTCAATGGCTTCACTGTAGTTTTTTCTTAGCTTTAAGTTTGTGGCCAAGGAGATTTTCAGATATTTTTATTCAAGTTTATTTCAGGACTCTGGTCTGGCCATTTCATTATTTCAACATTTTCAGATTTAAGGAACTGCTTTACCCATTTTGCTGTGTGATGGAGCTCATAGTCCAGCAGGAAACTTTCTGTATGCTTGGGCAATGATTGCAAGGATGAAACCGCATATGAACCACGTCTTCTACCTTTCACTGACATTAATAGTATGATTAGACACATCCTAACCCAGGTCAGTGCCGAACTAATGATCAATTCCAGTTGCAGCGTTTAACTGATTGAACATAGATTGTCCACATTATAATGTCCTCTCATGCTTGTGTATTTCATCGATAACCCGCTCGGTTTTAGTGGGACCTGAATGAGTCTGAATGAATACTGAATGAGTCAGTAACACTCAAAAGATCCAATATAGACTAGAAATCATTGATTTGGAAGAGCCTGCTTCTCTTACTAAAAGGCTGGAAGGGTCAGTGACTTTAGAATAGCTCTGGAAGGCTTCCAGGTAACTAGAGTTTGTCAGATAATTTAGAAAATTACCACCAGGTGCCAGATTAACACCAATAACTGCAGGGAATATGACATTTTAATTTTGATCAGTGCTTATTTCAAATATCTCATTTAAGTTTTTATACTGTGCTTCAGAGTGCATGTAACTCATGTAATTTGCTTACAAAAACTGCTCTTTTACTCTTGTTAGGTGAACGTCAAACAGGGCACAATAGTTACCTTGAAATTGTAACTCCAGTGTGGATGTAATAGTACAAATTTCTAAAGCTACCCTAGAGTCAGTTACATAATTTAGGATCAGAGATTTTTACCTGCATCTTTTCTCCAGGTTGTAAACTGTAGTTCTTTTTCTCATCCACTATTTCAACCTTCACTTCACCCTCCAGGACCTGAACGCTTGTGTTCCCGAGATCTTCACTCACAAAGTTTTCCAGAAACAAACCTGTAGATGTCACAACACCAGTGATAACTGCGGTATCTGTGTGGTCAGCTTATTTCAGAAAAACAAAAGCAGAAAGACTCAAACCTGGAAAGTCAGCGATGAACACCACCTCGGTCTGGTTGTCTAAAGACCCTTCAATCTCCTCAAATTTAGTTCTCCATGGTGAGAGGTCAACAAGCAGTGGCATGAGCCAGGGATTGGGTCTGAATGGTGACCAATCGGCTTTTACGATGTCGACACGTGGGTCAAATATCCTATAGGACAGGACGAGAGCAATATTGAAGACATTTCTTCTTTTTGCATTTGATGTCAGACGTTTGGATTTCCAGTTGTATGTCTGAATTAGAGTAGAGTGAACACACAATAGACTTTATTCACCTCTGCTGGAAGCGGTCATTGATGGACACCCAAATGTCAAAGTAGATCTCTGGATCTGAGATGTTGAAGCGTGGCAGATTTTCGCTGAGGCAGGTAGCGTACTGCTTCAACATGTCTCCGTGATCTTTCCATCTCCGGCTCTGAGTGAAAACCTGCACATAAGAACACAAGCTTGTAAAAAAGCATGAAAATCCAGGAGTTCAATTTGTTTAGTGGTAAAATTGGGAAGATTGTGGATTAAAAACAAGTTTAGCTCAACAGATCTCTTTAGATTGTTGTTAATTATATGTTGACTGACTATGACTGATTAGGATTTCTTTATACTATTCCACTGCATGTTAATGAAAAATCTGACATACGTGTTGAAAGCATAGTTCACCCAAAAGTGAATATTTTGTCACCGTTAACCCATTGTCCACTTCGAGTTAGTTTCTTTCTTTTATTGAACACAAATGACTATATATGGAAGAATACTGTACACCAGTAGCCATTGACTTTCATACTATTTTCTGGTCCTATGGATGTCAATGGCTTCTGGTTTTCAACGTTCTTCAGAATGTCTTGTTTTGTGTTAAACAGAAAAAAGAAACTCGTAATAGTTTAGAACTGCTTGAGTGTAAATAAATGGTGAGGACTTTTTCATTTATGGATGAACTGTCCCTTTAACATAGTTTAACATAACTAAAACATATTTAACTTGGAACATTCCTATTTAAAAGCCACCCTTGTTTATCAAGTAACTCACTCCTGGGTTCAGATATCCAACCTCCCCTGTTACTCCGTCTCTGTAGGTGATCTTGACATGTTGATGTGAGCGGGAGTGAACCATCATGTCCCACGAGTAGCCATACAATCCATTTGTCCAGTTGTTATAACCCTGTAGAGCCAACAACAAAAAGTTTCATTTTTTTAATTATTAAAACTGTTTTAATTCACAGAAATAAAACATTAGATAATTTATAAATAACTAAACGATAAGAATAAAATGTAATTTTCATGTCATTTCATCTAACATATTTTATGTTAAAAAAATTAAAGTACTTATTATAGGTTAATAATATTAGTATTTAAATATACTTAATTTAATATAGATTATTAATAATTAAATGAAAATAATATTTTAAATGATTTAGTAAGTATTAATAAATTAATTTATATTAAGTTATTTTCATTAAATAATATAGTTTAATTATATCATAATAAATTTTAAATTCTTTTTTTTATTTGTAGAATTTAATTTATTTGTAAATATTACTAATAATAGTATTTAACTATTTAATATTTTAAATAGTTTAAATAAGTTAAATAAATTAAGGTAAATAATCTAAAATTAATAGATTTTAAATGAAGGTCTCTAATCTATTACTATTAATAAAGTAGCAAAATTATATGCAATAAGTTTTTATTAAAAAATGTATTTATACAATTTATTTATAATTTATTTGTATATATTATTAATATTAGTATTTAACCATTTGATATTCTTAAGTTAAATAAAAAGTTAAATAATCTTAAAATAGATTTGAAATGAAGGTTAATTACAATTAATCAAGTAGTAATTTAATTATTAATGAAATCAGTATGCAATAAGGTAAGTCAAATTTTAAAAAGGTTGTGCTAAATGCTGTTTTGAAATAATAGCAATGTGTGTTGTTTATTTTTTGATAATACAGTAGTATTTAACTATTTATTGACAAAAAAAGTCTAAAAGCTGTACTAAATAAATTTTAATTAGGTATTTAACTGCCATTTACTTTTTTTGTTTGACAAACTAAAATGAATTGGTTCATTGCATTTTTTTCATTAATATTATGCATTTATTATGATTGGATTTGATTTGATTTTATAATATGTCTCTGCTTATATAAAGACAATAATAATTGACCCTAATGAGACACAAGTTAATGTATTAGGTCTATAGCAAGTTCAAATATCTACTAATAAGTATGAGCAAAAGTAAACGAGATGTTTGCATTAGTTTGCCTGTCTACAATTATTCAACATGAGTCAGTCTCTTCCCATCAAAGCGTGATTCCTCTTCCAAAGGTTTGGGCAGATGTTT
The DNA here is from genome assembly GCA_903798035.1 of Danio albolineatus. Taxonomy (NCBI): domain Eukaryota; kingdom Metazoa; phylum Chordata; class Actinopteri; order Cypriniformes; family Danionidae; genus Danio; species Danio albolineatus. Next base: position 6,577,595 of record CAIGQQ010030612.1, read on the forward strand.
GCTGTTGTTCGCTATCTGTGTTTACTCTGATTGTGAAAGTGCTGTATCCACTGATCGAGTGAATGTTCTAGATCAAACACAGTGCATTTTGCATTCACCTGTGTGATGAAGTGCGAGTACGGCAAGAAAAGCTGCTCCAGGATGTACACGATGGCGAAGAAGGCTCTAAATTTGTGTTTAAAGCGTGGTGTAGTGGGTTTGGGCTCAGCATGGGCCTCCACTTGTCCTCCAGAGCCGCTGGGTGGATTTGGGTAAACACAGGAGGAGCTGGGAATCGGGGCTGGAGAGATGAAGGGCAGTATGGGTTGGAGGAAGTCTGGGAAACGGCCGAAAAAACGTCTGGGCCAGTCAGGGTAGCAGAAGAGAGGGCTTGTGGACAACATGGTGTACGAAAACATCCCTGAGGATAGAAAAATAAAGACATTTTTTGTTGCCATTTTGCTGAAGCTTTTGTCTAAAGCGGTTTATAATTGAGGAGGCATTCAGTGATTCAACAAGAACAGGCAATACACACAAGAAGTGCTAATTATACAAAGGAACTGTTTCTGCTCAGAGAATTAAGTGCTAGAGTGTTTTTTTTTATAGAGAGAAGAGTGTTTCTACCTGTGGTTTGTAAAGTGTTGCTTTGTATTATGCTCAATCACTGATTTTGTGGGGTCACAAAAACCACATTGTTTATAATAACACTTTTTCATAATTTACATGAGCGTCATTATGGGGATGCAGACAAGACATTATAATGACATTATACGTTATTATGGGGATGCAGACATGAATAACAGCATTGTGAGAAAGTTGCATTTTATATAGCAATACATGTTGGACCTGAAATCATTAGTTTTTGAAAAAGTGTTTTGTATTTTATTAATATTTAATGTTTATTTATTTTTATTTTTTTTCTTTATTTTATATTTTTTCTTTATATTATTTATTTTTTTTTTTTATAAAAAAAGATTTGCCATGAATTTCTAAATAAAGTGAAAAATAAGATTACATATGAAGGAGTACATTTCTGAGTATGTAAAAAAAAGAAATATTCCTTTAAACGTTTATTATATTATTATATTGCTGTCCTGATATGAGATCTATGATTTTTGTCATATCGCCCAGGCCTAGTACATAGTACTATATTCATTCATTCATTTTCTTGTCGGCTTAGTCCCTTTATAATTCCGGGGTCGCCACAGCAAAATGAACCGCTAACTTATCCAGCATTTGTTTTATGCAGCTGATGCCCTTCCAGCCGCAACCCATCTCTGGGAAACATCCATACATTCTCATTCACACACATACATACACTACGGACAATTTAGCTTACCCAATTCACCTGTACCGCATATCTTTGGGCTGTGGGGGAAACCGGAGCACCCGGAGGAACCACGGGGAGAACATGCAAACTCCACACAGAAATGCCAACTGACCCAGCCGAGGCTCGAACCAGCGACCTTCTTGCTGTGAGGCGAACGTGCTACTCACAACGCCACCGTGGCGCCCTAGTACTTTATTATTGAACATAAAAAGATAACTTTGCTGTGAGTTAATTCATTATTCTTTACCTATGCTAAAGAGCTGGGAATTCATGCAGTGGAAATAGGAGACGAAGAAGATGGCAACGGGACGTGTGACATCAAAGAAAAGCAGATAGCCAGCGGTGAGGTCTAAGATCAGACCTCCACCATGGACCACCATCAGACTGACCACTTCAACAGGCAAGATCACTCTAAAACAGAGGAAAAAAATAATCAAAACATAATCCTCATCCATAATAACCAAGTGTCCTGCAGATGCTGTCGGAGGACGATTTTCTTACTTGAAAGGGTCAAATAACCAATGGTGTGCCAAGTATTTCATTGAGTATCCTTCAACCCAATCAGCATCCAGTTTCTTGACCCCAGCGATGAAGTACACTATGAAAATCTGTCAAAGACAATGGACATTAACTGTCTAGTCATCATTTCATTTACAGCTAAGAAGAAAATCAAAAGACCACTTGAAAAGTCTCTGGATTTATTATTTATAAATTGAATTTATTATTGTTTGAGTAAAACGTGATTTTAGTTTTGTTTTGAATCTACTGATGACATTTCATTGGAATTAAAAATAAGGCTATTGTAATTTAGAGATTTTCTTGCATAAATATTTCTTTTTTGTAATAAATATAATAAATGATTTAATTCAGAACATGTAAGAAATCAATATTTAATCTAATAACCCGGATTTTAAAAAACAAACTGACCTGAGTTCTCAGCAAAGTGTAGTTCCACAGAGGCACATGAGCATTCCTCTTCCTCGGGTTTCTGAGTCCATCTACTGACCTGTGTTAAGACAATGTTTCAACGTATAGTGCTATTTTAGCCAAATTAAATGATTTTTTTTATTTTATTTTGTCATGTTATGCAATTACATTCTTTTATGTTTGAGCAAAAAAAGATTTTGGTGACACTGATTTTACCAGTATCTGTTGGCATCCATGAGCGTGAGCTGGAAGCCGATGAGTCCATACAGATAAGAGTGATTGTTCCAGGTTGTTTTGTCCAGGAAAAAAACGTACCAGTAAGTGGATATAAACATCAGACAGGCAAAGCGATAAAAACAGCCAAGCATGATACCAACAGCACCTGGAAAACAAAAGCAAGTGGACGGTCAGTTTTGTGACTGCTGTACCTTCCTACGGTAAAATGAAGAACAATTCTATTCATTTTCTCCATTCTTGCCCTAGCTGGTAATTATTTTTATGTTACGGCTGTAACTAAATAATGGCCAGTATTAAAATCGTGTACTTTTATGTCAAAACAAATGAAAAACACTAATTAATCTGCTACAGGAGAACTAAGGCATTATAATATTGTGTGCGAATACAATTAATTAATTTAAAATACATTGCGACAGCATGGGGGTGCAGTAGGTAGTGTTGCCTCAAAGCAAGAAGGTCGCTGGTTCAAGTCTCAGCTGGATCAGTTGGCATTTCTATGTGGAGTTAGCATGTTCTCCCCGTGTTCGGGTGGGCTTTCTCCGGGTGCTCTGGTTTCCCTCCACAGTCCAAAGGCATGCGCTATAGGTGAATTGGGTAAGCTAAATTGTCCGTAGTGTATGGGTGTTTCCTAGTGATTGGGTTGCTGCTGGAAGGTCATACAGTAATAGTAAAGGAATAATAAAGGAACTAGGCCAAAAAAAGAATGAATGAATGAATGAATGAATACAAATTTATAGTTATTTTAAACTATGTTTTAGAGATTAACTTTAGTAGAGTAAATATAATAGATATAAATTTAAAATCTCTTAATATAGTCCAATAAAATATACATAGCAAAAAAAAAAAATTTATACATTATTAAATACTTAATATACTTTAATGACAATTCAATAACACATGGATACACTGCATACCAAAGTTCCCAAATTGTAATAGTTTTAAAATAATTTTTATTAATTAATAGTTTTTTTAAACTATTACGCTATTTATATTATTTATTATTTACACTATTTATACAACATTCATAATCATGACTAATTTTATAAGTCTTTATAGTTTTTTATATATATTTTATCATTAATTTAAAACAAACAACACTATACTAAAAAACATTTTATTTAAAATTTTAGCAGAGCCCATGGAGAAAATGAATGGGAAAACAATAACTTACAGAATCAAGGACACTAGAATAAATGGTTTCTGTTGCCTTTTATAAATAAAAAAAGAGGCAAACTCACCAAGAAACATCACAAAATACACAAAGAACATCCAGTCCATGGGAAGTGGCTTCAGGAAGTTAAAGAGAGGGAAGCGGCACACTGGTGCCCCATCTAAATACTTGTAGTCCAGATGACTCAGTCCTCGCTCCTGGGTGATGTCCAGAGCCATCAGCATACCTGTGAGAAAATACAGCAAATATTAACAGCTGAAACCCACAATACAGAATACACTACATTTATAGTAATCACATACGTAAAGCAATTAAAAAATGAGGACTCACCGAATAAGAATCGGAAAATGCCCAGTGAGGCCGGATCAGTGGGGCGATTGAGAAGACACACAAACCGATGCCATGATGAGACGTCTTCCTTCTCAAAGCCAAAGAGACGCTTCATGGTGCTGATCTGCTGGGATGGGGCCACAGACGCCTGTTTGATCTCCTTACTGTTTCTTCTCTTGGCTTTAGATGGTTCAGCATATGGAGCACCTGCAGAAGCGAAGCACTGAAACGTTAATTTCTCTCAAAGACTGCAATTTGATAAAAGTTTATGATCTCTTAAAGAGACTTAACTTTAGTTTCAGCATACATTTCTGCTGAATAAAAAAATAAATCAATAAATAAAATAAGCATTATTTTAGGAATGCATTATACTGGATTTAAAACTGCCAAATGTTCTCAATAAGTCCCTTCAAATAAGAACTTAAATATTACTAATTATTTTGAGACAATTAGAAATTTACTATCCATTATTTGTTATCCATTATTTTATCTTATTTGACATTATTTTTTTTCGAGCACCTGTCAGTTTGTTTTAATTTTGTTTTAATGAAATTCTGTATGTTGTAATGAAAACGTGGTGTTTCTTTTATCGCACTTATATTATTGTTATTATTTAACAAAACAAAATGTGATTTTTTTTCTGGTTGTTCACAGTATTTTCTAAATTAATGAAAATATTTGATGATGGAAAAGATTCTCCAAATCCCCCTATAAAAACCTTTGGCTCCAATATAGATTTAAACAGAAAAACAAGAATATTGAACCTGATTTTATCCCATTGTTTTGTGCTAGAAGTGTATGCAAATTAGCATAGATTACATGATTTAACATTTTAAGAAACTTGTATTGCTATTTTTTTTATTCTTAATGTAATCAATCAACCAGGAAAGTATGGTGATTCTGTTTACCAATTTGTTTTACCCTTTTCATTTGCAGTATCTTGAAAGAATAACAAGAAAAAACATTTTGAAACAAAGTCAATAAAATCCCATTTGGTCTCTTGAGGCGCAAATGATCAACTTCTGACCACTTCATAGCACACTTCAATCAATGCTCGCTTTGTTTTCGATACAAACTAAACAAACCAGACTATATCATTACACATTTTCACAATTAATGCACATAAGCACTTAGGCGACTTGTAAACCTTACATAATCAGAGGTATATTAAAAGTATATTCCTAGTATGCAACGTATTTTGATAGTATTATATCCATACTATCTCTTTTTGCCACTCTTTTACTATAGTAAGACTGTGTTTACCTGCGGTCGCGTCACTCGCCTTTGGCTCCATGTTGAAGGATATGAACCCAGTCTGCACTAACGTTAGAAAACGTTACAAAATGACTGAAATATTGTCACATCGGATACACTGGTAGACTTTTTACACAACAGATTGAGGTACGTGTCAAACGGAGCAGCAGCAGTCTGAAAGGTTGGCTGTCCGCTGAAAGGTAGGGGAACTGCGACGATTTCTGAGCGCTCATTGGCTGTTTCTGTCTTAAGTCCCGCCCATCAATGCTTGTTCGAAAACAGCAGCGCCTCTAGTGGTCAAATCTGAGCATGGCGAGAGTCAAGAGCGGCTGTGGTTTGTTTATGGGTTGCAACGTTTTTTAATTTCTTTTTTTAGAGTGAGTGAAAATATGCAGCTGAATAGCGGTCGTTCGTGATTTGTAATGAGTTTTTCATGTCTTAAAATATATTTAACTGTCTTAAAAAAAAACTAAAGTGGTATTTTTAAAGAGCAAAAGCCATGTTAGATGTTTTTTCTGCAAAATGTTTACATTACATTTAGCTTTATTTTCTTATTAAACAAAACCTAAAAGTCAATTTAATTAATTACTTCATTTGTGAATAAAATTACTTAAGTTAAGTTATTATGAGGAAAGGTAATATAGTAAGTGTTAATAAATTGACAAAATTATTTTATTTAAAGAATTTCTAGCATTAAAACCTGCAAAATTAAAACTGCATTAAAATTAAAATATATAAGACTGCAGTAAAAAAAAAAAGACATTTCTTTTGGAATAAGTCTTATGAAAACTTTTAAACAGATACTGCAAAGTACAGACAAACTTTCAAGTTAGATTAATAAGGCTAAACTCCGTGATCCAGGGTGTACTTTTAAGGCTTGATTGTGTTTAGGAGTGCAAAGCAATGTGTGCTCATGCTTCATTTGTGAAAAATCATGTTATTTTTTCATATATCTTACTTTCATTATATACAGCTACTCTGCTAACATGAAAATGACTGTCGTATTTCCTAGTTCCTCTGAAAGACCCTCTCTCAAGAGACTCTGATTAGTCAGCTAACATAATGTGCTGAGATTCGCAGATTGGGTCCACGTCACCAGCAAGCATCCTGCTATAACATTACAGAACATCTGGCCACACCCCTTTGCTGCGCAGGGTGCATGCTTGTAACCTGAAGGGTTTATCACATTATCAGGATGTATTTTTTTTTTGTAGTCCCCAAACTTCATTTTCTGGAGGCTTTGCTAAGCTAACTCTGTAATAGCCAATGTCTCCCTTTGCATTGAACTTTGAGCGTATTACATTCAGAGGTGTTGTTTATGTTCACACAGCTACATTAGGCTACACTTCAACTAAAAGTTAAAACATGATGTCGTAGCGGACCACCCCTTTAAAAGATGCTGTACTCATTGCTAGCATGATCTAGCACACTCACATCATGATTACATTTTCAGAATCAGAATCAGAATCAGAATCAGAATCAGTTTTATTGCCAAGTGTGCTTCACACACACAAGGAATTTGCTTTGGCTACAGAAGCTTCCAGTGTACATAAAGTGACAAGTGACAACACAGAATAAATATTATAAAAGACAATAGACATTAAACAGTGATGCAGTCCAACGATCTGGATGTTGAAATGTATGTACAGATTTGTTATAAATATGCAGGTTATAAGGTGCTGTGTGCAAAAGAGCAAGTATTGCATTATATATTGTTATAAGGTGCTGTGTACAAATGCGTGAGGAAAAGTATTGCATTGTATATTATTATAAGGTGCTGTGTACAAGTGCGTGTGAGAAAGTATTGCACATTTACTGCACAATAGGAGAAATATTAACTGTTCATGAGGTAGATGGCCTGAGGAAAGAAACTTTTCCTGTGTCTGGCTGTTTTTGTGCTCGGTGCTCTGTAGCGCCGGCCAGACGGTAACAGTTCGAACAGGAAGTGTGCTGGGTGTGAGGCGTCCAGGGTGATTTTGCGAGCCCTTTTACTCACTGTGGAAGAGTACAGTTCTTGAAGTGTAGGAAGGGTAGTGCCAGTTATTCGTTCAGCAGTCCGGACTATTCGCTGTAGTCTACGGAGGTCCGATTTGGCTGCTGAGGCGAACCAGACGGTGATTGAAGTGCAGAGGATGGACTGGATGACAGCTGAGTAGAACTGCACCAGCAGCTCCTGTGGCAGGTTGACAATTACCTGTGACAATTACTAAGTCATGATTACAGGTTATTAGCAGATTTCTAGCATGGTTTAAGTTGCTAGCATGTTTTAACATATTCGAGTCTTTGACTATTTATTTTAGGTTGAAAAAAACGAAATCAGTTACCGATTAACAACACACATAGCAAAAGTTTTCTGGCCCAGCTCCGGGCCACACAATAACTTTTCCCTCGGCCCAAGTACAGCAAAGAATGACGGCCCTGAAGTGGCCCATGACTAGATTAAAGGGCCACAAATGAGCCATAACCACCCTGAACTGGGCCAAAACAGGTTTGTTATTAGTACCGATTCTCAGCTATAAGTTTATACTTTAACCAGAAACCCCAAAAACTGAGCCATAACCCAGCCTAATGTTACCTAAACAATGTGAACAATCACTACACTGATCTGGGCCACATGCCATCGTGCATGCAGTGCCATCATTGCCATGCATGGCCCACATTTGGCTCACATTATGCATGCCAGTGCCGGCAACATGCCAGCAGTGCCATAATGAGGCCACATTTGGGCCAAGTCAGTTTGCTATGTGGGAATCAGATACTGCCCAACCAGCAACCAGATAACCCCTAAAATGATCACAACACACAAACAAATAAATGTGCCATGGCATTAAGCAAGATTGCAATAAAATTTGTTATATTTTGCAATACGTCATTTTAGCATCTTTGACTGTAATATGTTAAAAGTTAAGGTTGAAAAACCTAAAATAACCACCTAAATGAACACATCAGAAAAGAGAGAAACAAACAATACAAATGAATGAAATGCCAACTGGCCCAGCCGGGGGATCGAACCAGCGACCTTCTTGCTGTGAGGCGAACGTGCTACTCACTACACCACGGTGGCGCCATTATTATTATTATTATTATTATTATTATTATAGGCCTTGCTTAGAAACAATAACTTAAACTTGTCATGAAACACAAGACCCAAATGCGAGAGTAAAGTGAAAGGAATTTAATGTTAGAATGCAATCCAACAAGACTCAATAATTCAGAGTTCGTGAATGAGGCGATGGATAAAGCCAGTGATACTTCTCAGGAGGCGATGCAAGAAGCCAGAGCCAGTGATACTGTACTTCTCAGGAGGCGATGCAATAAGCCAGTAGCCCTTCTCAAGGAGACGATACAGTTAACAGCTGCAGGAAACTTCAGACAGCAGAGCAGGCAGTAACAGTCACAGACGAAACTCATAGATGATCACAAGAGGACAGTTCAGGAAGCAGACAATAGCCACAGAGATAACATCCAGAAGGATTGCAGGTTACATCAACTCACCACCAGCATGTATACAAACGGAGCCTGGCTACACAAACACACGTTGGAACATAACGGACTGACAAAACGAGACGTAAAGACAGGACTTAAATAGTTGCGCTAACACCGAACAGCTGCTGTCACTAATCAGCCCACGTGACCACACAGCTGACGGGGAAAGCAAACAACACACTCACACCAACACAGGTACAGTCACAAGCAGACACAGACACACAGATCCCTGAGCCGTGACAAAACTAGGTTCTCAGGGGCGCCGCTAGGAGGGGAAAAGTTAGGACGATTCTAAGGGCCCAAGCAGTTTTGGGGCCCCCAGAGATATTATAAGGGGCCCTAATGACACTACCCAACGCATCCATTTTTTATTTATGTTATATTGAATAATGTCAAAAAATACAATGAAAGTCAAGTACAACACATGTGAAGCAAATTTCAAAGCCTAGGCGGATATATAATCAATATCACAGCAATATATTAAATTATATACAGGCTTGAACAATTCACATAGCTTTTTGTGTTTTTTTTTTTTTTGAAAACGTATGTTTATAAACATGAAATTTGTCCATTAAAATAAAGAAATGAATAAATACATGTTTAGGACTTTTTGTCTAAGCTTCAAAAATTCTTGAAAGATCATCTTTCCAGTGTAAAGTAATATTTTCATCAATATTAACAGCAATAAAGTCAATTACATATCTCCACCCCAAAAATGACACATAAGGGCAATACCAGAATAAAGGAACAGCGCTTTCTGGCCTCTGCTTGCAAAAGCCACATCTCACATCTATATCTGTTTAACATTTAGTCAGATAAAGTTTGGCAGGATGTATTCTGTGAAGGAGTTTAAGCAAAGATCTCTTTAACCTTGTTTGTTGATAGCTATTAGGCAGAAGCCAAACCTTTCTGCAAACAACATCACTCTTAAATTGATTCCAGTTTGCGATTGCCTTTGGTTTTGATGCAGCATCTTTCTGGAAAAGAGCTTTTATTGATCTGTTATTACTCTTACAACTAGGAAAAGCATATTTTACCTGTTGGAGAGTCACTGTGTGTTAATTGTGGCAATAGCTGATAATTCAATCTGTTTTGATGTTTATACAACATACATATTTAAGGAGAGATTGCACCAAAACCATTGTAAAGTTCTTTGGTGGTATGGGAAAATTATATGTTGTTAAGAATTCCTCATAGATGAAAAGAAGACTATCTGAATTAAACCATTGGTTTACCAATACAATGTTATTTCGATACCAGTTATCGAGAAAATAAATAAATAAAGAAGTATTTGTTGATAGGCTATAAATTGTCCTTTTTATTCCAAATAAAGTAACGGTGTGGTGAAAAACTGTTTGTAAATCAAACTCCATGCTAAAAAAGCCTGACGGTGAAATGATGAAAGTTTCACAGGTATTTTGTTAGTATCAAAATTACAAGTAAGAAAAGAATGTTTACCACCCAAACTAGATAAAATATGAAGGGGATTCATATTCCCAGTAGAGGCTGGATATTTAACAAGTCTAATCCAGTCGATTTAAATGTATTGTTTAGTATAGAGAAGTCCAGAAAATCTCTCTAGTAAACAGTATTCCCAACCACAGCAAGATTCCCACCTAGTGGTCACTTATAAGAACTGCTGTACGACAGTGATGTATTGGCCCTTCTGAGACCACTCGGTTTGCGTTTGAGGGCATACATGTTTTCTTCATAGTTTTAATTACTCATCAGCTTTATAAATATTTACTCTATCTTTAGCTAATAGCTAATCTTTAGCTGAAGTCTTAAATGCAATACAATCACTCAAACCCTCCAGAACTAAAGATATATTTGGCATAGATACTCTTATGTTGAAAGAACTTAGTTCCACACTAGTAACTCCAATAACCAAACTCCTCAATCTCTCAATGTCTGAGGCAATATTTCCAGGTGTATGAAAGTCTTCAGCTGTCATTCCAATCTATAAAAACGGGGATCCTCGGTCACTTGCCAATTATAGGCCAATCAGTATTATTCCCACAGTGTCTGAAAGTGCAGACAAACTCATTGCCAAACAATTAATTAAACATCTGAACACCAGTCCCTTTTCTCTTCATCCAATGCAATTCGGTTTCAGAGCTCAGCATTTCACAGAAACTGCAAACTGTTTTTTTATAGAAAGCATTAAACTTTTATTGGATAAAGGTGGTGTAGTTGGTGCTGTGTTTCTTTATCTAAAAAAAGCTTTTGACACTGTAAATCATGAAATATTATTGACCAAACGAACTAATTTTAACATTTCACCAGATTCATTGAATGCATCGAATCATATCTATCAAATCGATCACAATCAGTCAGAATCAATGATTATCATTCTCCCCCATTCTCTCTGTCCATGGGTGTACCTCAAGGTTCCATTTTAAGACCTTTGTTATTCTCTCTATACATAAATGACCTTCCTTCAGTCTGTCCAAATGTGCTTGTTCAGATGTACGCAGATGATACAGTCATTTATATAAATGGTAAAAACACAACTCAAGTAGCAGATAAACTTACACAAGCTATGGCTCATGTCTCAGAATGGTTAAACCAGTCCTGTTTAAAACTCAATGTAAACAAAACAGTTGCAATGTATTTTTCTAAAACAAACATAGCAAATAATTGAACAGATATCTACGTGGCTGGGGATAAAATACAAATTGTGTCTGAATTCAAATATCTTGGAGTCTTAATTGACTCAAAATTATCTTTTAAATCACAAATTAAAAAGGTCTGCAACCGTGTCAAATTTAATATGTTTCTGGTTCATAAGGTCATACCTATCACTGCAGGCAGCAAAAATTTTCATGCACTCACTGATCTTTTCACATTTAACCTACTGTCTAACAATCTGGTCACAGGCAAACATAACAACACTAAAGCCCATAGAGTCACTATACAAAAGGGGCAATTAAAATGTTGGATAAAAAGCCGCTAAGATATCATCGTTGTACCATTCTACAAAAATATAAACTGTTAAGCTGGGAAAATTTCAGGAAGTATTCAAACATTTGTCTGATGAATAAGATTATTCAGTGTCTGTCATCTCCACCTCTCAGTCAGTTCGTAAATATAAGGAACACCACACACAGAGAAACACAAGGGGCAGCCAGAGGAGATTGCATTGTCCCACTCCGGAAAAGTGCCTTCAGTCAGGGTGCCTTTTCAGTTACAGCTGCACAGGAGTGGAACTCTGTCCCTGGCAGCATCAGAGACATATCTTTTTAAAGTACGTTCAAAAAACATTTAAAAATCTGGTTTACAGAGCATCAGACGTGTCATCATGTGACGTGACCCAGCATGTTATCTCTTGTGCCTGCCATCTTATTGATTTGTTTAAATGTTTTTAACTATTCTTATCTTTAGTACATACTGTTGGTGTTTTTAGTTTAATTTGTACATTTACATTATTTATTAAGGTTCACTATGTCTATTTTAGCACTTCTTAACTATGCTTGTTTGATTGTGTAATTTTTGGATTGTTTTTTTAGGTTGACAATTTTAACATCTGTCTGAATAGCCTTCTGGCTAATTCTGGTGCATTTGCAGAAATGCTTATTAATGTACACTGTCCCTGCCAAATAAACAAATAAACTAAACTAAAACTAATCTTGGCCTACAGCTTATATCGTAGCTCCCACCAATGTTCGTGGTTAGCAAAGCTCACCAAAACGAGTAAAACTATCTCCATTACTATGAATTACTGTGAAACACTGTAAGAACAAGCTCACATGAACAGAAGCAGTTAATATCCCCCGTTTGTATTCTTTCTGCTTTCTTATTAACTTTAACTGATTAAACGTTACTCTCTAAGAATTATGTACAGTTTAATGTTAATGCATCCACCTCACTGGTTAGATCGTTAATGCCATTTCTTAAAAACCTGACAGGCTTCCTTTATAAAAACAGCAGCCAATGCTAAACGCATTTCTAAACTAGAACTACAGTTGACAGCTGGATTTCCCAGGAGAAACCAGATGTAATTTGCAGTGGAGTTATGATATAGTTACATATACCATTTTCAAAAACCTTATTCATTAATTTTATTAAGAGTTTTAATGCTCTGGAGAAAAATTAAGGTATATTTATAACAGCTACTTATTTGTTGGACCACTTTAATATTGTCAACCAAACGCATTCAACGTTATGACCATGTAGGCTACAGTGAGCTCTGGGACAAATGAAAACACAACTGAGGTGTTAAAAGAGAACTTTATTCTGTTTGATTTTGCAAACTCATCTGAAAACAACAAACCGAAAATCGCGATTGTCTTGAGTTGTCTTCTTTGCTCCACAACCCTGGCCTTCTGCAAAACAAAACAAAAGATTAAACAGTTCCCACAAAGGCCCTATTGTCTATTTTAGACTATAGTAAACTAAAGTTTAAAACTATAGTTTAAAATAGAAGCTAAAGTGGGCCACGCTGCTCCCACCCACCATAACCCTCGCAGCAGGTCCCACTGTACCGGCCTCCCGTGTTTCCCTGAGGGTCCTCAGAGCCCGTGTTGCTCCCTGCCTAGGGTGCACGGACGCCTCGCCCCAGGGAGTGCACGAGCCGACCGGGCGCCAGTCCGTGCCGGTGTTCACCGGAATGTTGCTCGGCGGCACATTTCGAGCAACAAACACGTAATATTCCTCGCGATGTTGCGTTTACGTACGCAAACCGCGAGGAACTACAGCACAGACGGGCCCGGGTGAAGCTTCACGAAGCGGACTTCGTGAGATTGGCGTGGCTCCACTCGTACCGTCTCGGTATTGAACTCACCTTGGTCAAGTACAAACAGCAACACCTTGACAACTGACAACACTGAGAGAAACCGTCAGGGCTTTAACTGAAAGCAGATCGAATGTTTAGAACGCGACGTCACTGGCTGAGCATCTCGTCATGAGGAGCGTTGACAGGGGGATCCGCAAGATGGCGCCGCGAGCAGTATAAGCGTAAGCAATGACGTCATCAACAAAGCTACTTTTAAATTTTATTAAATTTTAATTAAAAAATCCAAATTAAAATCCGTCTAATCTCGTTAATTGTTTTTTTTTTCCTTTTTTTGATCTGAACGCAAGATCAGAAAATCAGATAAAGAGTCATTATTCGTGTTTTCCTTTTCTTTAAGGAAACAAATAATGGAAAAATAAGTTTTTTTTTATTTTTGGTTTGAATTTGGAAAAATGATTGAAAGAATGATACACGGATTTAAGATTGCAGTAAAATTTGTTTTATTTTGGATGAGCACAAACGTAAAGCGTCTTTTTTTCCTCGGCAAATGTAAAACCTGATTCCTGCTGCATCTCCGCGACAGCAGGTGGCAGCAGCGCCCGCTGAGTTCACAGGCAGCCGTGACGTGGAGGAGAGACAGCTTCTGTTTGTGTCTGCTTTTGTTTTAAACTGCAGATCAATTTATTACACATATAACAGCCGACTAACTTGTACAGCGATTAACAGCCAAATTATGTGTTCATCATACAACCCATGATGCATTTGCACAGCGGTTGATGAGCAGATTTGAGGGTGTGTGGTCAGTATTTTGAGAAACAGACGCGTGTGGTGAGTGTTTACAACAGACTGTCTGCTACTGTTTGTTCGGCTTTTGAAATTTACAACTTCTTAAGAAATAGCAGGATAATGATGTTAAATTATATAAAGACGAGACTGGCTCATCGACAAGGAGAAATCATTATAAGCTAACGTTAGTCAGTTAATAGGGTAACATCATATTTCTGTACTAAATGATTATATTTAAGGCTGCACAGGACTTAATTGAAAACAAGAATATGTAGGAAAAGTAATATAGCATATAGAATTATAATATAGTATAGAAAATACTGTAAAGTTAATAAGCAGTAGTTCTCATCATACTCCCCTGCTTGGTGGGTTATATGACGAGTTGCCTTGGCTTGACTGAAATTGAAATATCGGATGAAGTCAGGTTCAGATTCTTCTCTGTATGACAAAAGAAATGTTTTAAAGTATATTTTGTATGTTTTCTTTACATCCCCTTAAAAAAAAAGAGACAGGTACATTAAGTAATGTCACCTCAGCAATAATGTAACATCAATGTTTCTGTAATAAACCATCAGACTGAATCTTCCCAGGACGTGACTATTATACAATAATTTAGGCAAATTAACTTTAGATTATATAAATTAAGCAGTTTAAAGTGATGTCTTTCATCGCCTGTCATCTGATTTATACGTTTGGCTGGTGGTACTTTGCTCAAATGCATTGGTTCTGCATTTATTTTGCTATGTCAGTGTTATTAACCAGTTTTATAACATGACTAAATAGGTAGTGTCTGTTTTTGCAGGCTGAATAATTATGGGTTCACTTGGTAGCCGTTTTCAATCGTCCCCCCGGGGCCCCGAGGAGACTGTGGAGCGGCAGTGCGCTGGAAACAGACACAGCTGTGAGTGCAGGAAGAGGAAACGTAGCTCGCGCTGTGAGTGTGACAGCGAGCTGGAAGAAGAGGATAGCCAGCTAGACACGCCACGCAGGTCAGAGAACAGACACTATGTTTGGTCTTGGTGAAATGTTGTGTTTTTTTGACAGAGGAAGATTCTTATGCTCACTGAAAACTGCACTCATTTCATCAGAAATATAGTAAAATTATGAAATATTAGTAAAGTTTAAGATTAGTTTTTTTATATGAATATATTTTAGTTTGCAAGGTATTTTTGTGATTGCAAATCTGAATTTTCTGCCATTATGACTCCAGTGTTCAGTGTTGCTTAGAAAAATTCTGATATATTGATTTGATTCTCAAGAAACATTTTTAAATTTCTGAACATTTAAGATGAAAAACCTATGAAATTTTAAAAAGTTTATTATAAAATTTTAATTTTGTGATCATTTTCTCTAGCTAAAAGTGTATCTTTCCAAACCTTTTAATGTTAGATATTTTTTATTTAATTAAAATATTTTTTGGCCATTAACAAGTATGTATCAAATGTCTCTTTTAAAAAAGTATTTTCTCTTGTATTCTTTAAGTTACTACTACTGCTGTCAGTTATTTGCTTGCATATGAAATATTCAAGTATAAATTATAATATATAAAATTAAAGTTTAATGAAACTAAATAAAAAAAAAATTTAAGGAAATTTCTTTGAATTAAATACTATAACCCGGGTAACTACAAGCTGTTCATATTTAACGTTGTTCCTCTAGCATTTTCTTCTCATAAAATGTATAAGAAAGGACTTAATGTGGTATGTTAATGATTTTCTTCATTTACAATAAAAAAATAGCTTCCTTTATACCTTTTGAATAGTTGTACTTTTAAATTTGTGTGTGAGGATATAAAAACAAAACAGGGACCAACCCAGTACTGATCTTCATTTTCTGATACTATATGGTCAAACCACCATACACAGTTCTCTTTCCCGTTTCCCATTAAAATAATATACAATAAGAAACTGTAGCTGTCAGAATTCACCCCTGGATTACTTTAATACATTTATCTTTCTGCCTTGTCACAATAGAAGGGTGAGATGCAGTTACAATAACATGGAAAAACACAAAAGGAAGGAAATTATATATATATCTCTCTGTGTCAAATTTGATATGTCAAGCTTTTTTCATTGAATCAAATTTTATTCCTGCAGATGATTCTTTGGCAGATCATAGATTTTACAATTGAATTAATTAATTAATTCATTCATTCACACACACACACGCACGCGCACAAAAAAAAACAACCTTTTATAGGAAATATTTGTTAATTGAATAGTTGGAGATGCTACTTGGAACGTTTTATGACATTCCTTGAGAAGAAAACATAGAGAAAAGGATCCAGGCAGCAGTTAAGCAAAGCCAGAGTCTTGCTGGTATAACCATAATGTTGACGGAAGGACTTCAGTTGGGAATGAACATCTGGATGAGATGTTTCAGTCAAAGCAGTCACTATATCAATCACATTAATGACATGCACAGGAGTCCAAAACAGAAAGAAAGCCACAACGACACTGACCACAAGTCTCTTCTTGTAAGTCCTTACTTTTGTCCCGTTTTCTCTGAGCTCTAGTTAAACCTTTTGAGTTTCGACTCAACCCTTTATGCATGCAGAGATAACATGTCAACATGATCAAAAATGGGATGACAAACCCCAGCAGGATGTCAAGAAACAGTAAAGTCACTTCAACAGAGGATGAGGTGATTGTCCTTTGACATCTTTGAAATCCGTTGTTGTCGTTCAGTTCTCGAGTGAAAAGCAATGGTAGAGCGAAAGCAAAGGCGAGAACCGAGATGCAGATCAGCTGAAAGTGTCTGTGCCGTCGCTCCATTCTATTCAGAATCATCCTGTTAGCGACCCTAGACTTGATGACACTGCGATAGCGGTGGACACTCATCGATGTGACCGTCAGGACACCGACAAATAGACTCCATTTACCCAAGAAGTACAGGATCTTGCAAAACCACAGGCCGAGTTTCCATCCAAAGTGTATCCCATACAGCACAAAAGGAGCCAAGAAAAGAGTCAGAGCATCAGAGACCGCCAGGTTGAGCATTAGCTTTATGGTAAAACTCAGATTTTTGTTCCACTCACGAGCAATGCTGATGATTACAGTAATGTTGCTTGGCAAACCCACCAAACAACACAAACTCAGAACTACAGCCGGAGCGATCTTCTCTGATCCCACAGCAGTGGTGTTCGATGTGGAATTGAAGCCTAAATCTAACGCCATCATCAGATTTTGCTGTCTGGAAAATGCAGTCGTTTTATTTGGCTGTTTTCTCACTGAATGACGGCTATTTGAAGAACAGGGACTTTTTTTGACTCCTACGTATTTTAACTGAGACCACAGCTTTGCCCTCACTTCCTTCTCTTCTCTTGCTTTTAGTACAAAGTCCATTACAGCAGGATAAATAAGTATTGAACACGTCACCGTTTTTTTAAAAAGTGAATTAGTTTAGAAATGAACTTGTGTAATAAAATTTATTGACACTGAGAAAAAGGATTGAACACATGAAGAAAGGGAGCTGTAAAAATTCATGGAAAGCCCTGAAATGGAAATCTCTCAGTAGTAGTTACTTTAGAAACCCTGCCCTTTGTCAGTGTAAATAAAAATTAACTGCTTAATTTCCAACTCCTAAATCCTAAATGAAACCAGGGTGGACAGTTTAGCTAGACGATGATCCCAAATACTGCCAAGCAAACTTTTAACTGAGTTCAGAAAAGAAAATAAAGCTGCTAGAATGGCTCAGACTGTCACCTGACCTAAATCCATTAGAAAATAAGAACAAAAAATTAGAGTTTATAGACGAGACCCACAAAACCATGAAGATTTTAGACTCTGGGAAATCTGGGAACAAAATCACAGTTTGTAAGCTATTTAAAAGTGTCCTGCCCTCTGGCGATGATGGTATTACCAGTGTTGACTTGTCACATTTATTAATGGTGGAAAAGTTTCAACACAAAATCTGATAATCTAATAAAATTATTATTTTTTTTATTATTTTAAAAGGGGGTACACAGAAGATTATCTGTACATTTTCTCTCCTAGATCTGTGCACTTTAAATATTACATTATTATCATTATAATTTGAGTGGCATGACAGAGTATCAAACTGACAATAAAAATGTTTATACCAATTTTTTTAGGACAAAATCGCAAGTACAAAAAGTTCAGCAGTTCATGCATGTTTTAAGATAATCCCACAGTAATGATTATCTTTTTTATTTTTTGCATGGCTCCATCATGAAGTACTTTAATTTTAATAAATTATTTTCAACATGCTGCTTACATTGTTGTTTGTGGGATGGATAGTTTATTTTTCCAGGATCTTTTGATCATTACAATATCAAAAAAGAACAGCATTCATTTGAAATATGAATATTATAATTGTCTTTACTGCCACTTTTGATTAATTTAATAAGGCCATGCAGAGTAAATATGTGTTTACAAAATGTACAGTGTCCAAACTGTAAAGGTTTTCTTTTATGTATTAATCTTGAGGTATTTTATGTATTAATCTTTTAATATTACTCATGATTCTTGTTTTGTGGTAAAAGGAAGAAGTTAAAAAGCACCTCTAAGTACATCTACCAGACACTGTTTCTGAATGGAGAGAACAGTGACATCCAGATCCGTGCATTGGGGCAGGAGTGGAACCTGCATAAGATTTACCTCTGTCAGGTTGGTTCAGTTCAGCTGCTAATGCTGTGCATACATGAGAAGCGTTTTTTTTTCTTCTTTGATTTAAATAGTATCTCTATTGTTTCCTGTTTCAAAACAGTCAGGCTATTTCTCCAGCATGTTCAGTGGATCCTGGAAGGAGTCCAACATGATGGTTATTGAGCTTGAGATCCCAGACCAGAACATTGACACTGAGGGTGAGGATTCTGGGAATGAGTTTTTAATGCAGTGAACAAATTTAAGTTGTTGTTTTTGTATTTTTAACACGTTCAATGTCTTCAATGTTGTGGGACCAATTTTTTTTTTTTTTTGTATGAAGTAACAAAATGTTCGAGGTCTGATTTTTAATGCATCATGATAAAGCCAAATCTTTTCCATTTTAACACTTTATGGGATAATTATTGAAATGCTCACTGGAAAAACTCTACTGTGTTCATTGGGTTTGTTACAAAACCTTTGACTATGCAATGGTTCTATGTTTTTTTTCTATTTCAGCAATGTCATGGCTAAACAACAGCATAAACTATAACAATGATCCCCTCGTGTGCTTATTATGTTCTTTATTCAGTGTTAAATATGAGATTGAATATCTTTTTACATGATATTTATTGCCATCCTGAAAGTGCCAGCAGATAATTTGATCTCTGATTTTGAAAATAAATTAACCAGTCCAATATATTTAGTTTAACTAATAAGTGTTTTAGAAAAGTGACACAGTACATAGTAGTTTTATTAATGTTAATAAGGTTTAATATTTATTTATTTATTGGATCATAAACCTCCTTCTGTTTTAAAGGTAGTGCAGTTCAAGAAATACTATAGGTTTTTCTTTTTTTAATGAGTTTTTATTTTGATGCCATTTCAAAGGTTTCTATTAATTTAGTTTTAGTTCATTTTATTAATGGTTTTATTATTTTTACTTTTTATCAAAATGTGCATTAACACAGGGTGATGGAAACCCAGCTATCAATTAGTGTATTTAGACTGACCGACCTGTTTGGTATGTATATTAGAGCGCTGCATTTAATAGTGAACAGCAGAGCAGTACTGGAAATTCAGAAACTGAGGGGAGACAATTTTACCACTTCTAATTCTAGTATTTGGTGGTCACAGTTCTGCACGTAACAATCATATCCTGATCTTGTTTTATTCTCCATCTGCAGCCCTTCAAGTGGTTTTTGGGTCACTCTACAGGGATGATGTTCTAATCAAACCGAGTCGAGTTGTTAATATTCTCGCTGCTGCTTGTATGCTTCAGTTGGTGAGTATTGGTGTTAATTATGGCATCATTACTATTAGGGCTGTGCAATTGATGGCAATCGCAAAAACAACATGATTTAAGCAGATGCAATTTCTAAACCGCGTAAGGCTGCAATTTTATCTATCAATTTTTATTCAAAATACGTTCTTGTGCGCATGATTTTAATATGTTAACCAATAAGAGCTGACACAGCACACCGGGCAATTACAGCTAAGCTGAGCAGGAGAAAGATGTTAACTAATCAGAGCTCACTCTGTGCACGACGAAGTTAAGTTTAAAGACAATTTTACTACAGTTTTATTGATTAAACTTAAAACCATGTAATTTCATTGTGAAATGTTTTGTAATGCACTTCTTGTGCACTGAATATATTTAGAATGAGTGAATGTAGCTTGTTTGAAAAAGCAAAAACAGCTGCCAAAATCACAAAGAAAATCGCAATCGCAATATTCATCCCAAAAATCGCAATATGATTATTTTGTCCATATTGCACAGCTCTAATTATTATTTGATTATATAAAGATGTAGCATTAAATAGCCACAGTTAAATTTTTAGTTGTTGTTTTTTTTGCGGTGTAAACAAAATCTTAGTGTTTTTATAATATCAATTAAAATGATTGTTCATGGCTCTGGAGCAGGCTAGCTGCAAAGAATAAATCTCTGTAGTAGCTTAATTTAGCCTACGATCATGCAACTGAGTCAAGGCTACAATACCAGCTTATGTCCTTATCTTGTTTTTGTGCAATACAAAACCTTTTGTTGCTTTATGGACATGTTTGTTTTGTTGCTTTCAAATATCAACGTCATTTAGCAAAATTTGCGTAGAGCACCTTTTAAAATAGTTTTGAAAGTTTCATTGAAATTTGTATTCATTTTTAAATATTTCCCAGATGTGATGTTTAACAGAGCAAGGACATTTCACAATATTTCCTATATATT
>CAIGQQ010030612.1:6599057-6622828 GCA_903798035.1 Danio albolineatus
TGTAGTCACATAGTAATAACCTCTTCAAAATATATATACATACACACACATTATAATAATTTTACTTATTCATAACCTAATTACATTTTTTATTGGCAAAGAAAATGTTTTTGATGATACAAAAGCAGTTTCAAAGCTTGTACCTGCAATTAAAATAAGAATTTTGTTGTGGTTATTACTATAGAACTATAAAAGCCTGATGCATTAAATATGTGTAAACTGTGTGTGCACAAACATGTATAATATGTAGTGACTGAGATGTCTGTTATGAACATTGAAGCTACATTTCTTTTTTTTCAGTGGATGTTCTTGCAGCTTAATTCATCCTGGGACGGTCCCATCAAACAACTTCTGCTGGATGCAGACGCCTGGCTGTGTAAAAGAAGAAGCGGTACGTGTCATAAATAGAAATAAATGAATGCATCTCTGCTATCTTCCCCTAACTGTCACTTTCATACACAGATGCGGGAGAGGTGGAGCCATTTCTGAACACAGATGACGGGATGCCCTTCGTCCCCGTGTTCAGACACATACGCCTGCAATACATCATTAATGACCTGGCCTCGGCCCGCATGCTGGAACGGGACAACATCCTACCTCCTGGTCAGATTCACAGAAATCACATTAATCCATCCTTTCTTACTGATTTAATACATTATACATTTTAGTTTATATTTTATTTCCCTCTCTTGTCTCTAATCTCACTATTAGTATTCATTTTCAGGTAGTAAGATGTTTGGGCCAGTCCAGCTAATAGTATATTAATATACTATAGCCAGTGGTGTAAAGTAACAAGTTAGAAATACTCCAATTACTGTAACTGAGCAGTTTAAGTAGTTTTAAAAATGTGTACTTTTACTTTTCCTTGAGTATATTTTTAGTGCTGTATCAGTACTTTTACTCCACTACTTTCCTTCAACCTGGAGTCACTACTTTATTTTTTTCTTGTCTGTGAGGATTGGCTGAGTAAAAAATCAGTCCTGTGATTCCTGTTCAATCAAATCGCACATAGAAAAGTAAATCACATCATACTAAACAACCTCAAGACATGGGCGATTTTATAAATGCAGCACACTGTTAGGAAGCATTAAAAGTGTCCAAGATGATGTCCAAAATCCTTACAATCAATAACCCAAAGACTGTTTAGACCAGCGGTTCTCAACTGGTTTTGCCATGGGACCCACATTTTTACATGGTCATCAAGCCGGGACCCAAATTTTTAGGAACTGTAATGTAATTTTTGGAATTACAATTAATTTTGTATTCATTTGTTAACATACACAAGTAGTGAAAGATAAATCATAAGAAAATCAGAGAAGACTTACAAATAAACAATATTTTATTGCTGACATTTTAACAAAATTATCAAATTATAGAAATATTACTAAAAACAACAAATACTGTAAACAGTGTTTAGGGTAAGGAAAGGTTGTTACCATAAACAAAACTGAACTGTTAATAAAACATTAACACTGATCCTGTTGAACAGAACAAACAAGCACATTGTAAAATGATTAAAATAATCATAACCATTTTTACATCTAATATGACAGCAATTATAAACACATGTTTCACCTATAACTGTAATTTGGGAAGCTAATGAGATAACTGAGGATGTGTTTTACTCCTGATAAGAGTGACTCATGGGTAATGGTAGACAGTGCTACCCGAAGATTGTGCTCTGTCTAACCTGTTCCTTTACTTTGACTTAAGCTGCACCAAGGAAGAGAAGCCACTTTCACACAAATACGTAGTTCTTCACTGAATTTCTTTTTCAGCGTCTTATTACATGACAGCTCCACCAGCTGACTCTCTATATTGCTCGGCAACGTGACGTTTTTTTACATTGATTCCAAAGGCATCGGTTGTCGCGCACACATTTCAAAATAAAAGTCCGGTATAAGCAATGTAAGTTAAAAATGTAACTTATTGTTCTTTTGACCACATACACTCCGCGACCCACCAGTTGAGAAACACTGGTTTAGACTGTATTTTACTAATGAGAAGATGACGGATGTCTACTCTATGATGACTGAAATTGCCAAATGGTCTGAAACAGTCACTAAATTTACTACAGAATGTTACGTTTACACATACACATCAACAAACATATTACATATAAACGTGTAAACGCATCAGTCTAATACTTCATACTCACGACTCTTCAGTTCTTTCAAAAGGTCTTTTTACTCATACTTTGAGTAATATTTACAACAGGTAATTTTACTTGATTTACATTTTTGGGCAAGTAATGGTACCTTTACTTGAGTGATTTTTCACTACTCTTTTCACTACTGCCTATAGCGAAGGCAGATACTGTATAAAGACAGCAAGGCCCCATCTGACAATCTCTGCAAGTAACACATAAATGTTTAGCACATAAATTAAATTGATTGATTCTGCTATATAGATGTTGAATATACTATTGTTGTTATCCTGAAAATACAAAATTATCAAGAAAATTATAATTTTTCAATATATTGTGCGGCCCTAGTTATAAAAGTGATGATTAAGGGGAGAGGCAAAGGTCAGGGGTTTAAACAATTCATATCTAACCTGATGGATAATATTTTGTGTATTTTTACACGTATTAAATTTAATCTGCAACCACATTGTGTTCTTTTTATAGTCTGAATGTATTTGTGACTTGCGTAGGAATATTTTGACATTAAAACTTATTTTAATAGAGTTTATATTCTTAAATGATATTAGAGATCATTTTTATTCTGGAAACATTTTAAAAAGCTGTCTCCTGGAGGATTTTTACAGTATTTATTATTGATCAAATTCAAACAACTTGTATGAAATTTATTAGCACTGTAAAAATAAATCTGTAAAATTTATGGTAAAAACCAGCAGCTGTGGTTGCCAGTATTTCACTGTTAAAAATACGGTACAAACCGTAAAAGTATTTTCTCATTTTTACAGTAAACTACTGTTTCTTTATTTACAGAGGTAGTATGTCTGTGTTTTGAACTGCCAGCATCTACACATCACATCTTTTGTTACACAGATATTCACTTTAACACAGCCATATCCAGGTGGTGTTGAGGAAGTTACATAATGAACCTATGCTCATCACAAACAACTTTTCCCACAAGTAGAAAAGCATATCAGTGTAAGAAGGTGCTCAGTGTCATTCACACAGCTACTAAACACCAGTATGATAACACGCATATAATTAAAGTCATGAAATAAACATCGTTTATCAACATTAGATGTAACATAAATCTCTAATGTAAATAACTGATGGGAAACAACTAAAAACATCCATAGTAATGCCAACAAAAAGCATAAAAAGAGATATGCCATGCAGGGAATTCTGGGAGAGTCAATTTACAGTTATATATTAAGGAAACATACTGTTATCCATGTTACAGATTTTTACTGTAGCAGTTTTACAGTTTTTTTACTATTAAAATCTCGGCCATTTTTTACAGTGAGAGTTGTTATTTGTATATTTTGTTGCACTATAAATGATTAAAAAAACAGTAATGATTGTAAATTATAAATTGGGTTTTATTACAAGAGTTGCCATGAATATAGCCAATGCTGCTGATATGGCATTAGCTAATAAATAGTCTGATTGTATAAGACAAGACTTAAAGCCACTGATATAAAGCTCTATTCTAAGCAAATGGCAAGCAGAATGGTATCAGTGCTCAAAAATATATATATTTTTTGAAATCCAGCCATTACTAGCAATGAAATCTTTTCGTTTAACCCAAGACTTGATGAGGTTGTTTACACAAGATGCTGTATTACTAGACATGTGTGACTCGCTCATAAATATTTACTCAAAGGAGAAGTTCCTCCAAAATGTCAGTATTGCAATAGCAAACACACTGCTAAACATATACTTTTGCCCTATTTTAAATGTTATTTAAAACATTAAACAGTGAAGTTTATTTGGAAAAACTTTAAAGGAAACATTTTAAAATGTGAATTTGTCAAAAATGGTAAAATTTTTATCAAAAGTAAATCTTAAACTCTATTCGATTTTTATCTAAATTTATGTATCATTTATGTCTGTTTTATTATAGAAAGGTGATATAAGATGTTTGTAAATGCGGGAACACTTTGCAATAAGTTTGTATTTGTATTGTAACAAATTACATTTATTACAGTATTTGTTCATATTAGTAAATGAAAATACAGTTGTTCATTGTTAGTTCATGTTGGCTCACTGTGCATTAGCTGAATGCGCTACAAGTATTGTTCATAATCAGTTCATGTTAGTAAATACATTAACTGATGAAATCTTATTGTAAAGTGTGATCATAAATTTAATTTAACTTTATTTTGCACACAATAAAATTACTCTTCATTACAGGCTTCTTGTTCTTTAATACAGTATGAGCTTAAATATAAAAGAAAATTGGAGGATAACAAACACAATGATTGACAGGGCACACAACTAAGCATAAGAAGAGTTCTTCAATGAAGAATTATTTTGCTTCAGGTCGTCTACACCAAAAAAATTGAACATTTTCTTGACAAAAAGACTAAATTTTTGGAGGTAGTATAAGTAGGTGAATTAGAAGATTAGTGTGGCAGTTATTAACCTGACATCTTCTTTTTTTCAGAGTGGCTGAGCTCTGTATACAAACAGCAGTGGTTCGCCATGCTAAGGACTGAACATGATAATGATAACGGGTGAGGAAACTTTCAATCATCCTGCACTGCTATACGTTAAACCTGAATTGCAAATGAGCTAATCTGATCGTTTCAGACCACAAGAGGCCAATAAAGAGGAGTTTGAGCTCAACAGTATGCGCTGTGGACGTAAACTGACCAAAGATGGAGATGTGAGTTGGACTCAAGCAGCTTTCCTGCTGGTTTTTAAGCCATTGGATGAAATGCATGATGGGTTTTTTGGTTATTTTTACAGTATTGTTGGCGATGGACGGGGTTTAATTATGGTTTTGACCTGCTGGTGACTTACACGAACCGCTTTATAATCTTCAAGAGGAACACGCTGAGCCAACCGTGTGGAGGAGCTGTTAGCTTACAGCCACGACGACATCTAGCGTACCGGTGAGATGATACACAACAGCATATTAGACATCTAATATAGTGTAATGTAATGTAAGGTATGAGAGGGTAAGGATGACAGCATACATAATAATAATGTTTGCTTGTAATACTTCAAGTTTGAATATTTCTTAATAATAAAAGTATTTGTATTTTTAAAAGTCAGTCTTTTATTCTAGCTTAAATAAGCTTTGATGTAATCAGGGCTATTAATTAATAGGAGGATATTTTTGCAAATATTTTACTGTATTATTTATTCAGTTAGTCAGATCATAAAAAAGAGGGTTGTAACAATTAGTACTTAAAATGTTATTTAAGTTACTTTACAGATTACATTACTAATATAATATTATTTTATTTTATTGTATATAGATTGTTAATAAATTATGGCATCTTCATTAAAACAGCTCAGACTGAAATGGTTCACTTTTAAAGATTTCACTGTAAAAAATATCTATTTCTCACTATTAAGAGCAGTAATTGCTTCTTATAATAATTAAACAAATTATGGGCCCTATCAAAATCTCGGCGCAATAAGGTGCAAGGCGTGTTTGCTGCAATGTGTTGCTATTTTCAGACCAGCACAACAGTAATTTTCCTGCTTTGCGCCACGCTGTTTAGATAGCAAATCCATTTGCACCACTTTGTGGACTCCTGGATGTGCCGGTCTAGAAAAGAGGTGTGTTAAGGTGCATTGTTGGCGCGATGCTTTTTTGAGGAACTAAAATAGACTGTGCAATAGACCAGCTGAAAGCAGTTTTTTCATGACAATTTGCATTTGTATAATGTTATTATTATTAGTAGTAGTATTTATTATATGCATATTTATATTTGTTTTATTAAAACAAGCTTAGATTTGTCCATCTGTTTTTGAGGTTTGCATCACCCTACGGGGCATAAGAATGGGACATGTTTTTGGATTTAACTCAGTTTTTGACCACACTTTGTTGTTATTGTTCATTTATTCATTAGCTGGAAATTAGAACTGAATTTAGAAATTGTTTTGAAACAAATCTTTGCGCTTAACAAACTAAATTAAATATGTAGGCTGATGGATGTCTTCACCGTTTCCTTATCCACGAAACAGAGAAAGAAAAATTAAGGAGGCCGAATGGAGGAGTTAGTCTGTTAAACTGTTTTCTCACTAGTGAAGCGTTCAGTTTTTTGACTCACAAAGCCCGCCATGTAAATAGCAAATTCACCATTGTGCGACGCAACTGACTCTTAAACGGAATAGGAGATGAGAGTCTGATTGGTCTATTCTTTAAAACACACCCATAACTCATTAAGAGAATAAACACAACTCTGTTAGACCATGCGCTGTAGCGCAAATTGTATTTTCCCATTATTAAAATAGCAAAGATCTTTTTTATATATATATATTCTTCTGGAGAAAGTCTTATTTGTTTTTTATTTAGCCCCTTCAAGCTATATTTTTATTATATATTCCACAGAACAAGCCATCCTTATACAATAACTTGCCTAATTAACCTAGTTAAGCCTTTTAAATGTCACTTTAAGCTGTATAGAAGTGTCTTGAGAAATATCTAGTCAGATATTATTTACTGTCATCATGGCAAAGATAAAATAAATCAGTTATTAGAAATTAGTTATTAAAACTATTATGTTTAGAAATGGAATCGTATATTAGCCTATTATTGTTATTATTATTATATTGTTACAATTGTTTTAAATTTCATGTTTAACAATGTGGGAACCATTTAAATTAAATATATAGTACAATATTTATTTTTTTCTAGATTGCGCCTTGCTTCATTTGACAGCAGTGGAAAAGTGGTTTGCAGTCGCTCAACTGGCTACCAGCTAGTAACTCTCGAAAAAGACCAGGTAAAACCTCCGCCTTAATGTCAAATACACCATTTAATTTCTATGCCTTGACCTCACCTGACCTGCTGTGTGTTTACAACGGCAGGAATATGTGGTGATGAATCTGGACAGTCGACTCTTGTCTTTTCCTCTATACGTGTGCTGTAACTTCCTGTACACTTCACCATCCAGCGAGAGGAGAGGAGAAACAGCCGAACCAGAGAGCAGTGCCCGTAGTGTGTCCTGACTCTTTAGCATTCATTGCACTTTCATAGCCTAGTGTAAATTCTTTTTTTTTTCTGTCCTTTTATTTGTGTCCTTCATTTGTAAATAGTCAGGTGCCTTTTAAATAATTTGCTACAGGTCAAAAGTTTGGGGCTTTAAAAAGGTTTTATAAAATAAGCATATTCTGCTCACCAAGAATACATTTATTTGATCAAAAAAGCAGTAACTGTAAAATTGTGAAATATTGTTATATTTTATAATAAGTGTTTTCTTATTGGATGTAGTTTACAATCATATGGATTTTGTGATTCAGCATCCTCTGTGTCACAGGATCCTTCGGAAATCATTATAATATTCTGATTTACTTATTCTATTATGATCGAATTGTTAGAGGTCCTCGACCATTCTCTATCAATAAAATCAAATAGTTTAATAGCTCTTTGAATGCCACTGAATCACAGTTTCCACAAAAATATAAAGCAGCTCAACATTGTAACACTGATAATAAAATAAAAGGAAAAGTTTTCTGAGCAGTAAATCATCATATTATGCTAATTTCTGAAGGATCATGTGACACTGAAGACTGAGGATTTCACATTTAAAAGTACATTCAGTAAGAAAAAGTTATTTTAAATGTCATTTTGTATCACAATTTTAGTTTTTACTGTATATGATCAAATAAATGTGTTTGTGAGCTAGTATAGGCTTCATTTAAAAACATTCAAACTTTTGACCATTAATGTTTATATACATCAGCATCAGAGCTAAGAGGAAGTGCTCTTAGTCTTGTACTTCGTTTTCATATACTGTATTTATGCATACATAATGTTAGGCTGCTTGTTAATTGGTCAGTCATTCCCAGATTCTTTTTAAACTAACAAATAATGAAAAAGACTGAATATATACATTTTTGTACTGTTAACAATCGTCTGAAATTGGTGCTACAGTAAAACGTGGTTGTTGTCTGTCAATGCATGCTGATGTAGGAACAGTGAAGGTTTAACTGGCATGTGTTGGTTTACCGACAGGGCATTTTATTAAGCTATTTCCACCAGTGTCCAATGAAGCAGTACAGATTGTCCAGATTTATACACTGTGTGTCTTTGGTTAAATGTAGATATTGTTGGACCAAACTACAGTATGGCTCTTACAACAAAAAAAGTACTTTACAACCACACTGATAAAGCTGTTCAAAACATTTAATTCTCACTTCAGTGCAAGTAATAAAAGACTGGTCTGAACAAGATTATTTGTCTTTTTTATTTTTAAATAATTATATATTTAGAATACATACAGTAACTGTTCCATATATCAAGTCACCGGCCACCTTATTAGCTACCCCTTACTAGTACCGGGTTGGACCCCCTTTTGCCTTCAGAACTGCCTTAATCCTTCATGACATAGATTCAACAAAGTACTGGAAATATTCCTCAGAGATTTTGGTCCATATTGAGATGATGACATTACCAGTTGTGCAGATTTGTCGGCTGCACATCCATGATGCGAATCTCCCGTTCCACCACATCCCAAAGGTTGAATCCCCTCCACATCCCCTCAGTTGGATTGAGATCTTGTGACTGTGAAGGCCATCTGAGTACAGTGAACTCATTGTCATGTTCAAGAAACCAGTGTGAGATGATTTGCGCTTTGACATGGTGCGTGATCCTGCTGGAATGAGGTATCAGTAGATGGGTCCACTGTGGTCATAAAGAGATGGACATGGTCAGCATCAATACACAGGTTGACACAATGCTCAATTGATTCTAATGAGCCCAAAGCGTGCCAAGAAAATATCCCCCAATAAATATTATTCACCCTCGAGCCTGTGCGAATTGTAGCCTCAGTTTCCTGTTCTTTGCTGAAAGGAGTGGCACCTGGTGTGTTTTTTTGCTGCTGTATCCCATCCACCTCAAAGTTGGACGTGTTGTGTGTTTAGAGATGCTCTTCTGTAGACCTCGGTTGTAACGAGTGGTTATTTGACTTAATGTTGCCTTTCTTTCAGCTTGAACCAGTCTGGCCATTCTCCTCTGGCATCAACAAGGCATTTGCGGCCACAGAACTGCCGCTCATTGGATATTTTCTCTTTTTCGGACCATTCTATGTAAACCCTAGATATGGTTGTGCGTGAAAATCCCAGTAGATCAGCAGTTTCTGAAATACAGCCCGTCTGGCACCAACAACAATGCCACGTTCAAAGTCACTAAAATCACCTTTCTTTAACTTTATGATTATAATCACAGTGAATATTTTCTATCATGTATTTTTTTCTTTTTTGTGTTTAACAATGTTCATGAGACTCCTCACCCTATGTGTTGCTAGATGACCCATTGTTACTCCACATTCAACAAAGAGTTTCATCACATTATTTATTGTCTGTACAAAAGCCACAAACAATACGGACACAGAAATGGGCGCACGTCATTCGTCAAAATGCCACAACGAGCAACGGCAAACTCCTCCATCTAGCAAACTCACAAGTCCACAAGAAGGGTTTCCTTCACTGAGGTATAGAGTTCAGGCTGTCCTTCAGTCTGCGTGTCATACTGGGCAACAGATTTAGATGTTCGTCCACACAACTGCCCACGCAGCCATCCATCAGCGCCCGAACCGCAGGCTCCTTCGCCCCAGAGTCAAACAGATCCTTCGCCTTGTCACTGCAGTGCATTGTACACCTCGACAGACGGTCCTGCAGGTGAATAAAAAGATATCATATCACTCTTTTTATCAAGATGTATTAGGTCTCAGGTGTCTTGAATGTGTCTCAAGTTTTAGCTAAACGTGTTACTGCTCATAGGGGCTGTGCAATATGGACAAAATAATTATATTGCGATTTTGTCAACGGTTTTTGCTTTTTCAAACGCGCTACATACACACACATTCTACATGTATTCAGTGTACAAGAAGTGCATAACAAAACATTTCACAATGAAATAACAGTATTGAGTTTAATAAATAAAATTAGTAAAATTGGCTTTAAAACAGACAACATAAAATAAAGATTAACAAACTGCTTGATGAACAAAACTGTAATAAATTTGTCTTAAAAAGACATAAACAAATAAAGGTAAACTAACCTCAATTTCTAGCCATAACAATGAATAAGAACTAACGTATATCAAAACCACCTATTTGGTTCTCCCACTCAACTTCGTTGTGCGTAGAGTGAGCTCTCATTGGTCAACATCTTTCTCCCGCTCAGCTTAGCTGTAATTGGCCGGTGTGCTGCATCAGCTCTGATTGGTTAACATATTAAAATGCGCAGAAGAACGGGAACAAAAATCAACCCTAACCCAAAATAAATTAATAGATAAAATTGCAGCCTTGCGTGATTTAGAAATTGCATGTGCTCAAAACGCAATTTTTTTTGCGATTAATTGCACAGCCCTACTGTTCATTAATTTTATCATCCAGTAAATGGCCCTCTTTGAGTGGATGCTGTTGTTGTGAGTCTCTTTACATGCAAAAAGCCGATGATCCCAGCCCACTTTTCAGAAGAGGGTGGAGTGTTACAGCTTGCGCAGTGGGTTAGTCTAATAGCAAACAATACAATGTTAAAAAAAAATCTTACAATTTTAAAAAAGTGAGCACACAGAAAGTCATATGTAGGGCCAGAAGGAATCTGCGGACATTTTTTGCTATTTCTGCGGAGTATTTTATTAAAAATCTGCAGATTTATGCGGAATGATTTTGGGAGTATCATAACTAAAACCTTAATATATGAAATGAAAAGTAATACCTTTTTAACATTTATTTCATGTTTACAATGCAAATCTAATCAGATCCACTTTATTTGGTAAACAAAGCATGTCTCTCATATAAAATATCTACTGAAACACTGAAAATAGTACTTTACAAACTGTATTGTAAATAAATCACATTAATATTTTCATATTAGTCAATATTATTACAGAAATTAATTTGAAAACTAAATAAATATACATTTACACACATTTACACCAGTAAATAAACTAAAAATAAGCTAAAAACCTAAGCTAAAAATAAGCTAAAAACCTGCGGAAATCTGCGGAATTCTGCGCACGCCGTGTGGCCCTAGTCATATGTCAGACACTACCTATGTTTCCACCCAAAGATGCAAATAAAAATGTATGTGCAAAACCTGAATATTGCATAAAAAACTTGTGAATAAAACAATGACATTTGTCATTGGCATTTTCTGATAAACCCCTGCCAAATATCAAAAGGAAAAATAGAACTTTCTGCTCTAGGAGAAGCTATTGTTGGCCTTTTTCCCCTCATACATTACTTGCACCTACTTGGCTCTTTGCAATCACAGCCAATCAAGACCATTCTGGCAGGTAATAAAATGAACCAATTTGATGACGGACTTTGGCTGAGGGATTTTGGAATGACCAAAACAACATTTCAGATGTTTTATAATGTGGTCGGTCTCTTGGTTTGTACATGAATTATCCTCCCATCACGCATCAGTTCTGACAAAAAAGCAGATTGTCATTGCGCTGTATAAATTGTCATTTTTTTGAATGACTACTTTAAAACAAAATTCCATGACTTTTTTGATGCGCATGTGGGAATTTATTTGGTAAATATGTTTCCATCATAGTTTATGTACATATTAGATGAAAAACGTTTATCTTACTAAGTTGTGCACATACATTTTTTATGTTTTTTAATGAATGCACATCTTGGCTTAACCATCAAGCCAACAGGCTTAAAACACATAGCTTGTGTGGCTGTTGAGTATTAAACTGAGATTTTCATCTCAATAGCGCGACACAATTGCAAAAGCACACAAGTTCACCATGTTAGTTGTTTCTGAATAAAAACTGCTGGGAAAGAAATCACATGAGCATCAGCATATTAGACCAGGCCTGGACTCCTTAGGTGGGAATTATTTAAATTCAGGATACTGTGACATGTCCATTCCTGTACAATAACCCAAGTCTACAAATGAGGCATCTGAATTCATTCATTCATTTGATAAACAGTGTTTGATCTAGATGACAGGTCCCCTACAAATGACCCGAGTGCAGCAGACTGACCTGAAACTGCTCAAGTTCACTGGTGACCAGACCTTGAGCTTTAGCCAGAGGTGCGTGGCAGCGCTCAATACACTGATGCACCTGATTCATGGAGCTTCCAGGATGCTCACAGCACTCGGCACTGCAGCGGAACATGCGGCCCTGAAAGATTCAACAGGTAGTTACTTGATAAATCTTTGATTAATGGGAGAAAAGTCAAAAAGCAATTAATGACAATTCTTTGTTGCATATTATCAGACATGTCAGACTGAGAGCAGTGCCACTATATAATGCAATTTTGAGTTAATATTTTGCTATTTAAAATTTGATTTTGCAAGAAATCCAATAATGAGCAATTGTGGCAAAAGTGACTTTATTACTGGCAATTTTGTAAATATAAATTAAGAAAGTCTTTCTTCTTAAAAATGACAAAATATAAACTCACAACTGTGATTATTGATTTTTCATGTGTTAGCCATCCTTTATAATCAATTATTATTACATAATGTATATACATAAATCATATACTGAATTACATTTTTAAATGAGGGCTTTAAATGTGTCAAATAATTCAATATAATTTGTTGTGAGACGAAATTTTCAGCATCAGTACCACAGTCTAGTTTCACATGGTCTATCAGAAATCATTCTAATATTCATTCATTCATTTTCTTATCGGCTTAGTCCCTTTATTAATCCGGGGTCGCCACAGCGGAATGAACCGCCAACTTATCCAGCATTTATTTTACGCAGCGGATGCCCTTCCAGCTGCAACCCATCTCTGGGAAACATCCACACATTCTCATTTACACACATACACCACGGACAATTTAGCTTACCCAATTCACCTGTACCGCATGTCGGGGAAACCGGAGCACCCGGAGGAAACCCAAGCGAACACGGGGAGAACATTCAAACTCCACACAGAAATGCCAACTGACCCAGCAGAGGCTCGAACCAGCGACCTTCTTGCTGTGAGGCGACAGCACTACCTACTGCGCCACTGTGTCGCCCTTCATTCTAATATGCTAAACAATATTCTCAAGAAACATGTTATCAATAAACACCCAAAACAGCTTTGTATTTTTACAAAAATGGAATTCGTTGCTTACAGGACACAGGAAAATAAGTTTATTAGAAACAGTATATTGTAAAATTTTAAGTGACATATCTGATTTATTGGGTGACATGGTGGCTCAGTGGTTACCACTGCCGCCTCACAGCAAGAAGGTCACTGGTTTGAGTCCTGGCTGGGTCAGTTGGCAATTCTGTGTGGAGTTTGCATGTTCTCCTCGTGTTTGGGTGAGTTTCCTCCCGGGAGCTCCGGTTTCTCCCACAGTCTAAAGACATGTGGTATAGGGGAATTGGGTGAGCTAAATTGGCCGTAGAGTATATGTGTGAATGACTTTGTATGGATGTTTCCCAGTGATGGGTTGCAGCTGGAAAGGCATCCGCTGTGTAAAACATATGCTGAATAAGTTGGCGGTTCATTCCGCTGTGCGACCCCGGATTAATAAAGGGACAAGTCGGGAGGAAAATGAATGAATGAACATTTGAGTTATTTAATGCATCCACGGTAAATACAAATAATAATTTAATAATATAAAAAAAAAAACTACTCTGCCCAAACAACCACAGCCACATTCCCTTTTTTGTTTCTTTTTCTCTTTCACAAACACACAAACAAAATAACCTTGAAAATACATTCTCATTTAATATGAATTCACAAGGAGCAACAGGATTCACAGATCTCTCTCTAGAATTTTCAGCATCCTGTCTCTCTCACAGCTTTTTAGTTTAAAGAAATGAAGAGAATGAGGTTTACCTGCATCTTTCGGATGTGCTCTTTCTCCAGATTCTGCACCATCTCCTCCACTGCATTCTGCACTCGAGCCTGCTGAGCTTCTGCCATTATATATTATATTCTCTACAGTTTCCCCTTCAAGCAGCGACTCTATAACCCCCCAATCAAAATCAACACGTCTGACAAACCAAGCCTGAAATCATTCCCAAAACGTTAAAATGTGTCTTCCTGCAATGAAACCGAATTACAACAACTCAGTAATACTTCAGTAAGGTCACCTCCTACTACACATGAAGCATGCTGCTAATCACGCCACTTCCGCAAATCTGCGAACTGTTTCCGGTTCCGTACTTCATCCATAGGGCAAATCTGCTGCTGCCGGACTTATGTCAAAAATTATTTTAATAATGCATATTATTCATTTCTTCAAATATATACAGACGGTTCAAAAAGTATGGTGTCAGGAAAGACGGGAGTAGCATTCAGTGTTCCAGAGGTTGAAGTGAGGAAGGCTAGAAGGATATCGGATGAAACGTGATGCAATGTTGATGTCACTGTCAAATTGCACCCCCCTCCTTTCACTGTATGGTTCAGTCCGTCAGTAGCGGGAAGAGAGTTGATGCTTTGAGTGTGATCGTCAGGTAAACTGTCAGAGCAGCGATGTCCTCGAGGTTAACATCAGCTGCGTCCCAAATCCCATACTTATGCACTATTCTACGCCGCTTTTTAGTATAAATAGTGTCTGTAGTGCATTCACACTGAAAACTCTAGAAATAATAAGAGCACTTTAATTACCCGGACGATGCACTCACCGTCATTTATGGGTCTCGGCTTATTTATGGGTCTCATTGTAATATAATTTTGTGTCTTATTGATTTTTGTCACTGTTCCAGTGTATTGCACATTGTATGAGACACTATTGCAGTACAGTTATTTAAATAGTGACACATTGGTGTTTTGTGTGTTTAGAAATGTACAATTTTCAGTGAATATTTGATTGCTGTTGCTTTTTTGTACTACATTTACATTTACAACAATAAATCATCTGCTAGCTACAGTCATGGCCATTCTCTTACTTAATACTGATAAGTAGTGGACAAAATCAATAATAAAATGCATAGGACAGTAAAACTACATTGCAGACAAAGAGGATAGCTAGCTTGGTAGAAGGGGGCCCATCCTCATATTTTTTCATGGGGCCCAAAAATTCTAGCGGCACCCCTGAGAGTGGATATATATATGAAATCAGACCTGATGAAGCACTAATATGTTCTGATTCTGCTGTGCTGATGAGTTTAAAATCAATGGAATCAAAATGAAATGACATTCTAACAGAAATCATGAGAAAGTTTAACAGTCTAAAACAGATGGGAGTAAGAACTGATCTAATGTGTCCCAGCACATGTAGGAATTCAGGGTTTCGAGGAGGCAGATAAAAGAGCTAAAGAATCTCTACAACAAAATGAACCAATTATACATATTTCACTAAGAAGAACAGAAGGGAAAACTTAATCTAGAAGCCTGTAATAGAAAATGGCAGAAAGTTTGGGAGTCCAGTTACACGGGTCGACATTACTATAAGATCTAAAAAAAAAAACAAAGAAAGCAAAATAATGAATAATCTTTGTCGAGGAGAACAAGTGATTTTAACATGTTTAAAAACAGGACATACACATTAAGGGTGCCATGGTGGTGTAGTGGGTAGCACGTTCGCCTCACAGCAAGAAGGTCGCTGGTTCGAGCCCCGGCTGGGTCAGTTGGCATTTCTGTGTGGAGTTTGCATGTTCTCCCCGTGGTTGCGTGGGTTTCCTCCGGGTGCTCCGGTTTCTCCCAGAAGTCCAAAGACATGCGGTACAGGTGAATTGGGTAGGCTAAATTGTCTGTAGTGTATGAGTGTGAATGAGTGTGTATAGATGTTTCCCAGAGATGGGTTGCGGCTGGAAGGGCATCTGCTGCGTAAAACAAATGCTGGATAAATTGGCGTTTCATTCCGCTGTGGCGACCCCAGATTAACAAAGGGACTAAGCCGATGATAAAATTAATGAAAGACATACACATTTAAACCATACATTATACTTAAAGGGCAAACGTGAGACAGGTTTATGTAACTTGTTTAACAGAGGTGACAGTGGAGCACGTTTTAAAAAGGTGCAAAGCGTATGAAAATGAAAGGAGAAATCGTAAAGAGGAATTGCAAAGCTCAGGATATCAGGATTTCACAATAAAAGGTTTATTAAAAGATGGTTTAGATTCAGGGAGACAAATAAAGGCAATTATATTATTAATTAAGAATAGTGGATTGTACAGTAAAATTCATTTCCCATTGATGGGTTGCAGCAGCAAGCCGAAAAGAAAATGAATGAATGAATGAAACCAGTCTCTCTACACTCCATTACAGTAGGTGGCGATATGCAGTATAGAGAGTTGGTTCGCAACTCGCCATAAAATCAAGCTGAAGAAGAAGAATAAGGCTGCTGGACTTCATGCACTTGTTTTACGCACTTTATTCCCTTTCCACATGTTTTTAACTTCCAAACTTGAGATTTAAAGAGGTGAGATTTGTGTTGTTTTGACAGCTTCGCAAACGTGGACGTGACGTGCATGATGATGGCATGAGAGCTTCACTTTATAGAGTAACTTCTTTAACATTTGTTTTTGGTGAGACTTTGCTCTGCATGGCTAAGTTACGTCGTGTATTATCAGTGCTGTTAATCAAATTTTAACGTTTTATTGTTGTTAATATAAGTTGAAGGGGCTGTTGATTTTCTCCATTGGATTTATCTTATTTAAGCCTGACTCGCAGATTCAAAAACTAAGTCGAGTTTTTAAATGTTTTTGCTGATGAGCCAAAAAGCAGAAGTATACAAACTTGCTTGGGTTGCAGATTTAATAACGCGTAACGCTACACACAACAAAGTTGATTTTTAATAAACAGCATTTAAAATATATATATATATAAACTACTAAATTTTAGCCCCTAAAAGTCTTAAATTCAAAGAAATATTGTGTTGTAGGTCTTAAATTATTTTAAACAGGTCTTAATTCTGGAAAATTGTACAAAGAAGTGTTACCTAATCGGGCCGACACCCATCTAATCACCAACAATATATCTCAATAATTTGTTTACATATAAAGTTTATTTTTTTTATTGCAAAGAGATATTTATTTCACAACAGCTGTTGGACATTTTCACAGCAAATTAAGTTCCCTAATCAGGAAAAAACGATTATACAATTGTTCATGATAATAACAGCTATATATCCCCTTACACGATCTTCCATTTACACAAAAACTCATAAAAAGAAATTGTGTCGCAATCTGCATTATATGTTTTGTAAATCTTTGTGTAAATGTATCCAAAATCTACTTTCATTTCATTTGTTTTCCAGATGTTAATATTTGTGAAACACTAACTCCCCAGAATGGCTCTGAGACACCTGTCAGTGAAGGCTTTCCTTTTTCTTGGCCTTTGTCAAATTGGACGAAGGGGATTAGCTTCTGCCCCTGAAGTCAAAGAAGCACCCAGGAAAATCGGTATGATACAGTTCAGCATTCATTTGTTATGAAAGACTTTTATCTTTACAAATTAACCCTCCTTTGAAATATTTTTTCTTTTACAATTTTTTTTCCAAGTGCTGTTTAATGGAGAGTAGGGCTGCGTGATATTGGAAAAATTGAACATTGTGATATTTAGTTTTTTATATATTGCTATATAAACACAATTTCACCAGACGACTGGAATATCTCTATTTAGAAAGAATTAATCATTTTAGATTAAAATCATGCATAAAATCTAAAAAACAATCTACAAGGATAAATGAATACAATAGAGAAAAAGACACGAATGAAATAAACTGTGTTTTACGGTACTCAGGTAGAGTAATTGAATAATCACATGTAAAATAACACTGCGTTGTCGTTATTAAATATCAGTAATTAAATAAATAAAAATAATCATTATTAAAGTTACAAGTGCTACAATTTCTTATGCCTGAATGCTTTTAAAATCCTCAAACCTCAAACACACATGCGAATAATATACTAATTCAGACTCAACATTGCATATGCTGCGATGTAACTATTGTGAATGATCACATTGGCAATATATTGTCCAGCCCTAATGGAGATAGAAAAAATTAATTAAACAATAGTTTAAATAACTAATCTGTTTAGACTTTGTCATGATGACAGCATGTAATTGTACTCATTTAGAGGCTTAACTAGGTTAATTCGTCAAGACATCAAACAAAAGTTTGATGCCAATAATTTTTTAAAGAGGGGCTAATTATTAAGGGGGCTAATAATATTGACCATATTACATATATTTTTATTATGACCAAGCTAAAAGAAATAAGAAAAAATATAATAGGAAATACTGTGAGTTATGTCTTTGTTCTGTTTGATTGTGTTGATAATTT
The DNA here is from genome assembly GCA_903798035.1 of Danio albolineatus. Taxonomy (NCBI): domain Eukaryota; kingdom Metazoa; phylum Chordata; class Actinopteri; order Cypriniformes; family Danionidae; genus Danio; species Danio albolineatus. Next base: position 6,617,366 of record CAIGQQ010030612.1, read on the forward strand.
GTGAAATTGATCAGCTATGATACAGTAGGTTTTATTGGCTTGTCGGGTGTGTTTGGTGGGGTCTGCCCTGTTAAATGTTTGTTTCCTCTTCAGCAATAATTGGAGGTGGTATTGGAGGCACGGCAGCAGCATTTTTCTTGAGGCAAGAATTCGGACCTGCTGTGAAGATCGAAGTGTTCGAGGCAGGGACTGTCGGAGGGCGTCTGGCCACTGAGAACATTGGAGGACACCAATATGAGACTGGAGGATCCATCATTCACCCGCTTAACCTGCACATGAAACACTTTCTGGACAAGCTCGGTCAGTATCTACTTCTCTCTTTTAAGGAACAGTTCACACAAAAATTTTTTAATTGTCGTTAGTTTATGCATCCTCAGTCCATCCAAGATGAATGGGACTTTTTTTTTCTTCTTCAGAACAATATTAACCCTTGTGTGCTGTTTGGTATGTTTTACATCCACTCTGCGGTGACTTTAAAAAGTATTTACTTGGCCACAACTTTCTCTGTGTTTCAGCAAAAGGAATAGTTTTTGTTGACAAATCTTATTTTGACATATATTTTGGGAAAATGCTTTGAAATAAAAAAAAAAACTCAACAAAACACTTTTTTCACCTATTGGGAAGAGGTAAAATTTTTATTTTTTTTCTGTTGATCATCAGTTGCAATGCAATGCAAAAAAAAAGATTAGTTTCTGATTTTGGAGTTATTTAGAGTATTGTATGTATGTATGTATGTAAGTATGTGTGTGTGCGTGCATGGCCGTGTGTGTGTGAGAGAGACCTTTGCTCACATACCTTGATACGTCTGAGAATATTGAAATTAAGTAGCTCAGCTCTCAGAACACAATAAACCTAGTAAATGTATTTAAAAACAAACAATGTAATTTGCTGTTGTACTAAAAGCCAGGAACTTTTTGTTGCACAAGCCTGTCTAAAGGGCTAATGGTGCCAAATGATGATGATCAACAGGAAAAATGACCAATTTGACCTCTTTCCATTAGGGAAAGCCATCAACAATCATGAATGCATAATTATTTGCTGTCAAGGCTTTGCAATAAAAAATATGGTCATAATGGAAGTCAATGGAGCAAAAACATCCATGAACATAACAAAAGGGTAGTCAATTTGAACAACACACAAGGGTTAAAAAAAGTGTCTTGGTATTAATTTATGAAACGCAATGATTACAGACTCTGTGAGAGTAAAAAAAAGACAAACAGGCAAAACTGAATTTATACCTATGGCTTCTAAAGATACATTGAGGTATTTCAGAAGCAAACAGTTGGTCTGTGCAAGACCAGTCAGACCAATCATTTCCCTTCATTAGAGACATGGGTTTTATTTGTTTATTTTTTGTCTGCATATATTGATTGGTCACACTTAAATTTAAGGTAAAATTCTCTCTTAACAAACTGAGTCGATTGAGCCATTTAGCTCAATAAACTGCTAGTTGATTTCCTATTAATAGTTAGTCATTGGGTTTAGGTATTGGGTAGGATTATTAATGTAGAATAAGATCATACTTTTTAAGTACTAATAAACAGGCAATATCTTAATAATAGGCAGGTAATAATGAGCCAGTAGATAATAGTGAGAATCAGTACTTAAACTAAAGTGTTATGTTTTATTTACTTATTTTTTTACTCTCAAAGATAAAAAAGTTGACTTGCGTTTTATGAGTCACCAAGGAGGATGCCTTCAGCTAAACAACGTCTTTTAATGTTCTACTGAAGACAAAAAGAGTCATTTACTGTACATCTTAGATGGCCCGAGGCTGCTTTAACACTAGTGTGTTTTTATTTTAAAATGCCATTTTAGAAAGGATGGCTACTTTTTCAGACTGCCATTTTCACTCCATTTCACACACACACAAAAAAAATGCAGATCTTCGTCCACCATATACAAGTTAAAGCTCACGATACATGACCATTCATGCTCACAATTTACACACATTTAGCTGACATTCATTCTTCCTGTCTTCCTGTTGTGAAGACAAGAGAGCGATTGTGGATAGCTATGCCTCCATTTTCTAAATATTTGGTTGCATAATAAATGTAGTTAATATTATTATTATTATTATTATTATTATTATTATTATTATTATTATTATTATTATTATTATTATTCATTCATTCATTTTCTTTTCGGTTTAGTCTCTTTATTAATCTGGGGTCGCCACAGCGGAATGAACTGCCAACTTATCCAGCATTTGTTTTACACAGCGGATGCCCTTCCAGCTGCAACCCATTTCTGGGAAACATCCATACACACTCATTCACACTCAGACACTATGGACAATTTAGCCAACCCAATTCACCTGTACCACATGTCTTTGGACTTGTGGGAGAAACCAGAGCACCCGGAGGAAACCCACGCAACCACGGGGAGAACATGCAAACTCCACACAGAAATGCCAACTGACCCAGCCGAGGCTCAAACCAGCGACCTTCTTGCTGTGAGGCGAACGTGCTACTCACTACGCCACCGTGGCGCCTATTTTTATTATTATTATTATTATTATTATTATTATTATTATTATTATTATCATTGCTGTTTATTGAACAACATAAGTCCAAAGCACTTGAAGAGTCAGTGAAAAAAAATTATTCACTTTTCGAGTGCCTTGGACTTCTGATTTTGTTGTTTATCTTCCCTGATCCAAGGAGTACCAACACAGTAACTATCCCTGAAGCACTCATATTTTGTATTATTCTTTGTGTTTCAGTTTTTGTTTGGTTTCTTGATGTTAAGTGTCAGTATTTATGGTGTTAAGTGTGTCATTCTTGTTATATGTGAAGCACCCATACCATGTCAAAAATTAATTGCCCAAGGAATTTAATAAAGTTCTAAACTAAACTAAAAAAGGCTGTATTTTGGTCAGTTGACCCTGAAATGGAACACCAGTGTTTTCAAACTAAGGCAAGGCAAGTTTATTTATATAGCACATTTCATACACAGTGGGAATTCAAAGTGCTTTACATAAACAGAAATTAAAATTTAAGTTTAAGAAAATAAAAACAAATAATAAAAAACAGATTAAAATGTGTTAAAACAAGTTATAAAAGAATGAAAAAGAAAAGAAAGACACAATAGTGTGATCTGTCGGACGTAGCACAGTACTCATTCAGTATAGGCACAGCTAAACAGATGTGTTTTCAGTCTTGATTTGAATGTTGGAGCACATCTGATCATTTCTGGAAGCTGATTCCAGCAGAGGGCAGCATTGAAGCTGAAGGCCGATTCACCCTGCTTTGACTGAACTCTTGGAATTTCTAGTTTATATAACCCTAAAGATCTGAATGATCTCTTAGGTTTGTATTCAGTCAGCATGTCTGTAATGTATTGAGCTCCTAGGCCATTTAGTGATTTATAGACAAGTAGTAATACTTTAAAATTTATTCTGAATGTAACTGGGAGCCATTGTAAAGATCTGAGGACAGGTCTGATGTGCTCTGATTTCCTGGTTCTGGTCAGAATCCTGGATGAGCAGCGACTGACTGTCTTTTTGGGAAGGCCAGTGCGGAGCCCATTACAGTAATCCACCCTACTGCTGATAAAAGCATGAACGAGTTTCTCTAAGTCTTCACTGGAAACAAAAGCATCTAATTCTTGCAATGTTTTTGAGATGATAGCATGCTGATTTACTGACTGTTTTGACATGACTGTTAAAACTGAGATCTGACACCAGAGTCACACCAAGTATCTTCACTAAAGCGAGGTCTTCTGCTTTTTTAAGATTCCTGGTTTTGGTGGGTTGAAGATTGCTTGAGTAGTGTTGAAGCCAGGTGCAACTAACAAAACTTATATGTTTTAAAACAAAAACACACTAATGTATCACCAAGATATTTAAATGGCAACTGAGGGTGAATTCAATGTTTTTGTGAATTATCCTTTTTTTGTCTGATGTTCTCCAAACTGCATAATAGAATAGTTTAAATGTAATTTTGCATGTTATATTGTCTGATCAGGTCTGTCTGTTCGTGCTGATGTCTCTTCTAAAATGGCGATATTTGACGGGAAGGAACTGACTTTTGAAGAGAGTGACTGGTTCTTAGTGAATTTCATTCGCATGCTGTGGAGATACGGACTCAACTTCATTCGAATGCATATGTGGGTGGAGGGCATTCTGGACAAGTTCATGAGGTTTGTCTGCTGTAGTGACTTTCATTTAGTGAGTACAAGGACATCTTAAAAGGACAGTTCACCCAAAACTGAAAATTCTGTCATCATTTACTCACCCTTCACTTGTCACAAAGCTCTTTGAGTTTCTTTCTTCTATAATACACAAAATGCTATTTTGAAAAATGTTCCAATAACAAAGGGTATATTACAGCTTTGCAGCAACATCAAGATGAGCAAATGACTGAATGTTTGTTTTTGTGTGAAATAACCATTAAATGCCTTTTTTTCCTGTGTTCTCCGTAGGATATATCAGTACCAGCAGTTCGGCTACTCATTCTCCAGCGTAGAGAAGATGCTTCATGCCATGGGAGGAGACTCGTTCCTCACTCTGGTCAATCAGACGCTGGAGGAGGCCATGCTGGCTGAGGGCTTCTCTCAGGTCTTCCTCAATGACATTGTAACCCCCGTCACTCGAGTCAACTACGGACAGACTGTTCGAATCAATGGATTTGTAGGTATGCAAATCGATTGGAAATGTAGATATAAGGATATTTGGATGTTTATTTAAGGATGTATAATATGTTAATAGTATTTACTATATAGTTTGTTTTGACATAATATGTGTGTACTGTATATATTTACTATGTATATACAGTTGAAGTCAGAATTATTAGTCCCCCTGCTTATTTTTTTCCCCAATTTCTGTTTAACGAAGAGAACATGTCTAATCATAATAGTTTTAATAACTCATTTCTAATCACTGATTTATTTTATCTTTGCCATAATGACAGTAAATAATATTTTTATTTTTTCAAGACTGTTACAACCCCTGGGCAGTCTAGTAGAGTGGGGTTGCACACTTAACCAAGGATTCTGGTGTAAACAAAACACTCAATAAAAATTGCAAACAAAGTAATGACCACAAACAATAATTGCTGTACAAATTAAGTGATTTATTACAGGGTGGTGCAAGTGAAGCAGTGAGTGAGCTATTTACAATATTTACAAAAATCACAATCAAAACAAAATTAGAAAGACTGGCTATGGGTGGCGCTAAAGCAAAGAAACAATCAAAACCAAACAGCCTTACTAATATCGAATCCCCTCTAATCTAATCTAATAAACAAAAATGTGAAAAATAAATCTTCAACATCCAAAGACGTCTTACCTAAACTACACTAACTATCCACTTAACCAAAAATACACGGGTTGGCGCTCACCCCCTTCCCTAGTGCATCTCTAGACAGTTAAATTCCTATGTGTTGAAATGTATGTCACGTGACCTACTTACCTACCAGTCTTTCTACCAAACCTCTGTAAAGAAACATGAAGAGAGGGAAG
>CAIGQQ010030612.1:6623228-6649188 GCA_903798035.1 Danio albolineatus
TATATATATATATATATATATATACAGTGCTCAGCATAAATAAGTACACCACATTTAGAAAATCAACATTTTTGGTGGATTTGAACTAAACAGATTTATTAAACAGAAATATTTATTAAAATAATATTTTAGTCACAGAACATCTTTAGAAATGGAAATATAATATAATTAAATTCAAGCAAAACATTTGGAAAAAATGACACTACAACATTTCAACAAAATTGTATATTTTTTGTTTCTCTTGATTTTTGCTATTTTTGAAAATGCTATTTAATATTTTATCCTGACATAAACATTTTGGCTACTAATTTATAAACCATTATTGTATTTGTTAGATGAGCTCCAGATTTGGCTTCAGAACTGACTAAACTAATGGATATGCACAATATAATATTGTAAAGCTTCCTATAGAAAATATTCATTTAAATTTGTGAGGGGTGTACTGAGCACTGTATATATCTATGTAACATAATAGTTTTGTAAAGTTTTTTTATGTATGTGTGTGTACCATGTATATTAATAATAATAATAATAATAATAATACAAACAAATATATTATGTCAAAACTTTTATTTTGGATGCATTTAAATCACTAATATACTTTTTTTTACATTAATTTTCCTTTTTGTGTATCATGTAAACTATTAATTGTAGTTATTTACAATGCGTATTATTCTTCATAGCTTGAACATTACTAATAGTAGCTCTACAGCAAAAATGGTTGGAAAGCACTGATGCTATTTAATATATCTTTATTATTCTCTTTACAGGTGCTGTTTCTCTAGCAGGAGCCAGCTCAGGTTTGTGGGCAGTGGATGGAGGGAATAAGTTGGTTTGTTCTGGTCTTCTGTACCACAGCAAAGCTGAAGTTGTTCCAGCTCGTGTGACTGCCATCTCTATGAAGACTAGACCGTCCAAAACTGGTACAATTTACTTTGAACATTATCTTTTAATGTATCATACACACTACCATTCAAACGTTTGTACTTTTAAAAAAGAGATTTTATTCATCAAGGATTCATTAAAATCATTAAAAAGTGACAGTGACAATATTTATATAATATTACAAAAGGTTACTTTATCTTGTTAATTATGTTCTTTTGCACTTTCTATTCATCTGTGAATAGAAATATAGATAAAATATATTAAATATGTTAAACGTGAAATTATCATTACAATTATTAATGTTTCTTTAGCATCAGATCAGCATGTTGGAAAGATTTCTGAAAGATACGGACATTGAAGAGAGCAGTAATGATGCTAAAAATGTAGTTTTACATCACCAGGTTTAATTACAATTTACTAATTATTGAAACAGATTATTTTAAAATGCAAAAATATAAAACTGTATGAAAAATTAGTTTACAGTTTTTGTTATTTGAAACTTGGAAACAAAAGCAATGAATTCAGCAATCATGCTAACATGATAAAATGCTAAAGTAATAATAAAATGCTTGTGCCAAGCCTGTTCTTATAAAGGACATATAAAGAAGATAACCACATTCTAAACTGCTTGCTAGGGCTGTGCGATTTGGGGAAAATATATAATTATGATTTATTTTTGACAGATGTTGCGATTTGCAATTTAATTTTGTAAACAAACCTCAGCTTAATAATCTGTATCATAGCTTCTTACTGCTAAAATGCACTGGGAGTTAGTTAAAAAAAAGAAACTGAAAAGATTTTAACTTGCCTTATTCAAGATTTATTCAAACTTGTTTTTAAGTATTCAGAAATTAAACACTCGTTTTTCTCTAGAGCAAACCATAAGCACAAATAAAATGACCTTACCCTTCTGTAAAAAAGTTCAACTCAAATTAGGGAGATAGTGTAGCTTATTATACAAAGATAATAATTATAAAAAATACAGAACACTCAGCAAACTAACATGGCTAATAAGAGTTTTTCTGTAGCTTATATTGTCTAAAAACAAAATAATTATCACAGATGCTGCACAAAATATCACAACATTCAACGTACAGCTGTGGTACTGCAAAATGGCTAGAATATGTGCGAATATGTTCATATTAGTGGTGTTTTTTCAGATCAGCCAAAAAGGAAAGGAGACAAATGTAATTTATTTTCCATTTATTACAAAAACAGTACTGCAAGAAACTTTTGGTTTTACCAAACATAACTTAGAAGCTATAATCTTATAATCAGCTGAAAAAAAAATAAATTGTAAAATATTTTATTATAAAAAACATTAGTTACTACTACTGTTGCTGATATCGCTAATGTATAAATCTAACATTATAATTTGTATTTATTTTTAGTCTCATCTTTAATAAATGATTCAGTTATTCACGCAGAAAACTTGCTAGAGTTTCATTGCTAGAGGGATCATCAAGAATCTGTCAGTGGCATATTTGTGATGGCTTATTGTCGCCACCTTTTGGTTAAATAATGTAATTGCTCCCTACAACATTGTTGTCAACATTTTATTGTTAAGCATATTGCATTTTAAAATACTGATTTATTTTAGCATGCGAACAGCAGCATACAGAACATAACAGAGCATCTTCACGCACATGCAGTGTTTCCAACAGCATAGAAAAAAGAATATACTAAATAAAAAGAATAAAATAAATAGGCCCACCCTAGATATCTTTCATTTAAATGAAAAATTTAGATTACAAAAATGAAAACACTGACTAAATCCATTTTAAGAACTGGCATAGGATTTTTAAAAAAATTAACTATCATGTTTTTTTCCTTCGTCAAAATAAAAATATCAGGCTACCTGAAATCGATCACTCCACAAAAAAATATGCATTTAATTAATGCTCCGCTGTTATTATTATATCACAAAACCTCTGTCAACATTTTTAATAGAAGTCATTATTTTAAAGATTATGTCTTGTGATTATGACTTCTTTCCTTCGTCTCAATCGCAGTTCATGTGTGAACCTTAAGGCTCATATGTTGACTTTTGAAAAGTAAAGGCTACTATAACATATTGCAATTTTGTTGTCTACATGCCATACTGCATTAATTTACATGTTTTATAAGCTACAAAATAAAGGCTTCAGTTTTGTGCAGAGTTATCATTATGCAAAAAATAAAGAAAATATTTGGATTGGTTTGATTCGTAGATTAGGCTATGCAGGCTGTTTAAAAAATGTATACTATAGAAGAACTATTAATAACAGTAATTTTCTTAATGGAAAAAAGGGTTGATTTGTTAGTTGTACAGTAAATGATCAAAACTATTGCCTGTTTGTTGAGTTTATGATGCAGATCCAGGACAGAGGCGATCAGTATCAGTGCTGGTTTGGCAACTCATCTGTGTCAAACTGCAATATTCTTAATTCATTTAGCTTCTTTGGCAACGTGTTGTAGGCACGTGTGGTTGCAAGTGTTACTTGCCTGTTAGTCGTCTTGACAACACAAACACTGCTGTCACCTTACCAGAAACCCTGCCTCTGCTTTCATTTGATTGAAGAATGAAAAAGATGCGACTGACGTAACGCTCTTTTTTCCTCTCAGAGTTGACTTATTTCAATTGTGAGCTTACATCGCACAACAGCAAAAAAGGCGCGCAGGGGGCATACGCAGTGCGCCAAACACTCGCGCCCGTTAGTAAACCAGTCAAAAGAGTCTGTGATCGGCCCCTTATGCATCCAAACTTTTAAAAAATATATTAAATAATTTATTTTCATCGTTTAACTGATACCATTAATTGGTTACAAACGCACACTTTTGGTAACGGTTAATTGGCTATTTTGAGTGTCCCTAAAACCCACCTCTACATCCCGAATAACCCACCACAAGGTCATCATTATATTTTACAGGAAAGCCTAAATGCTTTCATACATTTGAATGACGCGAGAGGCAATCGTTACATATTTAGGATTAATCTACAAAAAAATGATTAATCAGTGGGTCACGTGTGTTCCGCACCGTGGGCTGTGATCAGTACGAATCACTGATAAACAGTGATCTGTTACACCTCTAGTTCATATGGTGTAACAGCCGCAAACAACTCTGAAATTGTACTTTGCTATAACTTAATAACACTGAGTGTCAGTGGCAATACCTTCAGTTGACTTTTTAGCATGACAGGACTTGCCTGTGGTGCTTTTTCAGGTGCTGGTTTTTGTATTTCCTCCTGATGTGGCAACAATTCTGCGACAGCTGTTACAAATGACCTGTTTTTGTTCGGTGTCTGTGACTAAGATATTGCCATATTACCGACATGCTATTTTTCTTTGATATTAATTCATCAATTAATGCTTGTTGAAGACGCCTTCATCCCACTCATCCGTGCTTTCCCGTTTGTTTATTTTTTATTGTGAGTGTCTGGCATAGTTCGGTTGCGCAATTCTGATTGGGCAAAATGAAAGTGTACTCACTTTCTAGTAAGACTGTCTCACACACAGACAGCAGAGATGCATTTGCTCTGGGTGGGGGAAATTAAATAAAACATATTTCATATTGCAGCCTCTTGCGATTTAACTAATCACAACATTTCAAAACGTGATTGCGATTCGATATCAATTTCACGGCCCTGCTACTTGCTGTCGTCAATATTCAAGCTATGTATAGTGGTGATGTCAGCTGGCTCTCTGGTTATTAGTTTAATAAATTTATTCATCATATCTAATAATCAGAATCATCTCAGAGAATTATTTATTTCAGACAGTTAACTGAAGTTATGATATGATTTTTGGAGTAAAAACATGTTATGAAATGCGGTATATTCATGTACTTTCAGATGTAGCAGCAACACAGAGCTGTAGACCAGAGAAAAGCAAGGCAAACAGCTGTCAAATTGCAGAATGATTATCGTTGATTTTAGAATCATGTCGAATAAATTGACTGTGAATTTGGCTTAGCAAGTCAGTAAACTATGACGCTGTGAAGTAAACGCTGCTCCATCTGAAAGCAGGCGCTGGAGATTTACTACTGAATACAGAACTGGCTTTACTGACCAAATGCGCAGAAAAATTCATACAGCCTAATATAAAACACACAATGTCAAACCTCTGAAGTGCTGTGCATGTATCTACAGTCTAGTCAAATTTTCCACTCACCACTTTTTTGCTGCACATTCAGGTCCTGTCACAAGTTTCTATGAAGTAAACTACGTCGGAGATTCTGGCGCTGCCCATTCCACATACGACATAGTTGTAGTCGCCACACCTCTCCACCAGGGCCTGTCGGACATCAACTTCTCTGGTTTCTCTCCTCCCATTCCGTCCCACTTTCCTGGTCGATACCACCAAACTGTGGCCACGTTGGTCCACGGTCTGCTCAATGTGTCTTACATGGGCACCACACACAAGCCAGAAGACTTCTACTTTTCAGACGTCCTCACAATGGACACAAAAGCCTCTGAGATCCACAGCCTGAGCTCCCTGGACCCGGTGAAAATCCCCAAAGGCTACACCCGCAGTTCTGCCACCCAGAGCAAAGTGTGGAAGATCTTCTCCTCCCAGCCGCTTTCCCAGAAGCACCTACAACAAATCTTCCTGTCTCGGGAATCTGTGTTTGAGAAGCGTTGGCTGGCATACCCTTCATACAGCCCGCCACAGCGCAGGACGCCTCCATTCATCCTCCACGATCGCCTCTATTACCTCAATGCAGTGGAATGGGCAGCCAGCGCCATGGAGATGAGCGCTATTTCAGCCCGTAATCTGGCCCTGCTGGCGCATCATCGCTGGTACGAGCAGACGGCCAAAATCGATCAGGAGGACCTGCACACCAGACTCAGAGGAGAACTTTGATGGAGGTACAGATAGTGCTGTTAAAAATACCGACTGCGATTTATCATTTGGTACTTGGAAAAAAAAGAAAAAAAAGTCAATTTCTTTCGATTTAAGGACTCGCTATTTACTCTCTCTATAGTGGTTTTAAACCTTTGAGTTTCTTTCTTCTGTTGAACACAAACAAACGGAGATATATTGAAGAAAGCTGGAAACCTTTAACTATTGTCTTTGTAAAAGAGAAAACAAACACTGTTACAGGTTTCAGATTTCTTCAAAATATCTTTGTGTTCAACAGAAGAAAGAAACTCGAACAGGTTTGGAACAAGTGTGAGTAATTGATTTTTATTCTTGGGTTTATTCTAAGTTTCATCACTTAGAACACTGCTGAATGGCCATAGGGATCAAATCCTCCACAGAAATGACTGTGATTGGCTACAATGATCAACTTTTCATTCTCTTCACTGAGTGCTAACAGAGTAACGAGATGCATTTTTAAAATTCTCCACTACCAGTGTATCCGTGTGATCGTTGTGGCCAATCACAGTTACTTCTGTTGAGCGCATGAACACAATGGACAATCAGGAGTGTTTAAAGGGATTCAAAACTGAATAATCTGTCATCATCATCATCATCATTTACTCATCATCAGCTTGTTCCAAACCTGCTTCTTTCTTCTGTTGAATTGAAAGAAAACCAGACTGAAGGAAGAAAGCCATTAACTTCCAAAGTATTTTCTGTTCCTGCTATGGCTGTTTATCTTCAACATTCTTAAGAAAATCTTTTCAACAAATCGATTCTGAGCTTAGTTTTTAACAGCAGATGGCGCTGTAGCTCAAATGCTCAGAAGGAAGAGCGCTTGTACATTCAGGTATCATGCGAGTTGGTTTTTCTGTCATGAGATTAATGTAAACACAGCTAATGATGAACACTCTTGCAATTCACCTAAATGTTTCTGAACTTTCTTAATGATTATTTTAAGTTCAAGTGTATTTGTAAAGCATTGGATGAAAACCAAGTGCAGTTGTTTGTAAAGCATACAGTGCCATCTACCGTTAAAAACTAAGCTCAGAATAGGGATGCCTTTTTGAAATCGTAGAATTGACGCAAAATCAATTACTTGAATTGTTTTTTTAACAGCAGTTTTTCCTCCAAACCACCCAGTGACACAAAACTATTGTCTCCGTTTTATTTTGTTTTGTTTCGTTTAAAATCTATTTTCAGAAGAGCTTCTGTGCTCAAATTGGTTAATGTTGCAAGTGTGGCAGAACCAGAAAAAGGCCCAAAGATTAAACAATCATGTTTTTTTTCTTTTCTTTTTTAAATTGGGATGTTGTGAGCGGTCCCAGATATGATGTTGGTTGTTGTCAAGATAAATCAATCAATCACCGTGAAATAAGGCTGATATTGTGTAGTCTGAACCCAGCCTAAAATTCAATTCTTAAGACTATTTCCCTGAGTGAAACTCACAAAGCAATTATGAGAACACAAAAAAAGGAAATTCTGTTTCAAATGAACTATTTTCTAATATTATTCTCAGCACCTGCATCAAACAAATAACATTTATAAAAGTGTGAGAGGATCTCAGGAGGATTACAAAACTGAATATAAAAACTAATACTGTGTTACAATTGCACTTTACAAATTATTTGTAAGTTCTATTATAACCCCATCAAATCCACAGCGGTGCAACAGATCACAGAATTTAATCTGAGTAAAAATACAACAAATAAATAAATAAATAATTTAAATTAAACCCAAATGAAGTATAATGTTCATATTAGATGAAACACCAATTTAAATTGTTGTCTGGTCAACTTTTGAACTACTTACTGAACATAAAAGATCCAAATAAAACCGAAAGAATACAAGATAAAGAATGCTAAATTAACAGCAACAAATGATTATTATTAGAATACATTTTATATTGTGGTTCATATTTGCGTCATGACATTCGCGTTATTCTCAGGGGATACTATAGTCTCATTATCGTAATTTGGCATTACCCCCCACTATTACTATTATTGTTATAATCAGGTTAAGAGCCTCTCAGGATGCGCTGTAAAATGTTGCCGTAAAAATGTAATATCTGTTTTGTCAGAGATTGTGGAAATATTGTCCACATAATACTGTATGTAGAAGCACTGTGATTATCATTATACCGTAATCAAATGAAATGGCAATAATATAGATTACTATTTTTACTTGTGTGTGTGTGTGTGTGTGTGCGCGTGCGTGCGCGCGTGTGTGTGAGATTTTTACAGATGTCACACACATTAAATCAGTCTAGTTCACCTGTTCAGTCCTCTAACTTCCAGACTCAGTAGCTTGTGCAGAATTTAGTGCTTATTGCAAAATTGTAATACAATGTTAATTATCCTTGCTGCCTTAGAAATGGAAAAGTGCAAATAAATAAAAGTAAAGAATAGAGAATTATGAATGTGCTACTTGATTTTTTTTCCATTGATCTAAAGCATTTCGTTCTCTTGTGTGTGTGTGTGTGTGTGTGTGTTTGTGTGTGTGTGTGTGTGTAGAACCACTTTTTATTATGTTATGATCTCCATGAAGAATAATTGAACAAAAATCCTCCGTTCCTTAGACCTTAGTTTTGGCAAATTGGTCAAGTGTGCTTGAGAGAGCAGTTTAACAGCTCTAGATATACAGCAGTGCATTACTAAATCCCACATTTACATCTACTACACTGCTGACTATCAGACTAGGCCAACAAGCGTTTCCAAATGTATTTTTCGTACAAACGAGACCTTTTTTTTAATTTGCTCCTAATTGTGGCCTGATTTCATGTGGTTTACATATTAATAATTCTTTAATACTTTAACAAGCAAAAGTTCTTTACAGTGTTAAGGAATGAGTGAAGAGTGTTTTTGTAAGAACAGATGGATGTAGGGTTCATATTGAGTGGATTAACTAGATTGTTTGATTAACTAGTTCTGAATTGATTACAATTGCAATAAAAATGTATGTTTTGAAATACCAGTCTTATTTTGTGCATTTTTCACTGTTCAGTCTTTGTGCAGATCCTGTGATGTTACTGAGAAACACTTTAGTTCCTTGACACTGTTATTTCAGTGTAAATATTAAGTGCATTTTTTTATTATTAATATATCGCAATTATTATTGTATTAATTACGATTTTATATTTTTTCCAGACTAGATTGTAGTCATTTAGGTTTAAAGCAAATTATGCTTTTAATCATCTTTTTTTGTGGTTATCACCAGTTGATTGTACATAATATTATACTATTTACACTACCAGTCAAACGGTTGGGGTCAGTTTTTTTTTTTTTTTTTTTTAAGAAAATGATTCTGCTCATCAAGGCAGCGTTTATTAAATGTAAAAACAATTGTTAAATGGTTAAATATTTATTAAAATTTTAAATAACTGCTTTCTCGCTGTTTGTAGTTTCAAATGAAATAATTACCCCAGTCATTATTGATTTTATTACTATTATTATTAAAAATATTAATTATTATTATTATGGCGCCAAGGTGGCCTAGTGGGTAGCACGTTCGCCTCACAGCAAGAAGGTCGCTGGTTCAATCTCCGGCTGGGTCAGTTGGCATTTCTGTGTGGAGTTTGCATGTTCTCCCCGTGGTTGCGTGGGTTTCCTCCGGGTGCTCCGTTTTCCCCACAGTCCAAAGACATGTGGTACAGGTGAATTGGGTTAGCTAAATTGTCTGTGGTGTATGTGTGTGAATGAGAATGTATGAATGTGTTTCCCAGAGATGGGTTGTGGCTGGAAGGGCATCCGCTGCGTAAAACAAATGCTGGATAAGTTGGCGGTTCATTCTGCTGTGGCGACCCCGGATTGATAGAGGGACTAAGCCGAAAAGAAAATGAATGAATGAATGAATTATTATTATTATTATTATTATTAATATTAGAGTAATTTCTGAAGGATTTCAGAATCCTTCCAGTCTCCAGACTCTGAAGACTGGAGTAATGAAGCTGAAAATCTATCTTTAAAATGACTGAAATAAATTATTCAGATAAATTATAAACTACTTTTGAGCAGTTATTTCATAGTGCAATAACATTCCACGATTTTACTGTTTTTTTTATTTAAATAAATGCAGTCTTGGTGAGCAGGATAATCTTGTTTTAAAACAGTTAGAAATCCTACTGACCCCAAACTTTTGACCGGGAGTGTATATATAATCTTCATTATGGTTTTGCAAGCTTGCTGAAGTGCATTCCTTAATGAAGAAAGTACTGATATATTGAACATGCAGTGCTCCCTAAAAATCCCTATTTTTTTTTGTCCTGCGCAGATCTCTACTTGGGGCAAACATGCCATAAATCTTTTCGTTAGAATACTGTAACTAATAACATCTGATATAATGTGGTGAAGTATGCAAGTATGTCATTAGCCACATAAAATACTACTGGTACAGATCTAGGAAACCCATTTCAGCCATGAGGTAATAGTTTGAGCTCTGATTTAGCCCGTCATGAACACATATGGTTCAATAGTTTAACACAATTAGACACAAAAGTCGTAATTCTGAGTCACAATTACTTTTGTTGATTTTATTTTCTATCCTGTGGTGGAAAGTTGGAACAATCTTCCATACTGGTAAACTTGCTAGTAACATTTACTGTTGTGCGCTGAATTTTCACAAGTGATGTCCAGCAATTTATCAAAGTCTGGAATTTGGTGTGAAGAATGATTTTTTTTGAGCAGGTTATGGAAAGAATTGAAGTTAACCCCACACATTTAAATAGCATTGACCAACAAAGCTGGTTGATCTGAAAGTGATTGCTTTGTGATCTGTATTTCATACAACGTACTATCAATAATATATGCTTTTAACCCCATAATATATTTTTTAATCAAACTATACAACGGACCAGAATTGTGCAGTTCACTAATTCAACTGTTTGAAACTAATCTGGATGTTTAATATTGTCGTTATTGCAAACATAAATAATGACGAATGAGCTTTCATACAAACATTGGGTCAGGAGAAACTAAGTGTTGTGTATTTATTATAACAACACAAACAAAACAAAGCACAGTAAAATCCTTCTTGTGTACAGTAGTTACTGCAGATCATCATAGTGCTTCGAGGATTTAGCATTTCCGTTTTCTCACGAGTTTTCCACCACCAGGAACAGAGAAGTATCAGTTCAAGACTTTAATCCAACAATGAGACTCAACTCAATAAAATTACAGTTATTTTTGTCCAGTTCCCATTTCAGACGCTGCATTTTCTTCCAAAGTGTCAGGGGGTGTTGTGGTGGTGCCCGCCGGGCTGTGGGTTCGATTCTTCGATAAACTCCCGTAAATCGTCATGGCCTAAAAATGGAAAATGAAGTACATGTAAAAAAAAAAAAACATCATTATTATTACTTCAGTACACCCGTTCAAGTGTTCATTTATGCAAATATCTAATCAGCCAGAAGACGTGAAAAAAGATTCCAAAGTTCAAACTGCGCATCATAATGGTGGAGAACGATGAATTAAGTGACATAAAATTCAGCATGTCAGCTGGAGGCATTTGATTATTCCAGAAACTGCTGGGACTCACACACACATCTCTAGTGTTTATAGAGAACTGGCCAAAAATATAGAAAATATCTAGTGATCATAAGTTATCTTGTTAATGTAAGAATGTACAGACTGGTTCAAAAAGCCATTCAATACAACTGATGTCTGCAGAAGAACATCTCTGAACATGACTCAGCAAAAGAAAATACCAGTGGCTCTCCTGTCAGCTGAGGCTACAATTCACACAAAAAGAACTTTTTGACTTCTAAATCCTAAAACACCATAATATGTTTGCAGATATTTAAGAAACATTCCAAGTAAACATACTGATTTAAAAAAAAAAAAAAAATGCTAAAACCAGTTTATTCTCCTTTGAAAATGTGCAGTCTGTGTTGGAATGTCTGTCTTTGTTTTGGGCTCTATAACCAGCCCACTACCAGTTTACCCAATTTTTAAGATAGATAGATGGACAGACAGACACCCTGGGTATCAAGATGTCTTCTAGAAAACACTGCGTATTTCATTTCAGTCATTAAGGCTCCCAGGTAAACACAGCCGGCAATGTGACCTCTGGAGGACAGTAGCAGCCTCTGAAATTAGATTCAGAGCAAAAAAAAAAAATCCACAGAATTCAAATATTACAAATGTAAACATTAGCTGATCAGCTGGATTACAGTGTGAGGCTGGATCATCAGGCATGCTCATGATATGTTAGTGGTTTTAACCTGGCAACCCCTGTGTATGTCAAACCAAACCATCAGCCGGAAAAAAAATTAAAAAATAAATAAAAAAACTCCAATATTTTGAATTTAGACTGCAATACCTAGATCAACCACTAGGTTGTCTGGCCTACATACTGCACCTTTAAAAAGTTGCCTGTTCTGATAAGTCTTGATTTCTGCTTCTAGTTTTAGATGTTAGGGTCATAATTGAAGCTTGATGTCTCCATAAATGGTCAACACAGTAACCAGATCCCAATCCAACAAAGGATTAACAAAGATGCACAGCAACCAAGCTGAAGCCTCTGCATGACTGTATCCTATCAATCTGACCAAAATCTCAGAGAAATGTTTCCAGCACGTTTTTGAATCGATACTTTGTAGAATAAGGCAGTTCTGAACGAAACAGAGGATCCAAGCAAGTTTCAGTGAGGTGTACCTAATAAAGTGTGTGTCCAGCCGTACCTGAGTGACCATACTGCTGATGTCTCCTGTGTTTGAGGGCAGTAAGATGGTGTTAGTCTCTTTGGCCAGTTTGGAGAAAGCAGAGACGTACTGTTCAGCTACGCTTAAAGATGCTGCAGCATTTCCGTTCTGTACAGACATAGGTGAATAACATCAGCTTGATCGTTGATTTAACATCGTCAGTTACACAAAAGCACTGATTTACTCTTCTCTGCTCACATAGTTTGGTTTCTTCTGAAGGCTCATTAAACAGTGAATCAGATTTACCTGTTGAGTAAGAGCTTCAGACAGCAGTCGAATGGCTTTGGCCTTTGCTTCAGCTTTAGCCAAGACAGCGTTTGCTTCACCTGGACACAGGAATAAAATATAAATGTTATTCTTTTCTTTCTGTTTGACAATAAACTCCTGTACATTCATAAACACACTCACAAGAATAGCAAAATAGTAATAATACACTCTTGTACACAGACAATTATTTTTGAGCAATACCTATATATAAACACAATAAAATAATATTAATAATTCAAAAGGAATAATAAAAAAGTCAAAAGGAATATTACTACATAACTTACACAAATTCCTAGTGTTTAGTTAATATGCCAATAAAAAATTATATGTCATAATTTACTAAATGTTAGATATTAATAAAAGTATAAATAAAACACACTAAAAATAAGTTAACAATAAATGTAATTAAATGTTACAATAAAATAATTAAATGTGACAAATTATAATTAACTAACAAATTTTGTTCTATTTCTTTATTATTACTTTTTTATTATTGACTTTTCATATTATATTTACTATATAATCAATAACAATACTATTTAAAACAACAAAAATTATGACATAAAATATTTTTTATTGTTACGGCAACATCAGAGCATTATTTGGGCTATTTGAGGAAAATCAGTTCTGAAGTTGTTACATATATAGTTCACGTTAATACTTTAAACCTATTGCAATTATTTTTCCAATCCCCAGATGCGAGACAAAAACAAAACCCACCGGCAGCTTTATTAATCTGTTCAGCCTTCTCTCCCTCAGACGCCAGGATCTGAGCCTGTTTGCGACCCTCTGCCACATTGATGGCTGATTCTCTGGTTCCCTCTGACTCTAGAACAGTTGCTCTCTTCCTCCGCTCAGCCTCAACCTGAACATCAGTCATGTAGGATCAGTCATATGATTGGCAGCTGTCAATGTAGTTTTACTGTTTGATGAAATTACACTGAAGATCAGATCATAATACCTGCATTTGCATCGACTCTTTTACTCGTGGAGGAACGTGAATGTCTTTAATCTCGTATCGGAGACATCGAATCCCCCATTCATCTGACGCCTGGTTTATTGAATGCACAATATTGGAATTCAGCGACTCTCTTTCCTGTCGAAGGACAAAAATGATTTAGTTCCCATTGCACTGTTTTTAATAGAACATTTTTGTTTACTATTATTGTTGCATCAATGTGTTTTAGCAACTGTGTTTTTGATCCAAAAATCTAATTATTAGCAACGTCATCTATTCATTTTTTACTGATGGGAGTTGACCAATAGCAAACCACAAACATTCAACCATCCAATCAAAACAACATGGACAAAATCAAGTTGCGTCTTCCACTTTTTCTTTAAGAAGCCAAGATGGAAGCCATAACCAGCAGTTGCAAAATAATTAGTCATTTAAAAGGAGTGTTTTCACTAAAGCATATATGATTTCGGAAAAGAGCTCTTTATGAAACAATTATTTAATTATGGACTCAAATGATTTGTTTCACAGCATATTTAGTAAAGAAACACTGCAGTTTTGCTCTGAGATGCTAAAATTGTAAAAATATATTTTATTGTTTTTTAAAATAATTAGTTAAAGGCACAATATGTAAGATTTTTTGTAAAATTTTTCAAAAACCTCTAGAACAGTGTTGTATATTTTGCTGACTTTATGTATTTACATCATCCCAAATGTTTCTAAGAATGTTCAAATCCAGAGAAATAAGCAATTTTAACTAATGATATGGACTGTGTCGCCATTTTAACGACATCATACATCCTCAATTTTCTATAGAAAACAGGGAAGAGGTGTTTTCAGCCTTACTCTTCATACTGCCATTATGATAAATTCTAAATACTTTATCTCTTCCATAAACATGTTTCCTGCAGGGGTCCCGTAGGATGTATTGAAGACCACAAGTCCTATGATTTCACACAAGGTCACAACGTCATCAAACTATGCCTTTGTTTGTTGTGAATGTGCGCCCTCTAATGGTGAAAAGTACATACTGTGCCTTTAATGTTCTTCTTCATCTGTTTGGAGACTAAAAATGTAATAAATGTAACATAAAGATAAAAATCCATTCCCAACTTCCATTTCATGCTGACTTTAAGTCCAGAGGACAATAGTAAGTTTTGTGTGAGTGGCCGAGAAGGTGTCCGGTTCATTCATACCCTAAACACTTTGTCCAGGGTGAGTTTTCCCAGCTCTGATCTCATGGTGGTTTGTGCCAGCTGAGTGACGGCATATTCTGGATCCTCCACTCCATAGGAGGCCTGCAATTGACAGAAAAACACATTAGAAGAGAAAAGACTTACATGCTACTGTCAGATGCTTCAGACATACAAAGACATTAAAAACACTTCAAATTTACCTTAAATGGGTCAAGAATTCTGAGGTATAAAACTCCATCTATCTGCAGGGTCACATTGTCTGAAAGGAAACACAACACTTCAAACTTGGGACATCAATTAATCGATGATCAAATGTTGATGATCCTTCATATTGATACACCTTATCAATAGTCGATTATTACTTATATTTGATCAATGTCATCACGATTAATGTATAGAATGATTATATCCATTATCCATTCCAAACTTTTTTCAAAAGGTATCAACAGATTAATACACATTTCTCGCATGAGGGCAAGTATTGCAGTCTAATAAAATAGGTTTTGATTTATCATGCAATTAATTGTAAATTTAAACATTGAAATCGGCATGCCTAGTTAAGTTCTCAACGCCTTTGACTTACCAAGACTAACAGCTGACTGCTCTGGTACATCTATCACGATCTCTTTGAGGCTCTGAACATATCGAATTTTGTCCAGGATTGGAATTAAGAAATTTAGACCCTGAAGGTGGAAAAAAGCATTAGCTTTATGGCTGAAAATCTCACGGACGGCGAACTGGTGATTGACAATAAACTCACCGGTTCCAAGATTCGGTGAAAGCGCCCCATCCTCTCCACCACCCAAGCCTCTTGCTGGGGCACGAACAGAACCACAGTGTTCATGGGAAGACTGGAGGCCCATCGTTGTTGCGCTCGGGTCCCCCATAGTGCAGGCACAGTCTGCCGCGTATGCTGCACACAGAATAGTATTAATTATAAAAATAATACAACGTTGCTTTAAATCAAACATTATAAAAACATTATATACACATAGGAACATATATAATATAAAAAATATATATAGTATTGTCGTATTAGTACATGCATAACATAACATATAGGTTATATGCTAAACAAATCCAATAAGACAGTGCTGTAAATGTACTGTAAAACTCGTTCTTCTGGTTTTACTTCAATTTCTGAGCCTTTAATCAAGATAAATTCTGACAACATTCCAGATGAAGATAAAAATAAGTCTTTGCAATAACATTAGTTCTTAACCAAAAGTTTTTAAACACAATTTTTTAAAACTTTTATTCATACGAGTATCATTACAAAGGTTAAAGCTGAAGTTCACGTTTACAGTAATGTCTGATGAAACACGTAGCTGATGTTACCATCATTGCCCAGACCTTCAGTGAACATCATAAAAATGTTGGAAAAATGACTTTTAAGTACAAGATGTCTCTCTCTGACTTCTAAATGAACTTGAAATATGTCATGAAATATAGTCGAAGTGTCAGTTTGTGAAGAGACAGTGCTCCAAATCATTAGTGCACTTTTGTGTTACCTTTAAAAGCCCGCCGCCTACTCGACACACCGCCGTCCGGATCATTCTCAGATTTCAGGAAAACAGATTATCTCATATATGTCTGAAACAAATGAATGATGTCTTCTCGAGTTTACACTGCAAGCGTGACCCTCTTACAGCCGCGGAAATCGAGTTACAACATCATGAACACGCGTCGATGACAAATGTCCGGGTTTGCGAGGGAAACAAATGTTTGCAATGTATGGTTCCGGGAATATATTTCTGACTGAACGTTTAGCGTAAATAGCACAAATGAGTGATACAATTAAATTGCATTCTTCGAAATGTGCTTACATGACTAAATATTATTGACATTTATGTTTATGCGATTTGCTATTGTTTTTTAGCGTAATTATTTGTTTTTAATGTGGTCGTTAGAGGGCGTAGTAGAGCAAACATTTTCGTAAATGAAAAGATTTGATCAAAAAACCCGAAAATAATAAATCGAATAAATGTAATCAAAATTAATAATGTTTAAGCTGAAGTATAAAAAAATAAAGATTAAAGATAAAACTGAAAAAGTAGCTAAACAGAAATATATATGGAAACTAATTAATATGACAAAAACTCATAAACTGCTCAAACTAAAGCTGAGAAATAAAGTTAATTAAAAACATAAAACAAAAAACTGAGAAATATCAGAAATGTTTAAGGTGGAGTAGGCTAAAACTGGAATAAGTAAAGTAAAAAGGAACATGAATCTAACATGTAAACTACATTTACATTTTATTTAATTTAGTAATACTGCAGTGTATAAGTAACATACTGGAGTATAAGTTATGTTTAAAATAAACGTGATAATATGGATCATTTAGTACTTCATTAACATCACTAGTCACAAATACACAAACACTTCATCAACTTTATACATATCTGTAGTTTTACTTGTAAAATTTAAGTTATACACAGTTCAAGCAAAGGTTTGCACTCCCAAAGAATGACAGTAACAGACTTAAACTTAAAGAAAAAATCCTGATAATTTATTTAGACAAGTGCCATTGCTTTGTTCAATTGAAAAGAAATTAACGTTTTGGGGAAATGATTTTCTTCCCACATTTTTAATCAACAAAGGCTACACATATAATTTTGGTGTCCAGATCAAATTATACAATTAGATAATTACAGTAGAAAGAACATTAAACACAAGTAAAGTTTCTAATTTAATGTTTCGAATGACTTCAGTAAAAAACTAAAAGGTCAAAATATAAAAATATCAAAACAGCATTCTTATTCTGACCCACTTATAGAAAAAATCTATATTTTTTTAATGATCAGAATCAGAATCAGAAGAGCTTTATTGCCAGGTATGTTCACACATACGAGGAATTTGTTTTCGTGACAGAGCTTCTACAGTGCAACAGAATTACAGAGACAGGACAAAAAACAGATAATAAATATATTCAAAAAATATAAGTGTTAAATGCAAATATATAAATGGACAAGTGTATGTACAGACGTATTACTATATACAACATTACATGTGCAGCTGTTATGTGCAAATTGGCATGTAAAGTGTGTTGTTAAATAAGTGTATGTGTGTGTAAAAAGTGTATTTGTTATGTGCATTATGAATTATTATTTAAACATGCAAACAAAAATATTCTATTTAAGTTACAGTACAAGCATTACTAAAACATTAGAAACATTCAAATGCTAATAGATCATAATACGTTCATCATGTTTTTAAAATAAAATATTATAAATATAATTATTGTTCTAAATATGCCAGACACAAAATATTTTTTGTTGCACAAACAAAATAAACAAAGAACATTATAATCTATAAAAAATAAATCTGAAGCTTTTGACCTACACATTAAAATTATTATATTACTAGTAGTAGTATAATATATAATAAGAAGAACAAAAAGAAGTAAAAGAATTAATTCAATATTTCTGTATTTTCTGATGTAAAGTAGACCTATAACAAATAATGGAGGTCACAAACATTTAAATGTTTTTAACCATAAAATCCTGTCTATGTGTAGCCTTTCTTTAGTGAACAAAACCAGAAAGTTCGAGTTTTAATAGTAGCTTGCATCTATCAATGCAACACTTAGACAAAAGTCTAAGTACATTAATTAATAGAACCTTCCATCCAACCTTACAACCTTACAATAATCATTGAGTGCAAAAAGCACTTTCTTCTGACCACTGGACACGTTTATTGATAAATCCTGGATCTCATACCACAACAACAATGACATCACCAGAATATTGATCCACATCTTCTCAACATGACAACGTCCAGCGTCACACCTGTTCCCGAACCACGCCCTTTGCCTCACCCATTGGTCAATTGTCCAGCAAACCCCGCCCTCCAGGTCAGGGGCAATCCTGGCGTCATTAAAAATCCCTGCCAGCCCCGCCTCTTATCCCGTGAGTTTCTCCACATACATACATTTGTATCATGGCGATGGGACATCATCAGAATCAGGACGCGTCACCTGTCGGTCAGTGTTGAGTTTCTGCGTCGAGCATCTTCAAGCGCTCTCAGCGGTGCGCTTTTCACGAGGGACTAACTTGTGACACCGTTTGAAATGTCACCGGACAGCTGAGAACTTCGATTTTAGCCTATTGACAGGATTTAACCGAGAGGAAAAACTTCGCTTGCCATGTCTCTCCTGTGCGTGAGAGGTAAGTGTTCTTTTCGGATGTTGTTTTAATGTTTTCTGAACGTTCTGTGTGTGTTTGCACTTGGCAGCGTTCGGCGAACAGGTGTTTTATTTCTTGAAAAGTTTACGTTGGAGGTGCGAGCGTCTGCGGATGTTAACATCTTATTATCGATTTGTAATGTTTGCTGTTTTAGATATGGAGGCTGTTTAAATGAATTGATGTGGTCGAGGGATCAAACAGGTGGAAGTATTACATAATTTCAGGTTGGCTATAGATATGATGTAGTTTCCGTCAAGCAGCTGTTTGGCCTCATGATGTAATACAGCTCAGCAGCCCAAAGAGATCGTGCAACAATAAATAAACATTTTTTTTAAAAACTTTTTTGACGTATAATAATAAAAAATAATAATAACAACTGATAAACAAGAAGTGTTATTGAAGAAAGCAATCTTAAATCTTCCCTTACGTGCACCGGATACACTTAGCCTACATATTACTTTCAAGGCCAAATTTGTTAAAAAATGTTTATGTTAAACATTTTATATATTAAATTACGTCTGCACGATATTGGAAAAAGGTGCATTGTGATATTCTTTTTATTTTGCGATTTAAAGGCCTATTGCCATATGAATACAAATTCACCACAAAACTTGAGTGTCTCTATTTTGAAAGAATTTAAAAATGTTAGATTGATTGGGATGATTCTGCAGTAGGAGTACATCTCCATAAAATTTAATAAACAATGTATAAACTTTTTGTCCAATTAAAACATGATTTATGAAAATCATTAATGAAAATGCAAATGCACCCTTTGTATTTTGAAAGTATTCATATGTATTATTAGTTACGATGTTGTACTGTATATTTAAATCTTATGCTGTATAGTAGAGAGCATATATGCTTGTACTTGTTAAATATTAATGTAAATGTAAACGCAAATAATGTATTTATAAACATAGTAAATATATTAATTTAACATCTTCATGTAATTTTTTTTGTCAAATAAGTTTTATTTGGTAATAGAATTAGAACTCTGTGTGTGTCACCTGCTCTCATACTCCTTCAGACATCCACATACTCCTTTTATCTCTGGTCACTGGCCAATGGCAGACCAGCATCCCCATCATTTCCTTTCTTTCTTATCAATGCTCAATCTGCTCCAGTGGCAGTGCTGGCTTGGCTGTCTTTGGTGAAAGTGTCTCTGGTTAACGTCTGTGGTGCACTCTTTACTTGAAGGCTGAATGGGGTGTGGGGGAGGACGGGATCCGTGCGCTGATTGCTCATCAACATCTATGTATATATGAAAAAGCACAGACAAATGTCATTTAAACAGGAAATCTATTTCCTGACAAAAAAACAACCCCATCAAATCAACCGTATAAGTTTCTTTAAAAAAACAAAAACAAAACTAACATATGTATTACAGTGGGATCAAATGATATTTAGGAGTGGTTTAGATTCAAAGTATCGGTTTACACCTCTAGTATTGTGTCTTTGTTAATCTTCACAAGTGGTTGACACTAAATACATGTGTAAATGAGGTCAGAAATGTTTTATTTTTGTCCACCTTTGACCATTTCCAGAGTTTTGTGGTCAAAATCATTCAAACAGCATCCAGGGCATATCTAATCCATGTTTTGAGAAAATACACCAAAACAAGGTATTCATACCTCGCTGGTGTGTATTAAAGCAATTGGATCATAATCAAAAATCTGATTTGTTTTTTATTTGTTGCTTCCCCACTCAGATTTCACTTAATCCATCACACCAAATGCTTCTGCAAAAGCAATGTAAAGTGTGGTGAAAGAAGAGAGAAGGGACTTGAGTTCAAACACTATGGTCACTAGGAACATTTGAACTCACGGAAATACCAGATGGTTATGCATGTTTCTGAAAGCCCATGTTAATATCAGGTGGAGATGGCAATATTGCCGTAATGATTGCTGAAAAATAATAGAATAAATTCTTAATGTCAGGGATGTACATCTGTTTTTTATATTTCATCTGTCATGAAAAGTACCTTATTTGCTTTGGGGGCTCATTTTCTAAAAATAGGTCCCACTTTATATTAAGTGTCCTTAACTCTGTACTTGCATCAAACAATAAGTACAATGTACTTACTGTGTTCATGATGCATTTGAGAATACTTGTGGTGCTCTTGAGTTGCGATTAGGGGTAGGGTTAAGGTGGTGGTCGGTAGGTTTAAGGGTGGGTTAAGGTGTCGGGGATGGTCAACAGTGCATTTACAAATGTAGTGACAGAAATTAATTACCGATGTAATTACATACAGGTATTAAATCTAGCATAAGTACAATGCAAAAACATGTATGTACACAATAAATACATTGTAATGAATCATTTATTTCGGTGTAAGTACATATTAGTTAAGGCCACTTAATATAAAGTGGGACCGTAAAGTGAACAAGTATTAAATAAAAATACAATTACTGAATAGTAGAGTTAAAATGTAGAATAATAATATTTACATTTTTCTTTCATCCGTTTTTTTTCTCTCACATTTCTTTCATCCTCCCATCTTTTTCACACCTAAAATCTGCAGTCTTTTATTTTGGCTGGCAAGTAAGTATATATTCGTAATTTAAACCAATATTACAATATTTTTCAATATATTTTCAAAATATTATATTACTTTAAATTCGAAATGCGGCTAGATTTACAGTGAATTTAGCTGTCACAATGTAATTGTTTATACACAGATTGTTTAAGGATGCCCTGGGGTGGTATTCACAAGTAAATTGCAACAGCACAGTATACAACATTATATCTTTACACTTTAAAGCCAGACTACATTAAATGAGTCTACTCTGAACCACCTTATCCCATACAATCTGCGCTTAAACAGAATTTCCAAATGGGACTGTTCTCAAAAAGCTAATTTATTTATTTATTTATTTTTAAATACTGTATTGATGGATTGTTAAAATGTTGAGGACTGATATTTCAAACGTGTCTGGATGAAGCCTCTGTTTTCAAGTGAATGTTTCAAGGCTAGTAGCATAAGTCATCTGGTCTTGTTGGAAACTCACCTAATTTGCATTTGGGATTTTTACCTTTTTTGCAAACATTGAAAAAAAATACTCCATGTTGAATGGAGACTTGACTAATGTTGTGAAAAAAAACACCAAGTTTAAAAAAAGTACTTAATTTAATCAATGTCAATAACAAGTTTTAGGGGCATTTACTCATCATTGTCATTAATAGAATGCAAAATAATGCGTTCGGCAGGATATTTGCACAATAACTGCATTTTTGGGAGCCAAAAAAACCCCACAACTTTGTTAACTTGCCTTCTTTGGATAACAGAGACCCTATCATGATGTTTTTAAAGGAGTGGTGTTGCGTTTGATTTGATTTAAGGGCAGCAGACTTTCCTTCCTTGTTGAAAGGAAACCATACAGACCTTTAACTACCCCATCACCTCCTTTCCTCAGGAACCTGTGTTGATCTACAGTGGCATAACTGAAGTTATGCAAGGAAAACAGAGAGTCAGTGGAGACGACCAGATTTGCACAAATACAAACACTTGCAGAAAAAAAAAAACATGTTGAGGATCTCCAGACAAGTCAATTATTCAGAGAGGGACAAAGGAAATGCGTGTGCAGGAACCAAACTGCTATCAAATTTGAGTGTGTCTCACAAGAGATTGTTTTTCTTTTTTGGTTTAAGATTTAAATTTTGAAAGCCCAAATTTTTAAACAAATTTGCAGTGTCCTCAGATTTCCCCTTTTACTCGCATAACAAGTGTTTGCAGTTAAAGTTTGAATTAGTTGGAGGAAAACCAGTTTGAGAAATCTGCATGGTTCAATTGTGCTGTAGTTTCCTCATTGTTCTTCTTTGTTAGCATAACTGGAGCTGGAGATTTCAGGATTTGGATTTACATGAATGGCGTTTACACATTTAGGACACCTTCAAATAAAATGTTATCGTGAGTTTAAAAACAATAGAATAAGAAAGGTGTTACTAGTTGAAGGTCTAGCATTGACAAAAAAGCCTTCGGCTGGTATTTGAACATATAGCCAACAAAACAGGCCAAATGAATGTTTGTGGAATTGAGTTTAGGGCACTAAAATGTGGTACTCGCCTGCAGAGAGTAAGCTTCTGGAGGACACGTGCGCCTGAAGTAGAGAATTTAGGTGAAGGTATGCAAGGCCTACATGTTCCGTTTGCAGATATCAGTGCTTCGAATTTGACGTGAGCAGCAATAATGAAGAATAAAATAAGGTGGTGATCCTTCATCCAGCCAGAAAAGACTGTCATGCTGAGATGACAGAATTAGAGTTGTCATGTCATCAGCGAAGCAGTGATTGGAATAATTTCAGAATAATAGATAGAGACAAAAATTGGTCTAAGCACAGCGCCCTGAAGCACACCAGTAGATGTTGTGACTTGGACTCTTTACTCATCCAAGACACACTGAAGGATTTACTTGAGAGGTAACGCGGGTTAAATGTGTCACAGGTCCAGCAAGATGAGTACTGAAGATTTGGAAGCTGCTCTTTCCAGTCTTGGAGTTTAACAACTGACAGCAAGGCATTACAACCCAATGGAGAGCTGCTGTCATTACAATTAAGATGTTTAGGGGAAAAGTTGTGTTTTATCAATAGAAATTGTTGTGATTTTGATCTGATAATTCTTAATCAAAATAAAAAAAAATTCAAACAGTACAAACAACAAAGACAAGGACAATCAGATAAACCCCAAACGCTGCCAAAATGTAAAATTTTGTCTCTTAACAAATCAGAAAACATAAATCAAAACAAAAGAAACCAGAACTCTCTAAAATAAAAACTCTAAGTAACAGTTTTAAGATTTACGGTGGCATATTGTTTTATGAAATTTATTTATGAAGTGATCAGAATATGTAGGTCTCGTTACATTATTCTACCCATATTTTGAAAATGAGGTAAACAGAAGACACTTTATTTGAATAATTTGCTTTCTCTGTATGAGCAATTCCAGCGTTATGATGTGGCATTTGCAGTAAAAACTCAAAACGTGAATTTGCATAGAAAGTATATGTTAACATTATATTGAAACATCTGTTTCTATTTTCCAGAACAACTGGCCACAGAGTTAAGGGACCAGAAAAATATCAATCTGTAAACATGTTTTGTATTTTAAAAGAGTGAAATAAGCATACGTTATGGATGTGACCAAAAAAGGTAGCGGGTTTACAGTTTACAACATACTTTTTAGAAATTCTGTGAATTAAACTGCACAACCCAAAAAGAAATTATAATAAAGGGGTAAAAGATGGCTCGCTATAGAACAAAAATCATTGATTTTATTTAATTGAATATTTTTGCATTTATGAGAAAAGAAATGTCGTTATGGATGTGACATCTCTCTGTTTTGGATGTGACAGATGTGAAGTTACCACTTGTGTGACTTTGGTA
Organism: Danio albolineatus; assembly: GCA_903798035.1. Taxonomy (NCBI): domain Eukaryota; kingdom Metazoa; phylum Chordata; class Actinopteri; order Cypriniformes; family Danionidae; genus Danio; species Danio albolineatus. Next base: position 6,647,635 of record CAIGQQ010030612.1, read on the forward strand.
AATCAAATATAATACTTTGAAAACTTTGACAGAGACATTTTTGAGTATTTCTAAAGTACTGTAAAATTCTTGCTTACACAAAAAAAAAAAACGTTGAAGCGGTTTCCCTATTTTAGTGAAAACTTTATTTTTTTTTCATGGTAAGGTTGACATTTGTATGGAATTGCTCGTAAATAAAATCACTTTTGTGAGTTTAATTTGATCCAGACATGTCACGACGCCGTAGTGAGTAGCACGATCACCTCACAGCAAGAAGGTCAGTGGTTTGAGCCTCAGCTGGGTCAGTTGACATTTCTGTGTGGAGTTTGCATGTTCTCCCCATGTTGGCGTGGGTTTCCTCCTGGTCCTCCGGTTTCTCCCACAAGTCCAAAGACATGTGCCATGTGGTATAGGTGAATTGGGTAAGCTAAATTGGCTGTGGTGTATGTGTTGAATGAGTGTGTATGGAGTTTTCCCAATGATGGGTTACAGCTGGAAGGGTATGCGCTGCGTAAAACATATGCTGAATATATTGGTGGTTTATTCCGTTGTGGCAAGTACCTTTCCCAGTTAAGGCAAGTACCTTTCCCAGTTAAGGGAGCAGTGAACACGAGCTTCTCTCTTCTTTTCCTAGAGCAGGTTTGATTGCGTTAATGGAGCACGGTTTGTTGTATGTCCTCCTCTGTAATGTATTATCTGTATTTAGACTACCCTAAGAAGCGTTCTGGCCTTCCTGACTCACCGTCCGCCTCTTTCATCAGGATCACGGTTTTGTTTCTTTATTTATTGCTCTTCAGACAAAAGGCGCATCTCCATGGTGATGTCATTACACACACAAATGAGCTGTTTCGATGCAAACACATTATACAGACATACACACACACACACACACACACACAAAATGCTTATATGGGGTCAGATGGACCTGCGTTTTGTTACTGTAACCACTTTGGCCCTGTCTCTATAGAGCTGTATGTTGGAGAATAATTTAATCGCTGCACGTTTGCTGTCATTCATCAGATTGTCTTTATTATAGTCATACGGGCTGCTGTTCTCCTGTGGTCCCTATGTTTAATTAAAAAGATAAAGGAGTTATTGAACAGGCCGCTTTGTATGCTTGTGTGTTGATGGATTGTATTTATGAAGCGTTGCATGGATGGCTGAGTTTTACATCTCTAATGCATTCACGTGCTGCTTACTCATTGTGACCCCTGATGTCGGAGGTACTTCATGATAGAAGCGTGTTTAAATCCTTTATGGAAAGCAGAGAATACGTTTGTTTAAGTTGTTCAGAAGTTTTGCAGAATCAATTGATCAATTACTGACCAAAAAGCACATCTCTGTATAGGTTTTGGTTTTATTATTTTTTTATTTTGCTCTGTTTTTGTGCATGTAGCTTTGCTGGCTTAGGCCTGTCATGTGTATATAATTATGGCTCTAAAACTGATAGTAGTTGGTGGCAAACCCCTGTCTTAATAAGATGCAAATGTAACCTGTACGTATATAGTGCAAAATTACAACATCACATTAAATGTTTGCTGTTTCCGTTTGGTGTATCTAAGAAAGAAAAAAAAT
>CAIGQQ010030612.1:6649588-6659719 GCA_903798035.1 Danio albolineatus
ATATCACACACACACACACACACACACACACACACACACACACACACACACACACACACACTGATATTTAATGTGTATATATTTAATGTGTATTATTTGTTTCATATACATATATAGTGCTCAGCATATATGAGTACAACCCTTACAAATCATTTTCTATAGGAAGCTTAGCAATAATATATTATGCATGTACGTTAGATTAGATTAGTCAGCACTGAAGCCAAATCTGGAGCTAATCTAAACAAAATGTCTTACGATAACAATCCAAAATGTTTACACCCAAATTTATATGTTAGGGGAAAAAAATAAATAAAAATGTTTTAAAAAAAGCAAAATTCAATAGAAACAAACAAAAAAAATAATGTATAAAATTTTGTAGTTTACAAAATTTTGTAATATTTCACATGAAATGATTTTATTAGTTTTCTGTTTTTTAAGATGTTCAGTGACTAAAATGTTTTAATAAATATATCCATTTAATAAATCTGATTTGTTTAAATTCACCAAAATATTTTTCCTACTTTCACTGAGAAATGGATTAAAATTGCACTGTAGCACTGTATATATTTTATATCTGCATATAAATAAACAGTTTGCTAAATATGTACATAATAAATATATTTGGATTTGATTTAACCGTGATTAATCTTTGCTGATTTTTCAGTGGTTTCTCCATCAGGCTTGTAAGTTATTCTGTTTTTTAAGGGTTTTTGCCATTTGTCAAGGTCAGGCTAAGTAACCAGGTTGGGAGACCATCTTCATCCAGCTAAAATGGCTTAAGCTTAACAGCATGATAACTGCAAGTTTTACAAGATCTGATATATTCTTTGATATATCAGGAATAAATATGAAGACATCAGGCTACCCAAATGCTCCTCAAATAAAGTTTCTGTGAAGCTCATTTACTCACTGCATCACAGGAAGGCTTCAATCTAAACTGATAGCATCACTTTCTTTTATTGGCACCCAGAGTAATGAGTGACAATGAGTTTCCACTGACACAGTGACCCATACCCTAAGGCCTCAATAAAATCCTAACAGTGGTTTCCGCTTGGCTAGAAATGTGGAAAATGGTCACACACACTCTTATATCCTTCATCTCGCTGACTTCCAAAGAAAAACACCAAATAGTGATTGTCTATCACGTTCCTTGTACTCATGTTTCTCAGTACTTTAACCTCTCAGTCTTACTCTTAACATCATCATGTCTCACGAGGCTTGTGTCCGCTACCTCTGATTTCCAGTGAGAGGTTACAGCAATATGCGTCCGTAATCCACTGTGTTGTCTTGCGGCCTGGCATCCAATCCCAGCATCCATCTGGCATATTCATCCAGCACACAGGGCTCAAGCAGCTATCAGAAGTAATCTGCTCTAAATCACAGCTCAATCCCATAATAGTTATTGTATGGCTGCGGCCAGTCTTACACAGAAACAAGAGTATTGTTCTAAACGTCAGATTTGTTTTCCAAACAGAAAACGTGCAAGGGTTCCTCGATCAGTTTTTTTTTGCCCTACCAGCCCTTTTATGTGCTTATTTGTATATTACGTGCTTAATACCAACACAAAGTTTTGTTTTTCTGCTTTCATTCTTTTTTTCTGTTTGGGTTTTAACTTTTTTTTAACTTGCTTTTTTGTTTTTGGTGTTGTTTTTTGTTTTGTTTTGTTTAACTTTTGTTTGTTTTTGACTTTGTTTTGTTTTCTTTTTTTCTTGTTACTTTTATTATTCTGTTATAGTTTTATTTAAGTTTATAACTAAACTTTGTTTTTTACTTTATTATGAAGAAAAAGTAATGGATTTGAACAACATTGGCATTTTTCAAATATTATTTTCATTTTAACAGTTGTTTCAAAGACGAATTAATCCTGCCATATTGGCAGCAAACTCCAGTACTCCACTACGTGTCTGTTTACATTCATTCATTCATTCATTTTCCTTCAGCTTTGTCCCTTTATCCATCAGGAGTTGCCACAGCGGAATGAATCAACAACTTATCTAGCATATGTTTTATTTAGCAGATAACCTTCCAGCTGCATCCCAGCACTGGGAAACATTCATTCACATTCATGCTCTCACACACTCCCAGACACATACACTAGGGCCAATTTAGTTTATTCAATTCCCCTATACCGCATGTCTTTGGACTGTGGGGGAAACCGGAGCACCCAGAGGAAACCCACGCCAACACTAGAAGAACATGCTAACTCCACACAGAAATGCCAACTGACCCAGCTAGGGCTTGAACCAGCAACCTTTTTGCTGTGAGGCGACAGTGCTAACCACTGAGCCACCGTGCTGCCTGTCTCTTTATATTTAGTTAGAAAGTATTCACAGTTTAGCATTTTTATGATTGAATATATTTCAGCCACCCATTTAATCAATACAATATGGGAACTCCTTAGGTTAGTCAGTGCGAGACAACTTTTTCTTAAGTACATTCTTGATGCCTTTAAAATCTGTTAATATTCTGGTTTGATTCATGATTTAAAAAATGAAACAAAAATAGATAAATAAATAATGATATATTATAATACAAGAAACAAGTCCGTCTCTTTAAATGCAAATTAACTGCTGCTCCCATTCCCTTTCCAGTATTTACACCTCATCTTTCAGCTACTCAGGCGAAGGTAAATAAAAACAAAAAGTTGTATTATATATAATACATATATAATTTTTTATATATATATATATATTTTTTTAAATCTTGTCAGTTTAAACACCTAATTTTTGGTTTTCTAAGCAGACATATGCAAAGTGTTCACACAAAAAAGAAAGAAAAAAAAGGTTATATTCTTCATGCTGTCTGTCAAATACACAGAAGATTATATGAAAAGCACCAAAACACCCATAAGTTCACAATCTTTGTCTGGGAATGTAAACTGTTGTTTTCTAAATTGCATGAGTATCAGAATATTAGCAGTGGCGTTGTGCAAAATTCGTGGGTCCACCCGCAAAATTTAAAGCAGGTCCCCCCAGGGGGTGGGTGGTTGGGGTGATGCGGGGGACCCGTCCGCTACGCCTTTATATATTAGGTCTCATCCCATTAGGCTGGAAGTGTTTAAAATCAGGATATTGTGATGTTTATATTCCCATGTTAAACTCATGACTAAAATTTCACAATCAGTGCTTACTGATGTAAAGAATAGCACACTTTGGATTTCCCTTCGAATTGAAAAGATCTGCAAAGTCTAGTTCTCCTAAAGATTCTGTCTTTAAATGGATAGTTTACTCAAAAAGGAATATCCTGTCATTATTTACTCAGCCCCCACTTATTTCAAACATGTTTGAGCTTCTTTATTATGTTGAACACAAAAGAAGATATTTGGAAGAATGTTGTGAACTGTTGCATCCATTGACTTTCGTAGTATTTGCACATATTTTTCTACTATGGAAATCAATAGTTACAGGTTTCCACCCTTTTCAAAATAATGTCTTGTGTTCACCAGAAAAAACAAGCTTATAAAGGTTTGGAACCACGTGAGGGAGAGTAAACAGTAAGTAAATTATTGGGTTTGGGGAACTATCCCTTTATTTACTCTTTAGTCATTCCAGACTTATAAGACTTGATGTTTTCTGATATTTTTGATGAAATCCTAGACTTTTTTGACTATCCATATACCACAAAGATCCTCAAAGGATCCGGTCCAGACAGTCCATTTATCATCAGTTCAGTCCTCTTTGCACAAAACCCATAAATAACGACTTTATTGAACAGTTTTTTTCTCTTCAGCTTCAGTTCAGGATGCACATTCTCAAGAATTGTCATTATTTCTTGTTGTGCACGAAGAAGAATGCACAAAAGTATTCTTGTAACGTCATAGAATTATGATTGACCACTGAGTGTAAAGGGTTTCAGGATGTTAACTTAATTTGTGTTCTAAAGATGAATGAAGGTCTCAGAAGTTTGGTAGGATGCGAGGATGATTAATTACTGACAGAATTATGTTTTTTGGGGTGAGCTATCTTTTTAAACAACAAGATAACCGACTAAAGAAAGTGTAAAAAGCAAATCTGCACCATTCCATGACTTTTCTTTATCTTTTGAACATGAATCAATATGTTTTTAGAAATGTCTCAGTCCTTCTGTAATCCATACAAAAGATAGCATACCGAAAAAGGATGATGGTGAATCAGTTTCTTAAGCACATGTATTGTATGTTATGAAACCGATGCAATGCTACTGCCATTAATCTGTCTTTCTGACCAATTTCTCTGTTGTTTTTCTTTCAGTTAAGAAAGCCAAACTCCAAGGGCCTCTGGGTAAGCAAATTCTCATGTTTTCTGCTGTTCTGAATGCAATTCGAAAAACACAATATTTGCTTGTCCCCTGGCCATGAAAATCCTATGCAAATCTAGGTTTTATCATTATTGTACAGTGTGGAATTTTGTTGATTGGTTGGTTTGTTTTTACCTTAATTTTTTAAAAACAATATGTTGTACACAAAAGTGGTTTGGAGGCCTGAAAACGCAAACTTTGAACAAACTTTCAAAGTGGACGTTTTTTGCAACTGAAACTGTTTGACTGAGACAGACAGACAGGCAGGCAGACAGACAGAGTTTTTATTCACATTTGCTGAATAATGACTCTAGTGTAAAGGCAGGAGCAAGAATTGGCAACCAAAAATTGGGCTACAGGCCATTAGTGCGCAAATGCTTAGTGTTTCTGCGCATACATCGCCGTCCACTGCTCTGGAATAAATGTTTACAGATCAGCATGAACAGTTAAGCCTGCATACTCGTCTGCATGCAGTACTTTTCATAAAATCACCATTTCACATTACATTTAATCTCCGTTATATGCTTGAAGTACACCAGCTCACTGTGGAGTCATCAAGGTTTGACTTCATTTGATAATTGATTCTGTTCTCGTCTTTCATCTTGTCTGAGTTCAGCGCTTGTGTCTCGTGAGCTCAGTGTGTAAGATCAGTGTAGGTTAAGCTCAAATCCCCACACACTCCTCATCTGCAAATCCCCACACTGTTGGCCTTCACATGGATCCTGTAAGCCACAATACTGTGTCCCTGAACGTGTGTTTATAGTGCTGCATTAATTCTTGGATTGCAGTGGTTGTTTTATATTGTGGTTGTTTGGATGACTGTTGGCGAGGGTTAAAGGGAGGCGTTAAGCTCAAAATATGTATGTAAATGTGGTGTTTTCTGCCTTAGGCGATGATCTACCACTCTTAAAGGGACAGTTCACCTAAAAATGCAAATTCTGTCGGTCAAACATGCATTACAGCCTTACTTCTCCGGACAACTACACATGTATTATATTTATATTATGGTAAAATGATAAAGATATAGTTCACGCAAAATTGAAAATTTGGTCATTTATTCACCCGTCACTTGTTTCAAACCTGTTTGAGTTTCTTTCTTCTGTTAAATGCATATAAAATCATCTTTTTTATAGTAGCAGTCATTGTAGTAGTAGTGATTGTAGTAGTAGTTGTGGTTGTTGAAGTAGTAGTTATAGTAGTATCAGTAGTAGTCGACGTCATTTGTGTAGTAGTATCAGAATTAGTAGATGTTGTTGTTGTTGTTGGTGGTGGTGTAGTAGTATCAAAGGATGTAGATGTTTTAGTAGCAGTCGTTGTTGCAGTAGTAGTGGTAGATGTTGTTGTTGTTGTTGTAGTAGACGTTGTAGTAGTAGTCATTATTGTAGTATCGGTAGTAGTAGTCATTGTTGTAGCAAACACATAATCCTGATTAGCTCTGTAATAAATGAACACAAGAACAAAAATGCATGTGTAAAAAGTAAATCATGTTTTAGTCATATGGCTGTTTTAAATCATCTTATAACCTTGTAACTATTTTAAGTAATTGTGAAATGAGTACAACGATTACAAGATTGAACAAAATTATCATGATTATTTTTATCCATAGTCAACCGCCCTACATCAGAATAAGGCTGCATAATATTGAAAATAATGTTTTGTTCTGAAAATTATAAAGAGATGATTTAGTTTTTATCTGATATACTGTACAGTATACTGCCAAATAAAGTGCTTGAATAGTTTTTTTTTTGTTTAACAAAGAAAACATCCGAAATATATATATTTTTAACCTGATTAAATCAAATATTTCATTCTAAAAATTGGCGGAACTGTGTTTTGACTGTTCACAGTATTTTCTGAGTTATCAATGATAAAAATAATTTTTAAAAATTCCCATCTAAAAAACATTTGACTTAAATGTCAGAAAAAAGGCCCCTCACAGCAAAAAGGTCACTGGTTTGAGACCTGGCTGGGTCAATTGCCATTTCGGTGTGGAATTTGCATGTTCTCCATGTGTTCGAAATGAATGTCAGAAAAAAGCAAGAATGTTCATCCTGAAATATTCCGATATTTGTGCTAGAAACATATGCAAATTAGATCATGTCATGTTCAGTAATAAAATCAATAAATACAGCAATCTTGAACACACACACAAAAAAGGTTTTCAATTCTTAATGTAACAAACCAACTGTGGAAGTATGGTCTTTCCTTTAAAGAAATCAAAAAATGTGAATTTCTTCACCATTTTCTGAAGAAAATTGGCAAAAAGCAGCCATTGACTTCTGTAGTAAGAATAAAAAATACTATGGGTATCAATGGCTGCTTTTTTTCTTCGCTCTTCAGACTATCTTGTTTTGTGTTCAAAAGAAGAAAGAAACGTGAACAGGCTGGGAACATGTGGAATGAGTAAGTTTCATTTTTAGATGACATATGTCTTTAATTTATACACGGTTAGCCTGACAAATAGCCTATTCCTATGTGACAGCAGCTGTTTTTTTAAGGAGTCAAAGACAGGTCGCTCTTTCCCCACGGAACTCTTGAACACTCTTAACTCTGATCACACCCCATCCTGAATGTCTCAATCGGCCTGCGCCATCTCTTGAATAAACACCCATCAGCCTGCAGTGTGATGTCACTGCCTCTATTGTGTCAGAGTGTAAACAGTGAATACGGCTGCGGCCTCTGTCTGTCTGTCTGTCTGTCTGTAACAGGTGGCCCTTTTGTGCTCCTGCGCTGGAGATTGTTTACTTTACCTCTATAAAATCACCAAGAGTGCTCAGTCAGAGCCTGCTTTATCCTATGAGCTGTGTTGGTGTGAAATTGCTGGATTGCGTTGGAAGACATTTTGTTGTAGTGCTTAGTAAATTTGAGTAACTGCAAATGGTAAACTTGTAATTCTGTCATTTGTGTAGAGTACAGCTCTCAGGAAATGTTTTATTAAAGTCTAGGTCTTGGAGACATTTGTTATAGATGAAAAAATTGTTTTAATTTGATGATTTTTTTAACTAGGAAAGATCAATAATGAGGACTTGAAACATTAGGAACAAGGACATTTAAGCAGCATTGTTTAGTTATATCATGTTAAACATCTATTAAGTTCAATAACATCACAGTTATTAAAAGTGTAGAGTATACTATTTGTTATTTTTAAAATTGTATTTGTCAGACCTCAGAACATTGAATTAGTGAAGCTAAAGTGCTGCACGTTTATTGTATGTTTTGACGCACTTCTATAAACCTGTGTCCTGAATACTGATTAAAATTATTTAATAAAAATGTTTCCCCTAATAGTTGAGGAAAATATTTAAGTGACTTTTTAAATGGAAAACTGTTATTTAAAAGAAAATCACAATAGTTTTATCGATTAGCATAATAATAATAATAATAATAATAATAATAATAATAATAATAATAATAATAAAAATAATAATGCAATAAAATAGAGGAGATAGAATGTTTATTTTACATTCAGTACAAAAACACATTTAACTACACTTAAATCTCTAAAAATATGAATTAGAACAGATACAGAATGTCCTGAAAATTTATTCAGCAGCATGGTGGCTCAGTGGTTAGCACCAATGTTGCCTCACAGCAAGAAGATCGCTGGTTCGAGTCCCTGCTGGGCCAGGTGGCATTTCTGTGTGGAGTTTGCATGTTCTCCCCGTGTTCGGACAAGTTTCCACTGGGTGCTCCGGCTCCAGTCCAAAGACATGTGGTCTATAGGTGAATTGAACGAGCTAAATTGTCCTGTATGTGTGTGAATGTGTGTGTGTGTGAGTCCCCGTTTACACTAGTGTGTTTTAGTTTTAAAATGGCGTTTTAGCATGAAAACGATCCGCGTCCACACTAGCGTTTCACCCAGTGTTTCTGAACACATCTCCGTACACACTACTCCACCAGAAACGTGTATCACGTGACCTTTCGCACACTCTGGGCATGCGCGTTCAAGTATAAACAGGAAGCATGTGTCTCGCTCGGCATTCTAAATAGGGCTTACGCTGCTTGAAACGTGAGCGATTAGCGAGTGCTCGAACAATAGCTTGCCTCTTGCAAATATATGCAGCTGTTGTAGTAAAAAAGGCAGAGTTTAACTGCACAATGGCGCCTAAATAGTGCAAATAGTGCAAACAATGCTCCCATTTCTGTCCATGTTGTTTACAGCGAAGGCTGGTCTGCCGTCTTCCGGTGGCGTTATAGTCATGGGATAGGGGCTTGACAAATAAGGGAAGGTTACGCAATCACCCAAAAGCGAATCTCAGCAGCCACGCCTCGATTTTCAAATGTCTCCGTTTCTCCCATCCACACTGAGACGGAGCAGCAGCGTTTTAGAATGAAAATGGCCTCTCCAGCGTTTCCAAAACACTCGAAAACTCCAGCGTAGTGTAAACGTATGGCGTAACCGTAGAAAAACGTATGCGTTTTAAAGCGAAAATGCATTAGTGTAAACGGGGCCTGAATGTGAGAGTGTATGGGTGCTGCTGGAAGGGCATGTACTGCGTAAAACAAATGCTGGATAATCTATAAAAATCTGAATTTGAATAGGTACAGATTGTGGTGACCCCTGATAAATAAAGGGACTAAGCCGTAGGAAAATGAATAAATAGTCTTGATACTGGCACAATGTAGAATAAAAAAATGAAGAAATAAACATTGTGCACAAACAATCCCTTTGTTCAAAGAAAAGAATTGCAACATTTCTAATGATTCCAAAAAACATTACTGGCCGTAGAAAAAGTTTCTTGCATAAAAATGACATTAAAATGTTTCCATAGTCGCCCACTGTCAGCAGAAACTTGTTAAATCCCTCATGTGACCCTCAAATCCAAACTGCAGATCCATCCTGTACTTCATACAACATTCATCAGGGATCTGAAACGGAAATGTCAGCTCTCGATTGTATGCTACCTCTGACTAATTTATTGAAAAACTCAAGCAGAATCAATAATGCATGATGACATGGTGCAGTCATGAAGAAACGATTCAACCATCATTTTCTTATTTAAAGACTTAAAGTTAAAGACTTTCAGAGTTTGCTTTGTGCATATGAAATCAAAAAAGAAGATTATTGCTGCATTTACATTCAGACAATCTTTGAGAATTTCTGTGGTGTTTTCCATGCAGATGACAGTGTTGAGGTCAACACTGATGTGATGTTATTTTATTTATATATTTATTTATTTATTTTTCAATTGAAATATTTTGTATTTGTGGTTTAAAGAGCATCTATCATGAAAACCATCTTTTGTAAGCTGTTTGGGGACACTTCACATAAAGTGGGACCTAACAAAAGTGGAACCTACTTTAGCGGTCTATAATTGTCGGTTCAAATGTTTAACAGAGTAAATATTCTTTCAACATTTTACAATAGTTTCATTAACTAACTTTTGCTATTTAATTTCTTTTGCTATTTAATTAGTTTTTGTAAGATACTAGTTTTTTAGCCTAAAGTGCAAATGTAGTTATTAAGGCAATTTAGGTTAATTAGGCAAGTCATCGAATGACATTGGTAGCCAATCAAAAATTTCTTAAGAGGGCTAATAATTTGAGCTTACCAGTTTAACTTAATTGTTTTATTCCTGCCAAAGTCAGACTTTCTCCAAAAGAAGAAATATAATACGAAAAAATATAGAAAAAACTCCCTTGGTCTGTTAAACAACCCTTGGAAAAAAAAGATAACAGTTATTAAATAATTAAAATGTATTATTTTATAAAATAATATTGACAATAATAATAATAATAATATTATTGTTAGTATTTTATATTTTAGTATATAGTATTATTACGCTGTAAAATGTAACAGTAATAATAATAATAATAATATAATTGTTAGTATTTTATATTTTAGTATATAGTATT
>CAIGQQ010030612.1:6672476-6702023 GCA_903798035.1 Danio albolineatus
GATAGATAGATAGATAGATAGATAGATAGATAGATAGATAGATAGATAGATAGATAGATAGATAGATAGATAGATGGATTGGTGGGCGGATCGATAGAAAGAGGTGGTTGGATGGATGGATAGAGAGATGGATGGATGGATAGATGGATAGAGGGATGGATGGATGGATGAGAGATTAATGAATAGATGAAACATAGAGAGGTGGATTGGATGGAGGGATAGACAGATAGAGGGATAGATGGATATTTATTTTCAGTGAGTAACTTGTTGCTATCTACTGGTTTAACCGTGTAACCAGTACAGCCTTCATTCGAAAATACTTTATGCAATTTTTTAAATGATTTTCGTGTTTAATTATTTTTTTCTCAGTCCGAATGTGATGATTTGAATGTTTGTAACATAAATAATGATGCCATGTTAGCTAAAATACTAAAGAATAAAGCGGTTTCATTCAAGTTCTGTTGTTTGCTATACAGATCTCGATGTTTACGGTGCTTATTCTCATCAAGACCTTTAAACTGTTAATCACGCTGCAGTAGTATAGATGTTGCTTTTATTTGATTTAAATTGATTAAATAAAATGTTGCATATAAACAGAAAAGAATATTCAGAAGTTCAGATATAAACAGTACTGACACTGGCTTTGGGTATCATCCAGACAGCACGTCAAATTTCCAAGAAAGTTTTTCTCTATGCCAGGAATATGTGTCTTGCTCCAGGACATGAAACTGGCTCTGTGTGCTATGTTGCACATTTCTTACTCTCTCAGAGATAGAAATCTATTTGTTTAGATTCCCGCCTGTCCTCGTGTTACATGTATGGTGCATTAGGTGTTGATGTGTGTCTTTGTTTGCACATTCGCTGGGATGGGGTTGTCTGTTGTCTCTCAGCTTTGAGTCTTAAATCAACTGTTGCTTTACCGTTCACCCTTCGCCTCTTCTGTTTGCAGAATTAGATCTTTTTATTCTAGATACTAGTCTGTTAATTCCTCTTAACATTTTTAGCTGAACACACATGCTTATTTACATTTTCCAATATGTAAAATTCCATTATTTATGATGGAATAAATCAGTTTTACACAAAACATTTGGAATGATGTTTCATTATAAACACGGCGATGTAAAAAAAAAAAAGAAGAAAAAAAACACTGTTATTTCTACTAAAATAAATGTAAGTAAATTATTTTGTTTGTTTACTTTCAGTGACATATGTTAGTTTTAGAAAACACTTATTTTGTTATTAACATGAGCGTTTTGTTTAAATAAATATTTTCAGTGACCTTTATGCAGTTGTTTTTAGCAAGCAGTTTTCCTAAATAAGTGCGTAAATAAATAAAAGATATCACAAATGTACATTAAGTCGTATTATTTAAAACAAATGTTTGAACATAACCAATAACATTATTTGTGTTGGGACAACATGAAGGAATTGTGCGGAACCAGCATTTTTTACAGTGTTGATTAATAACCATCTTATTGAATAATAATGTGTAGCTTATTGTTAGGACGACATTTTGATCTGACTTAGTGGACTATATGCATAGCTAGTGTTTTTCAGCCAATGATAAATTTCCGTTGAGAGCCTAATGTGACTATTTTCAATTTTATAAGGTTCCTTTTACAGCATCGATGCTGAAACATAAATACAATGCATTCAGTTAAAATAGATTTAGGCCCCGTTTACACTAGTGTGTTTTAGTTTTAAAACGGCGTTTTAGCATGAAAACGATCCGCGTCCACACTAGCGTTTCACTCAGCGTCTCTCAACAGATCTCCGTCCACACTACTCCACCAGAAACGTATATCACGTGACCATTTGCACACTCTGGGCATGCGCGTTCAAGTATAAACGGGAAGCATGTGTCTCGCTCGGCATTTGGTTATTGTTAGTCAACAAACGCTGGTTGAACGATGAACGCGATAGTAAAGAAAGCGAGAGAGGTCTTTTTGTGGACAGACGACGAGGTCGAGTTGTTACTTAAAGTAAAAAATTAAAATAAAACATCTATGGCTATCGAAAATACAGTGTTTACAGTGAAGGCTGGTCTGCCGTCTGCCGGTGACGTTGTAGCCATGTGCGCTTGACAAATAAGGGAAGGATACGCAATGATCCAAAGCCCCAATCACGTAGCGGATCTCAGCAGCCATGCCTCTGTTTTAAAATGTCTCCGTTTTCCTCCATCCACACTGAGACGGAGCAGCAGCGTTTTAGAATGAAAACGGCCTCTCCAGCGTTTCCAAAACGCTCCGTTTTCGCGGCTTGAAAACTCTGGCGTAGTGTGGACGGATGGTGTAACCATAGCAAAACTTATGTGTTTTAAAATGAAAACGCACTAGTGTAAATGGGGCCTTAAGCATTCATTTAGCTGTTCAAGCGTAAAACAAGATGAAAGACATGTAAACGCTAGCGCCATCAGGAGCAGCAGGCGAGCGCAGAAACTCCATTAAAAATACTGGGCTAAAATAAACTGTCATATTTTAAAATCATGGCGGGGAAAAGAATTTAATGCAGTGCTTCATGTCTGAGACCCATTTTATATCATATATCTATCAGGCAGTGTAGTCCTTCGTGATTTTGTAATGCAAAGACAGTTCACTGTACTGTAAGTGCTGAGGCTTGCTGGCTGAAATTAAAAGTCTGTGCGCATGTACCCCATTTGAAGGGAGTTGAAGGCAAAACCACCACAAAACAATGCAAAAATAAGTGAATTTATTTATACAAGTGAAAAGAATTCAAACAGCAAAAAATGTATACATGTACAAGTTGAAGTGTCTCATAAAAATAAAAAATAAATCAATTAATGTATGTTTTTAAGAAAATGAGAATTTCAAGTGGCGCCAAATAAAGAAATCAGTATAACAAAAACCCCAAACTGGCTGAAAATTACCCTCTAAACTGCTTAATAGAAAATAAACAAAGATAACATCTTCAGCGTTTGCACACCATATCTATGTTTAAACCTACAGCAAGTGGCACTTCTAAACTTGTGTGTTTAGACAGTGGGGTTTTCTGAGTGCTGTAAGATGTGTCACATGATATCTAAACTCCTCGATTCCCAGGGGAATTCAGAAAAAAAGTACATACAAAACGGTAATCGTGTACCACAACTGAAACAAGAACAAAATATCAAGTCAAATCAACATAGTATCACATAACGCAAGCCAAAAACACACAAACAGAGCAAAAAGCAAGAGAACGAGCTACTATGCTTTAGTCCCTTTAAACTTTCGGCTTACTTCTTGATTGGCAGCGAAGGTGATTACATCACTGAGAGTAGTGATGATTGACGCCTTCACAGACGAATAGGAAACTGGAATAGGCAATCCTTAGACAACTGACAGAGAGATCAAGAGAGAGAGAAAGAGAGAGCCACATAAGCGAAACAACACAGGCACTTAGGGCCATAACGCTTATATTATACATTTTCACTTTGAATCAATTTCTTTATGAAAAACCTGAAAAAGTTTATTTATTTATTTATTTACTTGCTTGGAGAAACTTTCTTGACTTGTGAAAACACAAGAAAAGCTCCGGATCAGAATTTAACGAAGCTTTTCATTGCTGACCATGATCAGTCAGGCCTTTGGAAAAACATTAAAGTTTTTAATATGGATGATTCATAGTTAAAGTCATCCTGAGTGCAGGTTCAACACATCGTTCTGAAATATATAGTACAGTATGTAAATTTTCAGAATTTTTGCCGTGTAACCTGTAGTAACATTTTGTCCCATTCCTAATAAATTCAAGTAACTGGCTTGTCAAAACGGACTGTAATGTAGTCTCGTTCCTATTGATGGCTTTAATGCTTTCTTGTCCTAATGGAAGTTCAGAAAGCCAGATGTTCATGTAATTGAAAAGAGCTCTTAAATCTAGTCAGGCTTTGTGTGTCTTTACTCTCAGAGGAGCATTTAGAGGCAGCTCCAGGTTAATGAAATCATGTTCAGGCCCACTGGGAATAACAACACAGGCCACCAATAGGGGACAAATGATGAAAAGTGACTGATTGTATCCTGATCATTGATTATGTACTGTCTGCTACTGTACGTTCTTGCTTCAATATCCTAAAGTGTTACATTGAAAGAGCCACTGTGTGAATCATATACAGCCTAGCTACGCACATAAATGCACTTGACTAGAACTTGGCACTATAAAGTATGCTAATAGTTGATTTGAAATGTTCTTACGCTCACCAAACATGCAGTTATTTGATCAAAATATAGTAAATTAAAAAGAATACAAGTTTGGGTAAATTTTTATTTTTTTAAATAAATTTTTGTATTTTAATACATTTTAATACCTTATTTATTCATGTGTCGGCAACGCTACGTTTTTGGCATCATTACACATAGTCTCACGATCCTTAGCAGGCCATGAAACCCCGCTCTTTCGGTTCAAGTATACCTCAGAATTTTTTCCAAAAATGCTTCGTAATGGGCGTGCGAGCAGTGGGAGTAGTGGGTGTGGCCAGAAAAGCAGGGGAAAAAGAGGGGAGTAAACAACTGTCAGTTGGCTCACAAAATGAGACAAAAACCTTGAGGAGACCCATGATTTTATAGTTTGAAAATTTAAAATGCAAATAAATAAAGAAGTAATTCCATATACACATAACCACAATCAACATTATAAGGATAATCATATTTATAAACACTATAAATGAGAAGGACTTCTCTCCTCCCCAATCCCGAGGTCTGAATGCAGACACACTGGAGAGCAGGTCTCTTTCCCCGTCTATTTCAACCTGCCGGCAATCTGGAGAATTTTAAAAATAGGCGAACACAGCAGCATGGATATAGGCCATGTGTCTCAAAGTCCGCCATTCTCCAATACTTGTACAGCTCTCCTGACAAAAATGCTTGCTGCAAACCAACAGCATTGCTGTATCGGGCCTGACAGAATTGCAGGGAAAAACTTGCATCAAACCCCATGGGTCATGGAAACGTGGTCTGCAGACACAATCTCACCGAGTCATAGGGTCTCACAGCTTGGCAGGTCTGCCTTGCTTTCGGAAAGCACGTGCTCTCATGAATAATTAAGAAGCAGGGTCTTCTCATAGGATAACAAAACTAAGCTATGAATAATAATGAGAAACCACCACGTCATCACTCCACTAGAAGATTCGCGCTATGTCGTCGATTTTGCTCCTGCCCCAAAAATTATTTCAAACCCGGAAGATGAAAAGAGCTGACAAAAGCTCAAAATGATCCAGTTTTCCCCACAATTAAAGCTGACAGGTGCTAACGGGTTCTTAACTGATGCTCAACACAAAAATCCTGTTAAAATCTTAAAATAGTACTCCAGGGTGTCTTGAACCTTTTAAATTAAGTTTTAAATTATTGATATGTTTGTTTGACGCTCAAATCGCAAATCAGTTGTATTATAATTAAAACTACATAACAGAAACCGCAATGCTCATGCATTCAGGAGTATATGAGTTTAATAGTACATTCCACTTGAAATCTTTATTATGAATGATTTTGAAATGACTATTTGAATGATAATTTTTGTTTTATGACCAATTTAATGTGGTTTTGCTGAATAAAAGTAGTGAAATATACTGCTCGGTTATGTGTATGAATTGTTGTCTTCATTTCAATGCTATTAGTGTTACTTACACTCATTACATTATTAATTACTTGGCAGAGGCTTTTATCCAAAGCATCATGAATTAAAGCAGACATTTGACATTACAAAGTGTTTTAATGAAGGTGTCCCTTTAACATTATCTGTCCTCGAGGTAATTAAAATAACTAAATTTAAAACTAAAAATAGCCTATCTTAATTTTCTTTACCAGTTAGCATCATGCTAAGCTAATAGGCTAAGCTTACTAACCATGTATATTGAAAACGCAATAAAAGGAGATGTTTTTTGCATCTATGATTTAATGTGAGCATTAAGATATTTTAAAGGTTTTCCAGCTAGTTTATCTGCCACCAGATTAAAATGTCCAACTTAATCACCTAGTATGTTGTAGCAAACTGTTCCTCAAGCCACACGATCATTTATATCCTCGAGCTAACTTTTGATTTGAATAAACCTCCAATCGAAAAAAAAAAAAGAAATAAACCAGTGAAGTAACTGAGTGCACATTAACTGAAGATTGGTTAAACATTATGTAAGATAGCAATCTAAAACAGTCTACAGCTAAACTATGTTCAAAACCATGTGCTGCATACATTTCCCTTGAGCTAATTTCTGTTGAGGTTAACCTGAAGAGAGCTCCACAATGTCATCAGTTTGCCCTCCTTTCTCTGCTCCTTTTTGATTATACCTTAAACACTAATGATGATATAACAGCAATAGGAATAGAGCTGTTTGTATAGTTCCTAATTTGCTTGTTTGATCAGTGTGCGAAATGATTGTGTCATTCAGATGTGTCAGACAAGATGTTTCCACCTGCATTTTTTAGCATAATTAACTGCGTCATCAAGCTCTATTGGTCTCTGTAGCAACCTATCAGTTAGTTATTACCCATCCCATCGTCGTTTGGCGTGTTCTGGAAACTGAACAAAAGCAAAAAATATGGCAATAAGCAAACAAGGCGCTCTAGAGCATCTCACACTCGCTGCACTTTAGAGACAATTGAAAGCCTAAATGAATTATGAATGGATTTCCAAATGCTCCTCTTTAGGTGCCGCTTTGTGTCTGCGTGCGTCTGTGTGTGTGTGGTTGGTCTACTCTATTTATAACAAGCAGAGCGGCAGATGAAAGCAGTCTTTGCCTCATTCAGTTGTAGAAAGAATTGCGTCTTGTTGGCAGAGGGTGCAAAGCTGCAACGTATCGACCAGCACAAGCATTATTTACATTTTTACACTGTATGCGATTATGCAGATCAGATTTCAGTGTTTGTGTAGTAATTTGGACTAATTCACTGGCCTTGAGCAATCTACTATTATTTATGACTCTTAGCAACACACACCTGATGTACAAACAAAGTGTGCTAAATGTCACTTAACATTTATTGCATTTTAAATATTTGAGGCACTTCTCGAAGTTTCTCAAACATAGAATGTGGTCATACTTATTGGTAAAATGCTTTGAGCATGGGTTGAGGAAAGATTATACAGCATATAATATTTGCTTTCTAAGTGACTGCACTTTTACCTGGTGTACAATATACTATGGGCACCACAGTGGCGTAGTGAGTAGCACGTTCGCCTCACAGCAAGAAGGTCACTGGTTCGAGCCTCGGCTGGGTCAGTTGCCATTTCTGTGTGGAGTTAGCATGTTCTCTGCGTGGTCGTGTGGGTTTCCTCCGGGTGCTCCGGTTTCCCCCACAAGTCCAAAGACATGTGGTACAGGTGAATTGGGTTGGCTAAATTGTCTGTAATGTATGAGTGTGAATGAGTGTGTATGGATGTTTCCAAGAGATGGGTTGCAGCTGGAAGGGCATCCGCTGCGTAATACAAATACTGGATAAGTTGGCGGTTCATTCCGTTGTGGCGACCCCAGATTAATAAAGGGTCCAAGCCGAAAAGAAAATGAATGAATGAACAATATAATATGGACACTGTGAGATTCAAAAGATGCTTGTTGGATTATATAGACCTTTTTGAGGGATGTAAACAAAAACATTGGTCCCAACCTATTTCCTGTTTAACATTTTTAATTTTTACATTTCTGTTACTTCCGAGAATGCGAAAGGAGCCACGTTGATAGTTATGATAGCAGTTTTAACTTGAAGTTATGGTTGAATTGCCTCTTGTTACAGTTATGAAAAAGTTTCATAACCAGCAGGAAATGTTCATGGGCCAATAACATGACCACATTGAGTACGTTTACGTTTCGTAATCCGATTTTAATATGATTAAGACAATGCTCTGATTAGGAGTTTATCATGTAAACGGCGATTTTTTTAAAAAATTTGATTACCTTAATCCAACTAAAGTCAAAATTGTACTAAATCGAAGTCAGTTTAAAGAGCCCCTATTATGGGTTTTTGAAAATGAGCTTACATGCAGTGTTTAACACAGCTCTAAGTGAAGTGAAATGTCCAGCTAAGGCTTAAATCTGAAAATGCACAGTGTATAAAACTATTGATTCATTCATAAAAGAGTCGACTCATAGTTCCTCAAATGAGTCGCCGTGCTTACGAGTCTTTAGCCGTTTCAGCATGACGTGAACACCAAACATAAGCCCCACCCATTTGTGCGCGCTCAGCCCCGGGAGATTCGAAACCCCAACCCTGCCCACAAACAACAGTGGCGAGCAAAAGTTGCCATATTGGGCGGTTTTGACTTTGATTGTGCAGGTAAAAACCTTTTAGATAGGGTTTGGATTGGAATGAGTCAGCTACATCTGGCAACACAGAGAAGAGCACTGTGCTCAGCTGGATATTATAGGAAGTGTACAAATGAACCACAGACGAGACTGTTCCCTCTGAGGAGTGCTTTTGAAATCTATAAGCTTACATCAGTGGATTCGTCGATCGTTTGTTAAAGGAAGGATCAGAAAAGACTTGATGTATGCAGGGGCGGACTAGCCATAGGGAACAGCGGGACATTTCCCTGGCCTGCTATCCAACAAGTGAGCAGGTGCGATTAAATCAGTTGCATCATTGTTTTCTCTTGCTTGTAAATGATGCATTTAACTGTGTTTTGTAACTTGTAACCACTTGTAGTGTATCTGGTTAACTTGTATTCTCATATCGCGTCTAAAAGCACGTTGTAAACGCGACACGTGTCGCTTTGTTTACGGATTAAAATGCGTTTGTGAGCTCTTGTTCCTCTGCTGTTTGTCGTTGCTATGGCTACATCAGCTCTCCTACACACGTGTGGCGGTCCTGTTTCACAATGGTTCAGCTTTTGTGCATTAATACTGAATGTGTGTCATTGTTTTTACTTATAGTTAAGAATAGAGCAATGTGCTGGGAGACCGGGGGGTTAGTTTCAGGGCTGAGGTGTCTGAAATACGGGCGACTCCCGGAAAAAACAAGTGTTAGCAGATATGCTCTCACACACACTATGACTACTTCAGTATTGATAAGCCATGATGGGCATTCTCTCGCACAGAATGATGTCGCCCAATCGCAACAGACTTGGACATCGGTCCAATCAGCGCAGTTTAGCATCGCGCTAAGGAGGGGTTTTGGAACAAATGAATCGCTGAACGATTCATATAGGAGTCACTGGGATAATGAGGTAAAAATAAATGCAAATTATAAGACAATGAAAGTGTTTTTTGACCATGCATGCAGATCAGCCTGCTGTTGGAGACCCCCAAAACCAAAATATGACCCTTTTTAATGTATAATAGGGGCTCTCTAAGACATGTGGAGAATGCAGGTTTTAGTCACATTATTGAAGTGTAGTACAGACATGTAAATGTCTTAATTGAACTATTACTATTTTGTGGGTTTTTTGCCGCATTTTGTGACGGGGTGTTCCATACACACACAGCTGTTTGACACTTCTCTGCACCTACAGAGTCAGTGAAGGACCACTGACACATACACCACGGTTGTGGGGTATCAAATTCCATTAAAACTACACTCTTTCACCAGTTCTTACATAATACGCGCATCGAATATCTCATTTGTCATGGGGGCATGGATGAAATGTTCCTGAATGAAACTGAAACAGGAATAGCGTGATGACGACATGACGTTAATCAAATTATGTGCTATAACATGTAAAAGGGGATCATGAAAGGAACATTCAAAAAGCAGCTCATGTAAACATCGTTATCATATTATTGTTTTATCTAGATTAAGGCAAATAATTCGATTACTGATGTCCTTGTAAACGTAGTCAGTGAAATGGTCCATGGCTTTTCTTGAATTTTGTTATGTGTACATAATCAGACACCTGCACCTGGGATCTTCTGAAAGACTCAGATGATGAAGATGAAGCTAATTAAGAGCTGTGGTCTTGTGAAGTGCTCCACAGACTGCAAAGATATGGAGATCAGGCACTCAAACCACTGGAGCATTTATTAACACACTGCACCGTTTTTCTTTAAAAATACACCACTGTTCCAAAGTTATAATGTTTTTAAAATACGTCTCGTTTAAAGTAGATATCCTAATAAATATTTTATTTTCACTAAGGCTGCATTTATTTGATACAACAGTGATGCCATTGGCCACAGCTTTCTCCGGGATGGGCTCAAAATTGTGTTGCTATTAATGGAATAAATTTATAGAAGTAAATACATGAGTTGTCATATATATTGTTAAGCCCTGCGTCTAATATTATGCCCTTAGTTTAAAATAATAATTGCTAAAAAAACACTGGTTGTGGTGGTTGGCCCTTACCCAATATTACCCAACAAAACATTCACACTCCTTTGAGGTCGCTTGTTGGATTTATTATTTTTATATCCAAAAGAAAATGTAGGATGATTACCTAACTCCCTTAATAGAAACAAGTAAATAGGTAGGCCACCTCTACATGCTTAGAGCATGTAATCGCAGATCAGAGCATCCCATCAATAAGCCTATGAGATGACAGTCATTAAAGAAGTGAAGACAATGAAACAAAATGCAACATTAAATACAACAAGAACATTGGTCATAACACTATCATAAATTTGGCATGGTGTACCACAATGCTCAGTGCTGGAACCATTGCTTTTCCACCCTGTACGTTTGTATAAAATTGAGTTCATTTTTACTGTGACTGATGTTTCTCCGCTATATATTTCCTTGTAGACTGACATACCATCTTACAGTATTAACAGAGTAAATAGATGATCTAAAAATGTCGACTCACTAAATTCAGAAACAACATGAGGCAACATGTTGCAACATGGGCTACTCTTGATGAATATTTGGTGGAGTGTTCCTTATCAGCAGGCCCAGACAGAATCTGTGTACATTTTTTTGATAATTCTGTTGAGTATTTTGTTAAAAATCTGCGGATTTATGCGGAATGATTTTGGGAGTATCAAAACTAAAACCTTAATATATGAAATAAAAAGTAATACCTTTTTAACTTTTATTTAATGTTTACAATGCGAATACTATTAGATCCACTTTATTTGGTAAACAAAGCAAGCCTCTCGTATGAAGTCTCATCTAAAAGACAGAAAATAGTACATTACAAACTGTGTTGTAAATAAACCATATGAATATTTTCATATTAATCAATATTTTTACTGAAATTATTTTAAAACCTGAATAAATATAAATTTACACACATTTACACCAGTAAATAAACTGCGGAAAAATCTGCGGAAATCTGCGGAATTCTGCTCGCACAGATTCTCTGTGGGCCTACTTATCAGTCAAGAACTTGGCTGTGGCTGTGCTGTTCCATAGAAATCTATCAAAAAATATATTACAGTATTTATTTATAATGCATTGAAAATGAAACATTAACAGCAGTTACGAGCACTGCTCACAGAAACTGTATTTTGAGCCTGATCTCACAAGAAAACATAAGCAATTTCACGTTTTGCCAGTTTAGAGGCTAATTTGTACGAATTCATACGAATGCAGTTGTACAAAAATGTACGAATTAAAAAAGGAGGCGTGGCACCCAACCCCACCCCTAAACCCAACTGTCATTGGTTGATGAGCAAATCGTAGTAAATTGTACGAATTAGATCGTACGAATTCATACGAATTAGCCACTAAATAAAAAGTTATGAATTGTGGTGAGATAGCATTGATATTTTCACTACTGCAGCATCTTTCTGCTGTGTTTGTGATCTTTAGCGAGATCAGCCGGCTGGACCTGGGCCTCATCGTGGAGGTGTGGAACAAAGGGCTCATCTGGGACACCATGTTAGGAACTGCCTGGATCCCACTGAAAAGCATCTGCCATTCAGACGAGGTCAGGAAATCCTTTGCAACTCATTTAATTCTTACATTGTTCCACTTAAAATACCTTTCTTAAACAAGTTTATCAGTTTCATATACGGAACTGTTTTATTTCACTGAACGTAATCATCAGTTCACGCTAAAGACTCTAAAGACTTAGTATAAAGGGGTGCAGACCTCAGGAAAATTCATATTTTTAAGCTTTATTCAGTGTGACTGATGCTACTGTATATTGATGTAGATCTGCTTTTCAATGGTTTTCTTAATGAGAGTGAAGGAGAGGACTATAATCCAATACAAAACCAATGAATAATTAATAACTGATTATGTTCTATTTTGATGGCTTAATTGAGCTTATATGGCCGTTAAACGTAAATATTGTGAAAATCTTTTTTGGCCACTACTGTATATTTCTGTTGTTTTTCTGTAATGAATAATCTTTCTTCTGAGCAGGAGGGTCCTGGTGAATGGATATTTCTTGACTCTGAAGTTTTGATGAAGGCAGATGAGATTTATGGGACTAAAAACCCGACGCCACATCGAGTCCTTCTGGACACTCGATTTGAACTGCCCTTCGGTAAGATTCTTTTTTTAAAAAAAGCTTTCTATTATAAGTCATATTAGTCATTATTTACTCTATACTGTACCTTGTAAAAAATTGTGAAATTAAATTTTTTTTAATGAATTTTTTTAATTCTTTTTTTTTTAAGAAGTTATTAATTTTATCAAAAGTGACAAAAAGTGCAAAGTTACAAAGGGCTTCTTTTTCAAATAAATTGCAATGTTGTTTTTTGGCTAATCTATTTAATAATCCTGAAAAATCACAGTTCCCACAAAAACATTTAGCAGCTTCGTTGGTTTTAACATTGATAATCAGCCTCTGACAAAAATCTGCAAGATGTTTGTAATTTAAAAATGACAACAGTGTCTTGCTGATCGTTTGTCAAAGAGGCTGATTGAAATCAATCCCATCTGCATGTCTGGTGCTTTGCATTCCATTGATTTGTTAAATGTCATCAGGCATTAATAAATGTCCTTCGGGAAGCTGCTTTCTTTCTAATAAAACATGAGCTCTTTCCAACTCTGCTGCTTTGTCTGACGTACAGTGTAATGAATGATAAAGCTAAAAGGACTTCTGTAACCTGATAATACTCAAACCCTGTTTACGCCTGGTATTATTATGCAGTTCTGACACTTCAAAAATGGACAACAGTTGTAGATGGAATTTTAAAAATCTGACCCAATCCACATTTTGATAGCAGCTTTTTTTTTTTTTTGTTCAGTTTAAATTTGCCATTTATTTACTCACCCCTCCATAATGTATGTGATGTTTCTTCAGTGCAATGTTTGCAAGCTGAAACTGTGTTCCTTGGTGATTCGTAAAATGTGGAAACTTCTACTTGCACTTTAAAACTACAAACAATATATAAACAGACAAACAAATGAAATGCTATGGCTCATAAGTAGGCCCACACGGAATCTGCGCGCGCAGAATTCCGCAGTTTTCTGCAGATTTTTGGCCCATTATTAAATCTGTTTATTTACTCGTGTAAATGTGTGTATATTTAGATTTATTCAGTTTTAAAATTAATTTTAGTAATAATATTGACTTGTATGAAAATATTCAAATGATTTATTTACAATACAGTTTGTAAAGTAATATTTTCTGTCATTTAGTCGACATTTTATACGGGAGGCTTGCTTTATAAAGTGGATCTAATTGGATTTGCATTGTAAACATTAAATAAAAGTTTAAAAGGTATCACTTTTTATTTCAAATATTAAGGTTTTAGTAATGATACTCCCAAAATCATTCCGCTTTAATCCACAGATTTTTAACAAATTTTTGTGAAGAAATAGCAAAAAATGTCTTCAGATTCTGTCTGGCCCTACTCATAAGATATATGTTGAAGCCTTATGAAGTGAAAAAAAATCAATCTGTTCAAGAAAATTAACAATCCACAACTCCTTCAAGCAGTTCTAAGCAGGATTATGACCATCTGGAGCGTTCATTTTTTTTTTGGTCACACTTTATTTTGATGGTCCGTTTGTTGAATTTAACTTGCGTTGCAACAAATTCTCATTAGATTGTAAGTAGACTGTTAGATTGGAGTTAGTGTAAGTTGACATGTACTTGCAAAGTTTCTTATAGTGAGTTAAATGTCTGTTAAATGTCAGTATCAACAGATATTAAGTAGACAGTCTACTAATACTCAAATGGACCATCAAAATAAAGTGTTACCTTTTTTTACTTCACAGTTTACTAAATCACAGTTTCATTTAAAAATCCTCTTTATTGTCTGCTAAAAAAATAACCTACAGTACATCTTAGATGGCATGAGAGAGAGAGAGAGAGAGAGAGAGAGTAAATGAACTAAATTCAAATTTTTGTCTGAATTTTCCTTTTAATACCCGGTGGAAATTGGATCCATGTTTCAGAGAGATAAAAGGAGACATGAGCCTTTCAGATGCTGCTTGAATTATTACTTTGATTTCCTCTTTTTTTTTGTGAAAGATTTAAAAAGAAATAATGTAATTTTGCCAGCTGCGGCTGCATTGTGATTGGACCTTTGGGCTGTAAATAAAAAGTGCGTGTTGGTAAGCAAGCTGCATGTCGTTGCAAAGTGAAAGGTCGAATCGGTGCGTTTGGCCTGGATGCCTGCCATTGATCCCATTCATAAGCCTGACTGTTTTATCCGAGGACTTTGAAGCTGCTCTCCTCTTGTTCAGAATGTTCAAAGGAGGCTGCGCACAGTATCTGATGCTTTGCTTACATTGCACACACTTCCAACATTTTGCAATCAGATCAGTAGTGCAGACGGTGCATATCAAAATATTTATTTCACAGTAAAATTTGTAAAATGAGCAAAAATAGTTTGTGAAATTCACAAATAAACATTTAAATCGAAAGACTGAGACATTTTATAAAACATTTCTGTCATCATATTTTGTTTTGTTTGTGACAATTTTTTTTTTACAGTTCAGTTCTCATTGCAATAATTATTAGCTATATATATATATACATTATAATTTAATTTTATACATGTTGATGTATTTTGATATTTTGGTACATTTTAGTTAATGTATTGACTTGCAATACATGAACTAAGTATAAACAGCCGTGTACAGGATTTATTAATAACTGTTCAACATTTACTACGATGTTAAAACTCAAAGTTAATGCACTGTGAGTTAACTTGAACTAACAAGGAACTTTATTTTAAAGGGTTAAACTAATTTTAAAGGGTTAGTTCGGCCAAAAATTTAAATTCTACCATCATTTATTATTCACATCCTTGGGTTGTTCTAAACCAGTTTTTTGTTCTGTCAAACACAAGAGAAGAGATTTTAAAGAATGTTAGAAACCTGTAACCATTGACTTGCATAGCATTTGTTTTTGTTACTATGAAAGAAAATGGGTTATAGGTTTCCGACATTCTTCAAAATATTTTCTCTTGTGTTCGACAGAACAAATAAAATGGTCTGGAACAAGTCAAGGGTGAGTAAATGACCCATTTATCATTTTTGGGTGAACTATCCCTTTAATGGTTTCTTGTAGTATTTATATTGGTCATTAAACTGAATTGAATTCTATTTAATCGGTTAATGATTGTCAATTGTCAGTCAAGAAAATTAATAATTAATTAATAAATTCTGAATAATAATAATAAATTAAGTTAAATAAACAACCCGGCTTTTTTAGGCACACTGCAGTGCGTGCCTGCCTGCTACTCCACTGTTAGTAAATACCTTAATTAACGTTAACATTGACTAATGGACCATTAAGTGTTACCGATATTTTAAAAAAATTGTGAGAGAATACAATTTTTCATTCATTTTCTTGTCGGCTTAGTCCCTTTATCAATCCGGGGTCGCCACAGTGGAATCAACCGCCAACTTATCCTGCATATTTTTTATGCAGCGGATGCCCTTCCAGCCGCAACCCATCTCTGGGAAACATCCATACACACACATTCACACTCATACACTACAGACAATTTAGCCTACCCAATTCACCTATACCACATGTCTTTGGACTTGTGGGGGAAACCGGAGCATCGGAGGAAACCCACGCAACCACAGGGAGAACATGCAAACTCCACACAAAAATGGCAACTGACCCAGCTGAGGCTCGAATCAGCGACCTTCTTGCTGTGAGGCGAACGTGCTACTCACTACGCCACCGTGGCGCCAGAATACAATTTAACAATGCAAAATGCTGAACAAATTTGACTTTACACTTCAACACCTACAATAATAATGTTCTAATATGAAATGTACATCATAACTGTCTTAAACCCAACACAGCTGCAGAGATGTATTTACTACAGATCAACCTCGGAGACACTGAAAACAGTCATTATGAGCGACTCCTATGAAAACATTACAGTGCTGTGTGTTAAAATTACAGTTGAATACAGTCTTTGGTTATTTGCACTAAATTGCACTTGTTTGTACTTAATTGCGCTAAATCATATCACACTCTCGGGTTAGAATTGATTAAAGTTTCTGTCCTCCTATTTATATTTACACAACAGTCAAATTAATAAAATAATAACATAATAATATTAGATTTTTTTGAAAAAACTAATGCCAGAGTTTAACAAACATGGTCTGTTTGCAGAATAACCGGTCTTGTGAGTTTGCCAAAAAACTACTGATTCTTTTCCTGCTCCTTAAAGTATTATGACAGAGCTTTAGTTCATCAGAACGAACTCTTTATCGCTGTCATTGAATTTAAAGTGAAGCATCAAGTATGCACCTTTTTTTTCTATTTCTTTTTTTTTAAATTGCAGACTATTTTCGAGGTCCCTCGACCAAGTAGTTCATTACATATTTAAAAGGTCTGAATACATAATCCATAAGGTTTTGGCTCATGTAAATGGTTAGCACGAAGTTTTTTGTCTCTGACTGCAACGCTTATGACTTTCTCTCTAATTTTCAGAAATCCCAGAGGATGAAGCTCGATACTGGACTGGTAAACTGGAGCGCATCAATGCTATGGGCATTCATGATGAGGTAAGACCGAACAACAGCATGCATTTAATTTTTCACTACATGGGGACTTCAGTTACAAACAGTAGTCCGTAGTGGCTGTTTTTACATTTCTTTTTAAGAGAAGAGGTTGTCAAGGTGGCATGACAATTTTATGAATGCATGTGCACTGCATTTTGGCACAGTTTCTGTTATAGTTTAACATAAGGAAGCATAGACTGTGTTTACAAGAAATATTCAGCATTGCTCATATTTTCTGATTACTGTAGATTAAAATGAGCATTGAAATAAACATACCAAATAATTTATTGTTTAATTCTGTAAAAAAAATTTTTTTTTTAAAGTGTTATTGTGTCTTAAGTTATGCAACGTGAGTAAATTATAGTGTTATTATAATTATAGTGTATATATTATTGTGTAATAAGCATTATTTTATCCAATTATTTTATTTGTGATTTTTTTTTTAAACTATAGCTGATGAAATAAAAACACTATTTATAGTTAATATTATATAGTCTTAATAATAATAGTATAAAAAATAAGCTTTAATCCAATTGTACTGATCATTTTAATGTATATCCCACTTTAAATTTCCGCTTTAAATATGCATAGTTGTTGACTAGCTAAATAATTATAATATAAGTAAAATATTACTTGAGGGTGTGCCATTATTTAATATGGGTTAATATGATTTATTTCTCAGCCACAGAGTCATCAAGACAGTTTTCTTTATCATGTATGTCAAGTTGCACAATATACTAAAGATGATAATGATAATGATTATTATGATGGTGATGTTGGTGGCAGGTGATTTGACTTTGTTGTAGTCTGTAAGTTTTCAGTGCATGTCTTAATATTTTTAATATTTTGTTTATGCTTCCCTCTTGTTTTTTTTAATAATTGGCATCACAGCTTTGGTATGGAATTAGCATGTGTGTGTTTTGGGTTGTTTTTGTAGTGCAATAATGTGAGATTTAGAAAATATTGAAGTTATCAATTGTCCAGGATAATCACCATAATTGAATAACTATCAAGATTTTTGGTAAATATTAATTTGGCTTGGCTTTCTCTAATTCAAGATGGCTAATTTGTTTTAAACAGTGACAAATTGTGACAAAAGTAATATCTTTTTAAAGTACAAATATCTCTCGCATATATATGATTCTAAAAAAAAAAAAAAACATAATTAAAACATTCTATAGATACTTTAAAGTAGAGCCCAATGTCAAGAGACACTGTATTTTCCAGAATATTTATGTACAAGTTGCATTTTTATCTCATCTGAAATGAGTTTATATAATTCAGTTAACTAACTTTAAGCAGGTAAAACTTGTGTACACACATTTAATTATAATGAAGGTTTGTAGCAAATGTGACAGTAATGTAGACTATAGAAGAGTATAGAAGCTAAAAACGTACATAAAAAAAACAAGTTTCTTGACATTTTAAGGTTTACGATGCAAACATTTATAACCACTTGTTTGATGAAAAAAGCTGAAGTAGCTCTCTCACGTAATACCTGTACAAAAAGAGAAAAATAATTTAAATTTACAAATACACACTACATACATGCAAATTATTTCGTAATATTTTCTGAAATGTGCACCACGGTGGCGTAGCGAGTAGCACGTTCGCCTCACTGCAAGAAAGGTCGCTGGTTCGAGCCTCTGCTGGGTCAGTTTTTGTGTGGAGTTTGCATGTTCTCCCCGTGGTCGAGTGGGTTTCCTCCGGGTGCTCCGGTTTCCCCCACAAGTCCAAATATGTGGTATAGGTGAATTGGGTAAGCTAAATTGTCTGTAGTGTATAAGTGTGTGTAGTGTTTCCAAGAGGTGGGTTGCAACTGGAAGGGCATCTGCTGCGTAAAAGATATGCTGGATAAGTTGGCGGTTCATTCTGCTGTGGCGACCCTAGATTAATAAAGGGACTAAGCCAAAATGAAAATGAACGAATGAATGATTTTCTGAAATGTATATAAATATTGAATATCTAAATGTCTATGTATAATAAATAGTTTAAACGGTTATATCTGATTATCTAATCATTTTGAAGTAAGAATTTGTTGTCTGCAGTGGATTTGCATGCAAATCTGTCATGTTTTTCTGTTTGAATCCACATGTTCAGTTACCTGGGGTCCGTTCTTCGTATGTGGATTACTCAATTAGCTGGATATGGTTACTGACAGTTTGACACAATCCTGGATAGTTTCGTTCTTTAAATTTCTACAATTTGTGTACGAATACACATGCACAATAGTAGATTTTTTTTAAAAAGAATAATAATTTATTCAGTCATGCACATGTTTTGACAGCTAATATGACGGTGATTTGATGCTTCATAGCTTTAACGATATCAAAATGCTTTTTTTTTTAAAGCAAAATTAATTTATCAGCCAGTTATTCCTTACACTAGAACTTTAATAGGCCTATAATAAAAAAAATCCACTCTGAATGTAAAACTAAATAAATTGCTAAATACTCTTGACACATGAAAGTGTAAAGCCTGTAGACCACAACAAAGGTGGAAAGTTATTGCGTATCATATTTAACAAACCATTTACTACAAATTTTATGCGATTTTGCTCATATGTATAGTTGAATATTAATCAGATCATGTCTTTACGCTGCTGTGCCGTCAGCCAATCGTTGCATTGCTGATCATGATTTCGTGGATCGATAGATCTGTCCTTCACAACACCCACAGCGATCTCAGATCAGTTCATCCAGACATTTTAATCTGATTTGCGAACTTGTTTGGAAAAAAACAAATAAGCAAGAGATCACTTATTAAGATTAAAAGATCCAGGATCTGTCAAATCATCTTAGATCATTTAAGCGAGGTACGAAGAACGGATCCCAGGGCTGTTAGCCATAGTTATATATACACGGATGCCTCAGTAGCAGATTTTTATTTGACGCTCTCTACAAGTAAACCATACTCAATGTTGGGCTGGTCAAAGCAGGTTTGTGAACACTGGAGATTAAGCTGAACACACTCTCAAATAGTTCTAAACATTTATGAATTTCATTCTACATCCATTGAAATAAAAATCTATAGAAGTCAATGGCTGCTTTTTCCAGCATTGTTTAGTATATATTTCGTTATGTCTAACATTTTTTTTTATTTTTTATTTTTGGCTTAACTATATCCCTTTAATAGTAATTCCTACCAGTCAAAGGTTTTCTATCTGTATTTCTATCAAAATGGAAATGTGAATTTTGGCAATATTTAAATCAACATCTACAGGTATGTTGTGTAATTTTGGTGTGGACGATTAATTAACCATTGCCAGTGTGTCTGGAGTGGTCATACTGTATGTGGCATCTTTGTATACATTTCTATGTTGTTAACTACCTTAACAGAAAACACTTCTTAATCACACTTCATTGGTTCTTTGTGTTGACTCTTACTCTCTTGTTTTCTCCTCCTTGTGTTAGTTTCCCTTACAGGATGAAGTAGTCGGACGTCCTCTGCCCTGTGCTGCTTCTCAGTGCTGTGAGTGACATTATCTTACACTAGATGGAGCCACGGGCTCATGCCTGATGCTACACTGTACTCTCCACTCGCCTTCATATGAGAAGCATATTTGATCACATATGTTCCCTCAAGCAGCTTACAATTGTATCAAGCTCAAGAAAATCCCCATTTGAACTAAAATGTCAGTTTTTATGTAAATGGATTTGTGTTTGCACTCTTTTCTCACTCTTGGTTTTTAATGTCACCAGGCAACTATTTTGGATGGGCCGACACCCAGAGTATGTAACGTGTGTTTAGATTTTATATAGTAACCCTTTTCTGTAGATTATCCCCTGGAACCCCTCCTGGATCCTCAAATGTCCTTTGTTCCTTCATATGAGCCTATAAATATTATTCATGCATGAGTAAAATCACACGCAATGGACTTATAGCGAATTAATAAACACTTTTGTGTATGAACGTGTCATAATTATGATAAATAACATTAGGGAAATGACTAGAAGAGCATCTAGTGCATTCATTAAATTATAAAATTAGAAGTTTTATAAAATTAGAATTTATTTATAATTAAGACTATACAAAATATACCCAAAAACTTGTATAAGCTTATTATCAAGCAGTTTAAGTTATTTTACGATGCTAGAAAACTAGTAAAAAAAATAACACAGAAACTCTGTATCATTAGTTCTTTTACTTAAAAATGTAGGTAGATAAACTTATATTTGTCAATCTATTTGGGCATCTTGTGCCATTTAGCCCTAATTATGCCTTGTGCACATTCTTTTCAAAGACACAGTATTTTACATGAATGTTTGGGTGTTTTAAGACTGGATGCAGGAACTATTCCTTGATTTTCCCTGAGATACCCTGTTGAAAACCTTTTACCCCTGTTGACGTAATTATTAGTTTTTTCTTCATTTATGTCTTTTATGCTTGTTTATATTGTATCGCGTTTTTGTTTCGAAATGATATAGTTAATTTTAGTTGGGTAGTAAACAAGATTTGACTTTTAATTATTTTTGAATATTTCATTTACTGTTGAAGTAGACTTAAATAAGCTACTGTAGGAATGTGGTTCCGTGTGGCAAAAAGGACTCTTAAAGCTTTTGTTCAGAAAAAGTCTCTTTTTTTCAAGCCTTAAGCAACAGTTTATCTATCGCTCGCATGAAAACAATGGCCAATCAGAGGCTTTAGAATAGAAGCCTCTCCCTTAAATTACTTATGTTTAACACATAATATACAAAAAATAAAACAAGACTGACTGACAATGGTTGCATTTCTCACTTGTAATGTTTGCATTTTGACCTCTCTGTCGCACTGTTTCTAGCTTTGGATGACCTGGATAGCGCAGTGGAAGATAGAGACAGTGATTACAGGAGTGAAACGAGCAGTAGTTTGCCTCCCCGCTACCACACCACAGCCCAACCCAACTCATCACTTCACCAGTATCCCATGGGACCACGCTTTCAGCAGCACATGGACTCCTGTGCTGACTCTTTGCACAGTTTTGAATTTGACTATAGGGATCACCATGCAAGCAGGTACATTTAGTTTCTATACATACAGTATTGTATGCATACTATATACTGTATGCCTCAATTTACGTGCAACGTCACCAAATTTGCATCAAAGCAATGGTTTTGGGACAGATATGATCATAAGTCACAAATGAAATATAAGTCCCTCTAGTTGCACATTGTCCTTGTTTTTTTATTTTTTGCTTTACACTGAACTGAGATTAACTGAACATAACTGTGACAACTGAACTGAAGCTATTTTAATTTACTGGAACTTCATCTATGTTAATCTGCTTTGACAATTTATATTGTTAAAAGTGCTATATGAAAATGGATGAATTGAATTGAATTGGCATGCTGATCTGTAAGTATTCCATTTGAAAATGGATTTCTAGTATTTTAGATTTGTTGTTTGCGTAAGAGAAAATAAACTTAAATATGGTCTGAGATTGTTGTTAATCAGAGCGTCTTGCGTGGTCCTGCACAGAGCTAGTCCAGAAAATGATCCATTTTTATAAAATTCAGATTCTATTTTCTGTGATCAGTTGGTTATGGTTGAAATGGTGTTTGTGTGTAACTTGTTGTATCTATTATATGGGTGGGGGACTAAACATAAACTTGTTGATGAGGTGAAAGGCATTTCTTTGTATAGTAAAGTCTGTTTAATTTTCCTAATTGTCTTTTAAATGGCAAACTTTTGCTTTCTTTATTATGTTGAAATGCTCTTTTTTTCTTTCTTTCTCCCTCCTTTTTATCCTCTTCCATCCTAATCTCCACTAGAGCTCCTAATCAGAGGGGTAGAATTAGAATTGTCCCAGTAGATTCAGGCATGGGTGTGGAGGATTGGGAGGTGAAATACAAACAGGGTAAAAGTACCCTTAGTGAGTTCCTTGATAGAGAGGAACAGGCATGGATTAAAGATCGTGACAGACAGAGTGATGTTGTTCATAAAGAAAAGGACTATCATGACCCTATAATAAAGCAGCTGTCACCGATAAAAAACAAAAATGCTGTGTTAAATGCTGCTTACCCGGAAGGCTATGCCACAATTGACCGAAGGCGAAAGAAAAAAATCCGTGACCCAGGGGGGCTGGAGCATGCTGGAACAGAGCATTTCCCTCCTGATCTGGCATTTCTTCGTCAAAAACGAACTGAGCTTGTGCTACGTCAAGTAAAAGAAATGGAAGAAGCCGATGAGAACATGACGCCATGCCTGAAACCATACAAAAATGGATTACTCTACAAAACTAGAATGTGGGCCAAAAACAAGCTAGAAAACACGCTAGAAAATTATGTTGCATATCAAGAAGAGGAAGCTGCTAGATTGAGGGAAGATGGATTTGATTCTGAGGGTTCAGATGAGTTGCATTATTCTATTTGCTCTGAGGAGGAGTTGGAGGAAATGACATCTTTAGCTAAGGCACTCAGGGGTGAGGAGAAGAATTATAGCCACCATGGATATTTCTCAACGTATGGTGGCCAAACTGAGAGGCTTCAAGGTTACCGGGATAAGAAGAATGGAAAGGGTAAAATTGGTGGATGGGCTCCTGAGGTCATGCTGTCACCTGTAGAAGAACCTAGTGATGAATATGTCGATCCTATGGATGAGTTGCAGTGCCTAGTTGAAACTGTTTCAGAGTATCTAGCTGAAAAGGAAGAGGAGATCAGTAAATATGGGTCCTTACCCAAGTCTAACAAATCAAGGCTGTCATCTCAAGGTAGTGCAAGAACAGAATCTGTTGGAGATGAGCAAGGCATCGTCTCTAAGGAAGGAAAAGAAAAACCCACAGATGCCAAAGAAAGTAATTTAAGTGGTGCTTCTGACCATGGAGTGGCAGGAGTAAAGAATGCCATGAGCTCGTTATTCAGCTCTTTGACTGATAAAGTTGTGTCTAGCTCAAAACAAGTGGGGTCCAAATCAGTTGAACAATCAGATGCCTCACATAATGTTCCTGCCAGTTCTGGTATATCAAAATTTTTCTCCTTTATGCCAAAGTCTGCAAGTCCTACACCAGTAGCAGTGGTTTCCCCTACTGATAGGAAGTTTTCAATGTCACCTGTATTGCCTTTCCAGCCGTCTAATGCCAAGTTACAAGAGGCAGACCAGTCAATACATTCAATAGAAAATGAGCCCAAGAAATACAGTGGTGTCACAGCTCCCAGAGAAAGGTTGTCATCTCTGAATTCAGTGTTTGATGCAAAGCAAAACAAGCCAGGTGATCCTCCCAGGGTTTTGAACGGAAAAACAAAACTCAGTGAAACGTCTGAAGCTTATCAAGCCAATGAAGGTGAAAAGCTTAAGATACTTAACAATACCTGTAGTGAGATTAATTATGAGAAGACACTTACTGAGCCTGTATCACAAAAAGCTGCTGAAGAGTCAGGATTTTTTAATCCTTTTAAGAAATCGCTTAGTGCGTTAATCTCACCTGGACCACCAGTGCCTCCTCAGACTCAAACACACACAGTATTTCCTGTCTTTAGGTCAGCAGAAGACATCAGGGTAGAAAAGCTTCCAGATGAATCCTCTCTTAAAAAGCAACCTTTTGTCTCCTCAGACAACGTGTCTGTCCCAAACCCTCAAAAGCCAGAAGGGGGGCTGTTTTCTGGATTACTTAAGTTTGCATCTGGAGAAGATTCAGGTGCATCCAAGAGTGTGCCACAAATCTCTAAAACAGATCAAATTCCACCTGTAACAAACAGAGCGGCAGGTGTAATTCCAGCTTCTCTGCCTGAAAATGCAAAATTATCAACACCGACCCATAAAGAACCCCCAGACACAACAAGTAAGGGGAACACAGAAACAGGCTGGTTTTCTAGTCTATTTAAGATGGCACCTACTGAAGATCTGCAGCCTGTTACTCAACCTGCCCAAAGGCCTAATATTCAGAGCGCTCTGGGGTCTAATCAGAATGCTCATAGGATGCAACATCCCAATCCAACTTTTGCTAAGGAACAAATGCAAGTTAAGCACCAGCAACCTGGTCCAACTCAAGTACCTAATATTGCACAGCAAAATACATCTCAGCATGAACGGCAGGGCCTCTTTTCTGGTTTGTTTAAATCAGTTGCTTCAGATAATGCATCAAGTGCCCGAGCATCTCCTAATCAACCACAGCAAGGAGGCTTACTCTCAGGAATCATAAAATTTGCTTCCACGGGTGATATGACAACAGGTGCTCAAGTAAATCAGCAGAGGAGTCAGTCTGCTCAAATATTAAATCAACAAAACCAGCCTCATAGCCAACCAAGTGCATCTATTCCTCCTCTTTCAGGGCTGCTAAATATGACTTCCACAGAAAATTCTCAAAGAGAGCATCAACAGTTCTCTCAGCAAGAGACAAAATCTCAACAGGGAAGTATTTTGTCTGGACTTTTTAGATTTGCCTCTACAGAAAAACCCTTGGACACTAAAACAAAGATGCCCCAGGAGCAACAAAAATCACCAAGCATAAGTTCTTGTCAAGATTCTGTCCAGCATAATATAGAGGGTCAGAGCAGGGTCTATACACAGCAGTCCAAATTCCAAAAACAACAGTCAGAACAGCATCAAAAAGGCATATTAGATGGCCACACACAAAGTGTATCCAATCAAGGACATTCTCAGCAAGATGGCCTTCTATCTGGCCTTTTTAAGTTTGCCTCCTCTGATGTTTCTGTCTCTCAGTCAACTCAACAAGTTCAGGCCTCTAACAATCAGTCATCTGTGCTCCAGCCAAAAACAAATGTTATAGGACAAAGCCACTCATCCCAAGATAATTCATCTAAACAAAAACTCCAGTCAGGTGGTCTCCTCTCTGCCTTTCTTAAAGTGTCCTCCAATGAGTCACAGGAACTACCTGTTACACAGGAAAAAAAGGAACATGTAAGTTTGCCGCAGCAAGTTCTGACAAGTTCTCTTGTAGGAAGGCAAGATACGTCCTCTCAGCCAGGGATTTTATCTGGCCTTTTCAATAAGCTCACATCCTCATCTGAAGATGTATCACCAAACACCCAGAATTTAGTTGAGCAAAAACAGGAGAAGCCACAAATACCAGCAGAGATTCACACACAGCAAATCCAATCTAAAAGACAGCTACCTCAAATACCCTCTCAGATCCAAGCTGCACTGCAGAATCAAAAGCCCTCAACTCAACAAGGTTTCTTATCTGGGATATTTAGCAAGAGTCCAACAGATGTTTCCTCTGTCAAAACAGAAGGTATGGCTGTGGAAGGATCACAAATGAAGGTCAGATCTACAGGACTTCTGAGAGACAAGATTTCTGATTTAAATTATGTGTCTAACATCTGTGGCACAGAGAGCCTTGATTTGAGGACACCTGCAAGTTATGCAAGGTCACAACAAAACTGTGCTACATACACATCTTATAGCACTGGTAATATACCCCTCTTATATAGCTCACAAAACTTTATGCTCTCAAGTCAAATAAGAACCACTTCATATAGCACTGAAAATCTTGGTAGTCTCCCTCTTTGCCACCCATCTCAAGCAGAAATGTCACAGGAATATTTAAGGCAGAGTTATCCATCCTTCCATTGTAAACCTGAACAGTATGGTTACCAAGAAATCTCTCCATCATATACATTACAACCTAGCCCCAGTGATGAACACTCATGGATACAACAATCTATTTTGTGGCAACAGCTAAATGATCAGTCATTAGGGATCTTACCTCATGCACATGGAAATACACCAGTTGATCAAGTCCACACATCTTCTCAGTATTTGAATGATATAAATATGGATATTAATCAACAAAATGCTCATACACAGCCATGGATGAAATTGCATTCTTACAATGGGAGCAATAACCAATCAGATTATTCCACTGATGTTCCCAATAGTTCAGTGAGACCTAGAGCATGGAATAGCCAAAACAGTTTGGATGTGATTAACAACCAAGAGTTTGAAGGTGTGTTGAATTTGAGCATGAAGAGTAATGCAAAATTAAGCAGGTGGCACTCGTTTAGTGCTGAGAGTTGTTACAGTCTGAATAGTATTTCCTATCATGAAGGATATTATGAGGAAACTCCTCCACATCTGTCTTACTCAGCTAATGGACAGTATATCTATCAAGGGACATCTGACATTTGCACTCAGCCTGGGAATAGTGGAAGCTATGTTAATGTAGCCGCGTCTCCCAATCATTGGAACTATTCTTCAGCAAGCAACAGTGATATGGAAGAACACGTGTATCTTGAGGAGTCTGAGTGGTATCAACAGTGGCTTTCACTTTTGGACCAGGGTATGTGGTGGCCTGCAGATGATGGAGATTGTGGGTATTTTGTCTACACTGATTACGAGTATATTTATGCCCTACTCACAGATGAGTCTGGGAAATATGTTTATGCATGTGCCCCAGAACAAGAGTGGGCAAGTACAGGGGACATCTATCCTAGTGCCTGGTTGTATAATGAGATGGTAAAAGTTTGTGGGTTTAAGATTCCTCTATACAATGAAGATGAGCTTCTCTGGCTTCCAAGTCAAGGCCAAAGGGAAGCAGAACTTCTGACTGCACCACTTGACTTGTCAGCAGCCTATAAAAAAGGTAACCAAATCATGAATCTGAACCTTGAGCGCTTTTCTCAGATGTTTGCAGATTCAATGCTTAATCAAAGACAGCAAGCTCTGGATTTTTCCAATTACCGATTTAACAAAGTTAGGATGGATACTAATCAGCAGTTTCCACACAATTATGGTTACTGTGATCCTTCTCAGGAAGCTGTTGACCTCTCTTTTCATGGAACAAACTACAACAATGTAAATCTCAACAGTAGAGGAATAAAAGAACTGCTATCTTATAAGGTTTCTGTTTCATTTGGTGACACACAAACCACAACTTCACCTACCACAGGTGTCTACAGCTGCTACCAGCCTCAACAGAGGCGTCGTTCATCCACTGGAGTGCAAGTAAAACATATAGATGATGTTTCAGAAGAAGAGTGGAGAAAAAGGGTACAGCCTGGAGAGGAGCAGCCAAATCGATCCATTAAGAAAATTTCCTCAATTCTATCCTCAATTGTTGGTAAAAGCTCAGATTCAGAATCAAATAGAAACACAGCTGTCTCAAAGTCACCTTCTTCCAAAGATGGTCCTTTCCCATTACAAAACCAAAGCAGATTTCATAAAGCCTCTGAAACACGACTTGCTGATCAGCAAGCCAAAAGCTTTATTTCAACAGGTTTTCAAAGTCTTAAATCAAATATCATAAAGGATGACGTTTGTACAACAACTCAACCAGACAATACAAATCAATTATCACCCAAACCAATTCCAACAACACCTAGAGTTTCAGTAACCTCTTCAGCACAGCCAACATCTACCACATCTTCTCAGGGTGCATCCACTTTAAGTTCATCTCAGAAACCCAAACTGGCTAGACAAGCTACATTGTCACAACAGTCGTCTCTTCCTCCAATGTCAATTGTGTCTACTACTTTAAGAGAACAGTCCAGTTTAACCATTAAATCTGCCTCTCCAGATGTCTCTCTGCCAGCAGAAACACAAGGTGGAAAGACATCAGAGCAATCAAGTGGGTTTTTAAACTTTTTCAAAACAGCAGTGGGTATAGAGGAGGTAAAGTCAGAACCTTCTATATCCACTCATTCAGTATCTAGACAAGCCGATAAAGTTGGATCTGCTTCTGATGGCATAAAAGATTCAACAACAAAACAAGAAACAATGGGAACATCGAGACTTTTTGGGTCCATAGGAGATTTTTTTAATACAGAAAGTCCTTCCCACACACCATTAAAGGCAAATCTGCAACATTCAGCCTCAACAATGGCAGTGCCTAAAGGAATTCAGAAACAGCAAACAGCAGAAAATACCTTTGGAAAAGGCGGTCAATCAGAGTTTCCTAGTGTATCACAAACAATTCAGGGAAGGAGTGTCTCATCATCTCAGATACATTCTGCTAATGCAAACAGGTTGCCAACACCTGGGAGATCTCAAACTATGCCACCAACTGGGGAGACCAAACCAGAAGCCAAGCAGTCAGGTGGGTTGTTTGGTGTTTCGGTTGGGGATATGTTCTCTGGGACCACAGCTTCGAAGGATGAAAGCAAAGGGCTGTTGTCCATATTTAGTGGTTCCAGTCAGCAGCAAGCTCCATCCCAAAGTCCATCTGCCACCCCGCAAGGTTCAATCAATGGTGCCTCTGCAAAAGAGCCACTTGGCAAAAACATCCTGTCTTTGTTTGGAGGTTCTAGCATTCAACAGACTTCACCACAACCTGGATCCACACATCACCCTTGCCCACCAGAATTTGTACCTCCCAAAGATTCTCTTGGCACGAATAAATCTTCTGCGTTAAGTGGCATTAGTACACAGCAGTCCTCTACACATGTGGGTTCTTCTAATCAAAAACAAACAGGCACTGTTCCTCCAAAGGAATCACCAGCCATGGGGTTACTCTCTTTGATTAGTGGTTCCAGCACTCAGCAAACTTCATCTGACTCTGATCCACCAAAAGACACACCAATGACAGGACTGCTATCTATATTCAGTGGCCCTCAGCAGGCTTCACCAGGATCAGGATCTGGAGCTGATCCACCAAAAGATACACCAGTAACAGGACTGCAATCTATGTTCAGTGGCCCTCAGCAGACTTCTTCAAGATCTGGAGGTGATCCACCAAAAGATACACCAGTAACAGGACTGCTATCTATGTTCAGTGGCCCTCAGCAGACTGCAACAAGGTCTGGAGCTGATCCACCAAAAGATCCACCAGTAACAGGACTGCTATCAATGTTCAGTGGCCCTCAGCAGACTGTACCAAGATCTGGAGCTGATCCAC
>CAIGQQ010030612.1:6709898-6732062 GCA_903798035.1 Danio albolineatus
CTCTCTCTCTCTCTCTCTCTCTCTCTCTCTCTCTCTCTCTCTCTCTCCCTCTCTCTCTCTCTCTCTCTCTCTCTCTCTTTTTTTTTTCCTCATCTTGACAGCCAGTAATTAGCTACCCTGTTGTCCTCCTTCGTTTCTTTCATCTGACCGCACAAAGTTGAATGCATGAGCTGCTAGAAATAAATTAGCATGGCAAAGCACTTACGTGGCCTGATCACCTCACACTGAGAATAAGTCAAAATTAATAGTACACAGTGGCAAATCAGATTAATCCTAACTTAGATTGCTTTGGATCAAAAATATTTTATGTACCCGAATATGCCTGTTTTATGTATAATGGCTAATGGCCTATCAACTTGTAGGGTGATTTATTTCAATAAGCTAACGGCGCTCATGCTAATTAAGCTGTTTCATATATAGCACTCTTCATTGAGGCTCCATTACAGTAATTGCTGTGGACGCTTATGTAAAACTGCTAATTTAATACAGTGAAGAATATGGGTGGGGTTTAGCACACCGTTTGGCCATGTAAAATGGTGGTGAAGGACGTACAGCATTACGGAAGCCAAGATCTTCATTGATCTTCATTTATCTTTTATAACTTTAAATTGTAGTAAGATTTTGGTAAATCTCTTATGTTTGTGGAAAAAAAATAATAAAGCAAGACACTCCTGATGAACATGTTAGACAAGGCAAGACAAGTTTATTTCTGTAGTACATTTTATACAGTAATGCAAAGTTCTTTACATAAACAAGAATAACAGAAACAAGAAAATAAAAATAATTAAAAGAATTAAAATTATTTAAAAAAAAACAGATAAAAATGTGTTAAAACAGGTTATGAAAGAATGAAAAAAAAAAAAGAAAAGACAAAACAGTAGGGTCTGCTAAACAGATGTGTTAAGTTTGAATGTGCCTAATGTTGGGGCACATCTGATCATTTCTGGAAGCTGATTCCAGCAGCGGGGGGTGTAGTAGCTGAAAGCCGAGTCACTCTGCTTTGACTGCACTCTTGGAATCTCTAATTTACTTGATCCTAAATATCCGGGTGATCTGTTCTGTGAGCATGTTAGGTGAATAGGATAAAAAAAGGGTAACACTTTACAATAAGGCTCATTAGTTAATGCATTTACTAACATGAACTAATCATGAACAACACTTGAACAGCATTTATTAATCATAGTTCAGCATTCACTAATGCATTATTAAGATCAAAGTTCATGCTTGTTAACATTAGTTAATGCACCGTGAATTAACATGAACTAACACTGAACAACTGTATTTTTATAATGTTGACTAGCATGAACAAATACTGTAGTAAATGTATTGTTCATTGTTTGCTCATGTTAGTAAATGCATTAACTAACATTAACTAATTAACCTCATTGTAAAGTGTGACCAAAAAAGTCATACTTCATATGTTTTCTACATATGTCCCAAGCTGATTGAAGACATTAGGTATCACAGACTTGTTTTTGAATTAGATTGTTCTAACTTAGTATATTTAAATATGCAAACGAGGCACTATATCATTAAATAGGCATTAATATGCATATATTTCTGTACAGTAAAAAAAATCTGAAATGTTTTTAATGTGTAGAATTAAATATACATAGGATTGAGTTTATTTTTACAAATTTGATATTTATCAAATTTTGATAATCTCTTTTTATTACTCAGTAATTCATATGCAATACATTTTAAAAATGTAGAATAAAATGTATATAATCAGGGAAATTATGCCTGAACAAATCTTGCATACTTGAATTAGAGTATGAAGTTTGGTGTTTAAGCACAGCTTAAAGCACAGATTTATGGCTCAGTTCAGGAGAAAAAAACACAATTTAAATCTAAAAA
Source organism: Danio albolineatus (assembly GCA_903798035.1). NCBI lineage: Eukaryota > Metazoa > Chordata > Actinopteri > Cypriniformes > Danionidae > Danio > Danio albolineatus. The sequence continues at coordinate 6,711,756 of CAIGQQ010030612.1, forward strand.
GATGTATTGTCACTGACATTTACAGATACAAATTTATAATGTGTGACTAAAAGCCTAAAATCTGAAAATTGAGTGAAAGTGCAAGAAAGTGTTTTCGCCTGCTTTATCTCAGCTTAACGAAGCCATTTGTTTAATTATTTTGGTTTATTGAATTTATTTTGTGCCATGATACAATTTTTGAGCAGTAACATTTCTGTTGTGTGATTTATTAAAACGATTTCTGACTGTGTACTTGAATAAATGAGGAAAAAGTGACATGCAAATGTTTAAAAAGGGGTACAGGGACAGTAGTGCCGATTAAAAGAAGAAATGGAGGAGAGATGGACTGCTGGCATTTTGACAATTCCAGATTAGCTTTGTGCTGGAATACATTGCCAGAGGACAGAGAGAGAGAGAGAGAGAGAGAGATGCTCTACTAGCACTGTCACACTAGCCTAGTCTCGAAGCCACTAAACTGTGTGGATGTCAGTGTGTGGAGAGCGTTTTGTCTTCTGCTTTCTTCAAGATGTGTTGGATTGCCAAACCAGACAATTGGATGCATTTTTATTTTGCAGAACTGGAGTGTTGAGTAAGTCAACATTTTGAAATCCAGGAGTATTTTGTTTTAATTGCAGGTGGTTTGGATGTTCCTTTTTTAAGTGATTTTTGCTGCGTTTTTTCTTCTTTTACTGCTGTAGGGTAAGTATGTGTACTTATTCAGTCTTACAATCAGTAATGGATCGTTTCATTGAAAAGTATCAAGAGCTGAATAGTGTTAAAGGTAGATCTTATTTCTAAAATAAGATTTATCTTTTTTGGATCTTGGAAATAAGCCCAAAATCTTTAATGCTGAATGGTTTATTTTGTTAACTAAAATTTGAATCTTATTAACTAAAGGTTGAATATTTATTGTAAAAGGAATTTATGTATTGTTAACTCTGTGGCTTGCATAAGCTTGTCAGAGTCTTATAAATTACCTCCTCAAATACCAAACATTAGGAGTAATAAAGTATTAGAAGTGTTCATTTGGAATGTATATTTTAGTAAAACAGGCCACTTCAAGACAAACTGACAACCAATTAACCACCCATGATGCCTGAGTATTATGATGATAAGTAAAACAGAAGATTCTGTGTACAAAATGACATGGGAATTTATCATTTTAGAAGATGATCCTAAAGGTATGGAGTAAGATGGTGTAATTTGAACAGTTTTATTTTTAAAATATGTTAATATATCTTTTAAATATTTCTAAAGAATGCATTTTATTTAAAGACAAAATAGCTTTTTTCTGTTTTAATACGTGTCAAAATGAATTTTCAGCCTCAGTGCCATCAGTGTCTCATGACCTTTCAAAATATGTTTTTGTTTTCCAAATTGTGCTCAGTTTTATGCCAGTCAGCTAAATAATGTAAAATAAGATAAGCAGAAAAAAAGCCCCTTTTTCAATTACAATGAGTCATTTTTATTATTGTGCGTTGATTTATTTATTTATAGTTATCTCTTCACCTATAGATAGGGAGCAATGCTATTATGAGAGCTGATTACCCCTAGCTGCACAAGAGTGGCAGAGAAGTGCAGCTTCTAATTAGAAAGTCTGGAGCATATATACCTGTTTCTTGGTTGGAATAGCAAATTATGCAGGAATATGCAGTATTTTGATACCGGAGTTATCTGCTGGATAATTGTCACAGGAATTGGTTCACAATTTCATTTAATTCTTAAAGGCTTTTTAGTCACATATCAGTAATGGCCTCATTGGTCCTTCAAAGAGCATCTGATTATTAGTTTCTGCCAGTTGTGTTCTTATCTTGTGAACACACAGCTCAACTGTTTGGATGAAGTTGGACAGAAGCTAAGCCTATAATTGGAATTTTAAATGTTATGAAATTCAGAGTATGTCTCTGAAATGAAAGCTAAAGGGATGGTTCACCCCAAATATAACATTTGCTGTTGATATACGCTTCCCGAGGCCATCAAAGATGTAAATGACTTTTTTCTTCAGTTGAATATTAAAGAAGATGTTTAGCTGAAACGGTGGTCCTTGGTGATTTCATCAAATTGTATTCAACAGTTACACTTAAAGAATTTAAAAAGAAGGCAAAAAAAATTAATACCCCTGATTCCTAAACACATCTAAGCAAGCAAAACTATAAGCCTTTGCAATTATTTAACATTACTTACAGTGCTCCATTCTAAAGTGTCATTTGCTCATTTCCTTTTTCTGTATTAAATGTTAAGTTAAAAATCCATCATAAAGTGTGTTGTACCCGGCATTCATTGTAGCCTATTGCAGACACATGGCAGCCAGCCAACATGTGCCCTTGAAAGCCGCCAACCAAAACGCTCACTGTTCGAGTCACAGTAAAGATCATGCTGGCCATTAAAATGCTTTTGTAGAATAACACAGAGGACAGTCTCTGAATGTCAATGGCTGCCTTGTATTATTTATTTTTTCTTGAGAAAAAATATTACAGGAAGTAATTTTTTGTTATGTATATTTTTGTCTGAACTTAATTGCTTACATTACCTATTATTGATAATCGGAATAATTCATATGCAGTATTGCAAATTAATATATGACAAAAACTCAAACTGAAATAGTACAGTATTTCCTTAAGACCATTACATGTGGTAAAAGAGTGTGTCTAAATAAATGAAAAGGTGAAAGCAAACAGCCAACTGTAGTGTTTACAGAGTAACATTTTGTCCTGACAGGCAGGAAATGTAGTGAAGCTACTATTAGACCCAGCAGGTTCTGCTTAACAATCGTGATGCACAGTGAATACAGCTGGACTGTCACCCACCCTGTGCTGTAACACTTACTGTTAGAAGGGCTGACAGGCAGGAAGATAATATGTTGTGTTCTGTGTGAATATGCCCCACTAGTTTGGTAATGTCTGGAGCAGAATAATTTCTACAGTGTGGAAAAAGATATCAGTGGATTTTGCATTCGATCACATTTTTTGATTAAATACTTAATACTTCACACTTTTACAGGTTAAAGGGAAAGCTCACCCAAAAATGGGAATTCTGTCATCATTTACTCACCCTTGAGTTGTTCCAGTACTTGTTTGGTGAATGGCCGATGGGTTCCCTCTTCTTACAAAACGCATGGGTAAAATAATAAAATTATATGCAGTCTCTCACCTGTGCACTTGCAGTTCAATATGTGATGAAATATGCAGTCGTTAACTCTATTCCACTAATCCTAACCACCTTAGCTGGATTAGTTTACATGGGCAGCAATTTATATCCGTGCCACACCAAGTAGTGCTTCTCATGCCTTAGAATTAATGTTTGAGCCCTCTTTAATGCATTTATTAGATTAGGACTAAAACAGGAATTCATACATCATGAGACAGAACTGGATTGGTGAAGGATTTCAAACTGGAAATCAAACCTCGGTTGCTACAGGTGCTGTTTCCCAATACTCTGTCAAAGCTATAGTTCGTTTTATGCTTTAAAATTTAACAGGCTGCAGAGAGTCATTGTAATTGATTTGAGGGTGTGCTTGAAGCTCTATTTATAATCTTAACTGAAAAATTGCTTCCTCGTGTACTATAGGTGCAATGCAACATCTCTGTAATCCCATGCACCAGAGCTTCCAGGTTCTGGTCAGCACCTGAGGCACACCTAATTCAAAGGGATGTTATCGCGGAGTCGTTCCAATGAGCAAGATGAAACAAATGTGTCAGGTGAACTTCAGCAAAGAATGTCTAAGAAAAAAGATCTTGGCAAGAAGCGGACCCAGAGTCCCAAGGTCAATCGGAGTATACGCAAGAAGATTCAGAAATTTCTTCAGGGCTCAGGGGAGTACACTGCCCATGACTTTCAGCACTCTCCGGTGGAGATAGAGGATGACATGTTCATCTGTGGCATAAAGAGAGATCCCTCTACTCGTGAGTGTAGTCTCTCTACACAGCGTAGTTTTGAAAGTTATACTAAAACCTCCAAGAGTACCTGTAGCGGGCAGGGGAGGCGTAATAGTGATGGAAATCTCACAATGCCATGCATGAATGGACCAACCTTAGAGTTTACAGATCAAGCAGAGGGCAGTGCCTGTGTAGATGGAAGAGGTGCCATGGATAATAAACCAAACAGAGTCAAGGACAGAGAAAAGGCAAGAGAAGGAGGCTCAAGCAACATAGTAGAGCACATTTTGAAGGAACTGCAGGGGATTAATAAAATACAGGAGGAAATATCAGATTTAAGACAATACTTGACATCTGTAAGTGGCTCGGTAGATGAGGTGTCCTGCTGTGTAGATGCTGTGTTGCTGGAAATTGAGGAAATGTACTCAGTTGGTGCTGTTGGTCATCCATCACCTCGGAGAGTTGAGGCTCATCAAATGAGTCCAGTTAGGCAGAATGTGGTTGCTTCCCTGCAAAGTAGAAATAATAGCCCAGCAGTAAAGCATAGAAAACTGGAGGTAAATGAAGCTAGACCCTATACAGCCAGACCTACCATGTCAGGATGGGATGTGGAACCAGATTATCTAGACGTACCTAGAAGAGCCAAGATACACAATCCCAAGATTTCTGACAACTTGGATGTACCCTCTTCCAGATTTAAGAAGTCTAGCTACTGTCACCGTGAAAGAGTTTATGGGCAAGAGTTTACAAGCACTAGTTCCTTATCCTCAGGTCACAGTTCTAACAGTCACGATCAAGATGGAAGTTATCACTCTAGGGAGGCTGATCAACAGAACAGTGGTTGGAGACATTCAGAAATGCAGCTGAGTGTGAGCGGAGAAGGGGGATGGAGTGGGGACACTGGATGGAGTGAGGAGGATTACTGCTCCTGCCAAAACAGTGCAGATGAATTGGAAACCAGTAGACACCCAGAATCATGGTACAGGTATAATGGTGGAGAGACCAGCAGCACACCATGCCATTCTTCACGTAGCAGCTCTGAACATCTATCCCTACTGTTTGGAAACCATAATGACTCCCCATCCAGTTCATCCAGTGTTGTAGATTGGAGGCATCCTAAAAATCAGATCGTCAGAGACATTGGTTGTGACTGTACATCAAATTGCATGTTCTCCCGAAGTTCTGGATATCATACCATGGATGCATATGCTGATGAATCATGTAGTGGGCCATCCCGAAGCCTTAGTTGTTCAACTGTTGGAATGACAGACTTTGACGACGGTTGCCATAATCTACACTCCTCTTGTGAGAATTGTCTCTATGATATGGACTCAGAGAAAGAATGGGGGGCTTGCAGAGTGGATTGTTATGATCAAGATTACTCTGAAAATACAGATACCGAAGAGTCACAACCACCTGATATAGGATATGATGTTGTAAAGATCAGTAAAGCCATGCAATCTTTCCACTCTGCTCTGCGGGGAGCCCTGACAAAGCTTGAAACTGAACCCCAGTTTCAAGATGAGGACAACCAGTCTCTTGTCTCAAGTGCCAGCATATCTAATGACCCTGAGGAAGAGAGCACAGCTTTTGCTGAATCTAATGTGGGCATTCATGTACCCTTTGAGGGTGCAGCTTTAGATCTTAGTTTGTCCCCTCAAAAGAGCATCAAAGCCTCATTCCATGGGAAGGAGTCTGCAGAATTGGTAAACCACCAATGTAATTCTCAAATCTTTGATCCTTTGGTATCTACTCCTAGCACGATTTCACCTTCACATACTCCAACTGAATACTATGCAGTGGACCACTCAAATAATGCAGACGAATCTCTGACAGATCAGATACATTCCAGTCTGCAGTGTATTCCAGAGCTTGGTTCAAAACAGGTGGACCTGAGCTTGGGAATGGTTGAATCTTGCGCTCACCAAATGGCATTTGACTCAGGTAATACCGAAATATGTCCAGAGGGCACCAGTTCAGGAACACTGGAAACAGATGTTGATGCAAAACAGGTGGAGCATATTCTAGACAATGAATCTGCCCTTGAGGACCCTCACCATCAGAAGTGCCTTGCCAATATTGAACGTGTGCTCAAAGAGAAGAGACATCGACATAGACTATCCAGAATTGCCAATGCCTCAAAGAACACTTTCTCTGAGGAGAAGTTTAAACAAGGTACAAAAACTATCTTCAATTTTGGTTGGTTTTGCATGTGTTTAGGCTCAACTAAATTTTCCTACTGTCTTTCTGTGAATCTTCTCTATTTCTTCAACTGTTCTTTCCTTTTTCTTTATTCTCCTGCTCTCCTACAGAGGGAAGCAGGGAAGGTGATCAGGTCATGATTGTTTTAGTCAATTCTCAGTTGTTGTTTTATTTTATTCATTCAATCCAATTGTTTTGTTTGTTTTTGTATTTCATTCAAAGTTTGTTTGAATGCCCCTTTTTATACAAGCATAGCATATGATCTTCTGTTTAAGACTCAGAAAGTGATTTTTGCCTTTTAATGGTTATGTGTTGCTTCTGTTTTGTGCAGCTTATAATATGATTTGCCATCATTTTTAATTATTGATTATTTGAGATGGTCTTCGTTTTGCTGTATTGTTGCCATTAAAAGCATTTGAAACACACTGCATGCCCTTGGGGAACTCCAGCTCTCCAGCTGTATTTCCATTTACAAGAAAGAATTGTTCACCACAGATGGAAAAGTGACAGTTTGCTGAATGTTTCTGTCATTGAGTGAAAAGTTATATAATTATTCCTAAAGTTTATAATGACTTGCTAACCGGTTCTGCTGGCAAGTTCTGCTTTGCATTTCAAGAGTGTTTTTATTTCCCTCATTCATTCATTTTTTTTGATTTGGTCTCATGAATTGCATGCATAAATGATGGCTTGGTCCACAACATCTTGTTTTGGAATGCTTTTCGGACCTTTTGGTAAAACTCAACCAATCTTGTGTCTTTTACATTTATCTTAGGTTTTGTTTAAGTTTTATTGTTTTAAATCGATCTTTGTATATAGCTGCACTTGTACACACTGATAAAACTGTGTTTTTGATGATGTAGGGCAAAGAAAATGGAGATAATTCCAGGCATGCTTGGGTTAAAGCTGGGTAAGTTTCTATTTATTCTTTACTTTTGCTCTGTTTTGTTATGGAATTATTGATGAGACTAAAGAATTATAAATTAGACGTTAGTGACTGTTTTATAGTCACAATCATTTTCTGTATTAATTATTAAATGTGGAAAATACTCCTTTACAAAGTGTTGATGTCCACAGAAATGGGAGTGGAATATTTGGAATCGACAGTATGCCAGACCTGCGGAAGAAGAAAGCCATTCCTCTTGTTAGCGATGTGGTAAGTGGCTTTCAGCTTTTCATTAAAATGAAATAGAAGCTCCCTGTGTTTTTATAATTCTTGGTGTAAAACATATTGTTGTTCCCAAATATGAATAGCATCAATTCAAGTCCTTCCTTCTAAAATATTACTTGTTGATTTGTTTAGTTTTAAGCATTTATACAGTACAAACGAAATGTATATAAAAAACTTGTAGCATTCATAATTTCACAACATTCATAACTTTAAATTATGAAGTACCATGAACTGAAGTAAAACCAACTTTCTGATCTCTCTCCTCCCCATGAAAAACATAAAATTAAACCTCTACGACTCTTTTGAATGCATTCACTGTGCATGGTCAGGCTATGGTAAGTTTTCAGAATAACCCGTAGTATGATTGAACCTGCTGTTTTGTGTATATCAAGATAGTACTGAATCCAGGGGATCAGTATTACTCTAATAGTTTGCAAAGAAAAAAAAAACAGTTTAGAAATGCATTAAATGTCATTGCAATTAAATTGTAATTTATAAGACAGAAATTACGCTGGTAATCCCATAACACATGCATTATGTTGAAAAATGCTATCTTTTTGGTCAAAGTATTTGCAAACCATTACAGCTTTACTTGATATACAGACCAAGCCAGCAAAAAAAATGTCCTTTCCACCGGTTTACTTGTATAGTTTTGTTTACTTTCCCTGTTTGGGCTACTTTAAAAGGGCTGTTTGAAAACTTTTGTTAGATTCTGTTTTACAGGGTGTTTTAGATGCTTTTTTCATAACCAGGCTTACTAGTAATGGTTTGGTTTTTTTGTTAACCCCTAATTCCCTTACCTCACAGGCATTTGGTTTCTCTTTTGATTTCCGGGACTCCCATAGTCCTAGTTTTTCCTTCACCCCTAGTTTTGAAGTTCTGGGTTGGTGCTCTTTGCTTTAGATCATAGGTCTCAAACTCAATTCCTGGAGGGCCGCAGCTCTGCACAGTTTTGCTCCAACTCTGGTCAAACACAGCTGGTCCAACTAATGAAGGTGTTCATGACTCTTTTGAACACCTTGATTATTTGGATCAGCTGTGTTTGGTAGGGTTGGAGCAAAGCTGTGCAGAGCTGCGGCCCTCCAGGAATTGAGTTTGAGACCTATGCTTTAGATCAGTGGTGCTCAACCCTGCTCCTGGCGATCGACTTTCCTGCTAAGTTCAGCTCCTACCCTTATCAAACACACCTGAACCAATTAATTAGGACCTGAACAGCACTAGATAATTACAGGCAGGTGTGTTTGATATGGATTGCAACTGAAATCCGCTGGACAGTCGATCGCCAGGAGCAGGGTTGGTCACCCCTGCTTTAGATGTTCATTTGTGACATCTGGGCTTCTTATTTGTTTCACCGGGGGTGTTTTATGAGATTTTTTTGCATTGTTTCGCACTGTTCTAATGTTGGTTATTTGTATGCTAGTCTCTGGTTCAGGCCAGGAAGGCTGGTATTGCATCTGCGATGGCCTCACGCTCCTCCATAAAAGATGAGGAACTGGTTCGTTAATCACTTGGCATATTACACGCAATTATTCTCTCAGTTTTTTCTGATTGCATGTTAACCACTTTTACCATTGCCTTTACTTCAACAGAAGAACCATGTGTATAAGAAAACTCTACAAGCTTTAATCTACCCCATTTCTTGTACTACACCTCACAATTTTGAAGTGTGGACGGCCACTACGCCAACCTACTGTTACGAGTGTGAGGGTCTGCTTTGGGGCATTGCTCGGCAAGGTATGCGCTGTACCGAATGCGGGGTCAAGTGTCACGAAAAATGTCAGGAGCTGCTGAATGCAGACTGCCTACAACGTAAGTATGATAACCTGTGCTAAATCATAAAAAAACAATTTTTTTTGTTATTGAGAGTTTTTTGATGCAGACTTTCTATGAATGTCTCCTTTGAGTTTCCGTCCTACTAAAGCACTCTATTGTTAATTCTGTTAGACATCTGGGCTGTTGAACTCGTTTGTCCAAATGGAGTTCCTTCAGTGACGTCTCCTGTGTTGACAGGTCCATTAGCCAGAATGAAAAAAATGATTTAGAGTTGATGCTTGCAGTAAAATAATCACTACACATATTTTATAAGACAGGGTGTTTACTAGATTCATGAGCTTGTCATATTGTACAGTTTTTGTTGATGTTGTTATGCAAGAAAAGGAACATGGAAAATATTTTTTAACATTGTGGATTAATTTGCTTTAACATTAAACACTTCAAAGTGAAGAATTTTTGAAAATAAAGCATATTTTTTAACAACTTTTCCAAACTTTAACACCAATGCCATCTTTTATTAAGATTATAGTTATCCTTACAGTATTTACCTAGTGGCTTGACGGTAAAGAACTATCATTTGGTAAAACTTACCCATCGAGTAGAAAATCCACAAATATGGTGTCGCGACTGAAATCTAAACATAATTAATTTCTTTATTTTGACAAATCATCAAATTACACAATCGCACATGTTTGTTTTTTATCCCATCATTTTAGGCATACAGTTAATATTAATTGTTCTTTTACAAAACATTCTGTTTACCATATTTTTTTTTCCTCTATCAATCAGGTGCTGCTGAAAAGAGCTCAAAACATGGTGCTGAGGACCGCACTCAAAATATCATCATGGCCATGAAAGACCGCATGAAGATCCGTGAGAGGAACAAGCCTGAGATCTTTGAGGTCATCCGAGACGTGTTTGTGGTCAGCAAGGCCATCCATGCTCAGCAGATGAAGACCATCAAGCAGAGCGTCCTGGATGGAACCTCCAAGTGGTCAGCCAAGATCACCATCACAGGTTCAAACACTGGTCATTCGCATTGCCTTGTTTTAAGAAATAAGTTCGATTCTGAATGGTGCACAATAACTTTATATCTTCTCGTCTTCTAATCTGTCTCTGTTGCAGTTTTCTGTGCTCAAGGGCTGCAGGCCAAAGATAAGACTGGCTCTAGTGACCCCTACGTGACCGTCCAGGTGGGTAAAACCAAAAAGAGGACCAAGACAATCTACGGCAACCTTAATCCTGTTTGGGAGGAGAAGTTTCATTTGTAAGTATAGTTCCACCAATCAGAAACTCTGTATTTTAGCACCATTCCTTGTTTTTACAGGCAGCAGCAGTGAGAATCATTCCAGAGTTGTGTGTAGATTTTAAGCATTTTCCATTAATTTTCCTTGAATTAGAATGATAAACTGAAAATAATGAACTGAATTCATTGTAAAATAATGTTTAAATGTGATAGGGAATATTTTATTATTATTATTTTACAAATTTTTTACCTTGTTGTTAAAACATTTGTTTAAAAAAACTTTTAAACCACTGAGTTGACCATAACAGAGTTGAAGTTTTCTACCGTTTTGTGCTTTAGCTGAAGCTGCTAACCGTAATGAGATGCCACATGGCATGTCTAAAACAGAAGTTTGTTTTTTCACCATTTTATAGTTTTCAAAATATGAATGAGTAGTTCACTGGAAAATAATAACATTGTTGACATATAATTAATGTATCATTGTGTATCTTAACATGTACAAATTAATGAGGGAAGAATAAATGACGTGCCTGAATACGTTCCAGATTTTCTTTTTTAGAAACAAAGAATTTGACCAGAATGGAGGGATAGACACAAAATGTGCATTTTGTGAAGTTTAGTTATAAACTAATTTCGAGAGGAGTGCGTGCTTATGATTGACACGGCTGGCCCAGAGTCAAGCTAATGGACAATCCGCCAATCAGACGATTCCCAGCTTAGTATAAATAACCAAAGCATCTTACCTTAGTCATCTTCGTCTTGAAGAATCCCCCCTTCCACCCCCTCTCCTCCCTTTTCCTTTATAGGCCAGCACGGTGGCCCAGTGGCTAGCACTGTTGCCTCACAGCAAGAATGCCTCTGGTTTGGGCCTCTTCACAGCCAGTTGACATTTCTGTGTGGAGTTCATGTTCCCCCCGTGCTTGCGTGGGTTTTTCCCGGGTCCTCCGGTTTCCTCCCATAGTCCAAAACATTAGACACAAGTAAATTTAATTGAACAAATCAGCACTATACCCAATTCTACCAGCAGCATACCTTCATAGCAATTTATAAGCAGCAGGAGGGCGGGGGGTTCTCGAGATCTACCTGAGCTCAAACTCCCCTCTCGCCCTGCAACTGGAGGAAGCCCCGGGCTCGAGGATCTTATGAGCTCAGGGCTCTCTCCCGGGACAGCATGCCAAACTAGCTTTATTATCAATCATTAGCTAAGCTCGAACTCTTGAATTACAGTAAAGTGACATTTCATCTGAATGTCAAATAAAATGTTGTAATTTAGATAAAAAAATGTTATAATGTAAAGTTTTTGTGTTAATTATTAGTCCATTTCTTTAAACAAACTTGATTTTTTTAATAGTTATTTTTTGCTAAATTTATTTATTTACTTATATAAAAACTGGTGCATCACTAGTTAGCATCTGCAGCACTGACCTTGACTTAAATGTGTGGTCTTCCAGTGAATGCCACAACTCCTCTGATCGCATCAAAGTCCGTGTTTGGGATGAAGACGACGATATAAAGTCACGAGTGAAACAGCGATTAAAGAGGGAATCAGATGACTTCCTGGGCCAAAGCATCATTGAAGTGCGCACACTGAGTGGAGAAATGGACGTCTGGTACAACCTGGGTAAGCTGATGACTGGGGCTTTGTGTATACTTATGTCTGTGGTTATATTTAGACATCTCTGGATCAACAAAATTATTCAAAACTGAATTGATTTTCAATTGAATCATCACTTCAGGACTCTATTTAAATCAAATACTGATGTGAGGGATTATATGTAACTTTTTTTTAGTTGGACAGAGACTTTGATAATGCACTTGTAGTAGCTGTGTAAACCTAGTGTAAACTACTGTAGCCTAGTACAACATTCCTTTCAAATTATACTGCCTGGGTGCATCATTTTAATGTATTTGGTCATTTGGGGATGCCATGCTTTGACCTCACTAGTCCTCATTTATATGTCGCTTTGGATGAAAGTGTAGTGGGTTCCTTAAATTATAAGGATCTGGAAGGATTTTCTAGAGATTTTCACTCCGTCTTAGATTAGATTACAATGCTTTCAAGGAACTACAGAAGGAACTTCTGATAAACATTTGTAATCACTTTGCGATGTATGTGAATAATAAAGCATTCACACGGGCCATCAGCATTGACTCTTGATGGAGGGCATATCTGAAGCAGCAGCCAATCACATCCAGCTTGGGCTGCGACACAAAAAAGCCACAGAAGTATTGTATAAACACGCACGGTGCAAAAAGATTGATCATGAAGCAGTGAGGGATTACCAACTGAGATAGTAAGCTTTCTCTCCATTCTGACATAGCGCCATTCCCTTGAGTTTCACAAAAGTGATTAGCATTAGCATTAGCATCTGCACTAGTATTTGTGCAAAGCAAGGCTGATGCCTGTGCTTGAAAAGTTGAAAAATTTTGGACCTATAATTCAGATCGGCAATGCTTGACATCAATCCCTTAAAAGTAAAGTAGAGGTGTTAACACTAATGCCTGTGTGAATGGGAGGTAATAATAACTGGGAGTAACCTAATCATGTTCTCTAATGATAATCAGTGCTGCTTTTCAAACATCTTATTTTAGCTTTTTATACTGTGCTTCAGAATATATGCAACTGATTAAATATCCTTTAAAAAAGCTCCATTACTCTTGTTAGAATAACTTTTAATAGGAAATTGATGAAGTTGTTGGTTGTTATTTAATTTTGTTTCCTACCATAGTTAGTTAATTGTCATTTAATATGGACCATCTTGATTATAATAAGATATTGGCAATATTGTGATTAAACTTTACCTCGTGTTAGTACAATAATTCTATATAAATGATGCAATTAAAAATATAATAACAATAAGTAAAATCGTAATATAGGTGGTGTATGCCAATCAGAGTATTCAAGCTTGTAAACTTCTTATCCACATTATGGCAATTCTGCCATTCAAAGTGCACCAAAAAAATAATAAATTAATACATTCCCAGAATACATCCGTACAAAAGTGTTTTGCTTTAGATGGAAATAATTAATACAATAGCACTTACTCGAAGTCCATCATTTGGGCTGTGAATTGAGGCTTGTAAATAATCGTGGTAAGAAAAAAAAGGTGATAATCTGAATAATGGAAATTGCATGTAAACGGGATTATGAGCTTTGCTCCTGATGCGTAAACATTATTTTGCGATTAAGCTCTTATTATTGCAAATATCTGCATTATTCGTGGCATGTTAACATAGTCATTGCTAATATTGATGTATTTAAATTCCCTGCAGTACATGTTATTGAATTCTGGGACTTGTTTGCGATGATGAATGGCCATCTTTTATCCCAAAGTGGGACGTCACGTGGCTCTAGACTCCACGAATTGTGTGTGTACTCCATTACCCACATTCCCCAACCTGACAGCGTGTCCCTTCTCGCCCAATTACCCCAGTGTGCAGCGGCCCAGAAGCCTCCAGGATGTCCCAACCATGAAATCCACTGCTTCAAATTCTGTTTCTATCTGTCACAGTTTCCTCTAAATGTGGTGTTGTTATTCTGATGTAATCCGGCCTTTTCTTTGTTCTCATCTGTACAGTCCGCTCTACTATTGTGATCGTTTCCCTCTGAATCTCTGGCCACCACATCTGCTCTAACAATTATTCTCAATAGTAGTAATTCGGCTACATGTCCTCTTGTCTGTTTTTCCTCCCGTATCATCCTTTCTCTATTCCTCTCTCTCTCTCTCTCTCTGGCTCTCGCTTTCTCTATCCCTCCTTCAGAGCTGATATCCTCCTTGATTATTATGTAGCCCACTCCAGTCGGAAATTCTCCACTTAGCAGACACATATAAATTATCCCAATAATTTGCCTGTCAGGGGAAATGGTTGACAAAAGAAGGTCCCAGTGTTTCTATTAAAAGACCTTCAAAGGATTTTTCAGATAGAAGAGAGAGGCCAATATCAAATGTGAAATTAATAAATGATGTATAAACATATTTAGCTTGTTTAGCTTGTTTTGTATCAATGGAAAGAGTTAAGTTGCTTGACTCTTGTTCACTAATTGTAAAACTATTTGGACTAGATAAAACAACTTCAACCAAAATGATAAATGTTGGCTTAGCAGCTAACTGAAATAGAATTAATTATTAAAATAGCATTAAAACAAAAAACAACTAAATAGGAAAATAACAAAAGCACTTAAAATACTACTATAATCAAAACTAAACATATAAAAATAAAATCAGTTGTAACAATTTGTATAAATAATGCTAAAATAACTCTTTTTAAAGTGTTTTTATGAACAAATGTAAATATTTGTTAATGTACGGTATTTAGCTACAGTAGTTATAAGTAGGCCCACACGGAATCTGCGCGGAAGATTTCCCCAGATTTTAGCCCATCGATTCTGTTTATTTACTTGAGTAAATGTGTGTAAATTTATTTTTATTCAGTTTTTAAATACATTTTAGTAATAATATTGACTAATATGTAAATATTCATATGATTTATTTACAATACAGTTTGTAAGGTACTGTTTTCTGTCTTTTAGTAGAGATTTTATATGAGAGACCTGCTTTGTTTACCAAATAAAGTGGATCTAATTGGAATCGCATTGTAAACATTAAATAAAAGTTAAAAAGGTTTTATGTTTTATTTCATATATTAAGGATTTATTTATGATACTCCTAAAATCATTCCGCTAAAATCCGCAGATTTTTTTAGCAAAAATTTGCACAGAAATAGCAAAAAAATGTCCGCAGATTCCGTCTGGCCCTAGTCATAACATTAATGACAGTGTTTAGCTATTTAGTTACTGTATTCAGTTACAGTACTTGATTTAGATCATTAGTTGCATTAAGTAAATTGTTACAGTAATTAGTTTATTCTGCTATAGTTACAGTATTTATGTAGTTCATGTATTTAGTGATGTACGGTATTTAGCTAATTTGAGTATTTAGTTACAACATTTAGTTAGTTACTATTAATTAGTGTTCATGTATTTACGGTAGTTACAGTACTGTAATTGGCTCTATTGTCTAGGCAAGTAGTACAGTATTTAGTTATAAGGTTTATATTGTTAGTTACAGTATATACTGTAGTAACAGTACAGCATTTGGTCATTTACAGTACAATATTTACTTAGTTGCTGTAATTAGATTAGTTAGAATATTTAGTTAGTTGTATCATTATAGTAAATGTGAATGTCTAACCTATTTAATATACTGTCCTGTGTTCATTTAAATTTTATATATGGTTACTGTTCGGTTGAATATGCTGCGCATCTCTCACCACAGAGAAAAGAACGGACAAGTCTGCAGTTTCTGGTGCCATTCGTCTTCAGATCAGTGTTGAAATTAAGGGTGAAGAGAAAGTGGCCCCGTACCACGTTCAGTACACCTGTCTGCATGAGGTGTGTTAGCATCAACAGATCTTTCATTAGGATGTTATTCTTTCAGGAGGCCGTCGCCATTAATGTCTTCTGTCTTCTCTCTGGCAGAACCTCTTTCATCACATCACAGATGTCCTCGGTCAGGGAGTGGTCAAAATCCCAGAAGCCCGTGGCGACGACGCCTGGAAGGTCTACTTTGACGATGTGCCACAGGAGATTGTGGATGAATTTGCAATGCGCTATGGGATTGAGTCCATCTACCAAGCAATGACGTATGTATTAGGCCTTCCTGAATATTATGTCTACCTGTTTTATTACTTTTTTTTTTTTTTTTTTTACAGAATATTCTCAATCAAAACCCAATTTACCGGGTTAATTTTATACTCAGATTTCACAGTATTTATGGAAAATATATACTAATTTTTGAGTCAAGATAGTTGTGCTTAGAAAATAGTCAATAAAATGCTGTCGTAGTTTACACACCTTCATCTCTTTCTAAACGTATGTGACTTTGGTTAATCTTTGATTATCTCAAATTAAACACTATGAAGAAACAAAGTTGTTATAAAGATCTCCAAAACGATTCCATATGATTCAAATTGTATTTTTTCTTCCATCCATACTGTCATCCATTTTCTTTATGTATTTATTGACTCACTTCTACTCACACACACACTTATTTAGTTATTACCATCTCATCTAAATATGAGATCCTACATCATAACTAAATATGGTGATATAATACAGAACACACTACTGCCATATTAATTAAATCATGAAATTAAATCAGAAATCATGGAAATCCAGAATTCATGGAAAATATTAAGGGTAATTTGTCTGTAGTTATTTGATTAGGTATACAGTATGATATACAATGATAGATGATAGAAAGTTAACAAAACTTTGAAAAGTTCAAAGTCAAGTTTAAGCTAACTCTTGTGAAGAGATTAGATCATGTACAGCATAACGAATAGATTTAATTTAGCCTTCTATTTATTGATGTTTTTATATTTGAACAATGTGCGACACACATATATGTAACACACCACTTATGATAAACAAAAAAAAATCAAAAACAAATGAGATGTCATTGAATTGTTCTTTTTATGCTTTCATTGCTATTTTTATGTGCTTAATAAATATTTATTTACACTAAGACTACTCTAAAAACGCTGGGTTGTTTTGACCCAAATTAGGTTACAATGTAAACGATAAAAACCCAGCTGTTGGTTCAGCAATTGAATTAGTCCAGATTTTTTTCAAATTTGTGTTTTTGAGTGTGATAATTCTACAGAAGTTAAACAACTAATTATAATTGCACTCACAAGGTTTTTAGCATTTAAAAAACAACAGTCCATTCACATATTTTCTGGAAATCCAGGCATTTTGGCAAGAAACTCACAAATGTTTAGAGAATATATTCCATATCCCCATCGATTTTTCTTTCTCAACTCTATACTTGGGCCTAAAAAATCCTATGTTACAAGAAAAATCTCACAAAAAACTGCTGAAAATGTTGTTGTTAGCCTGTAAAAAAGCCATAACCAGAAAATGGTTACAGCTTGAAATACCTCAAATTAGTGCACTGTAAAAATTAAATCTGTTAAAGTTACGGTAATAAAAACAGCAGCTGTGGTTGCCAGGATTTCACCGTTAAAAAAAACGGTACAAACTGTAAAAGTAATTTCCCATTTTTACGGTAAACTACTGTATTTCATTCACTTACAGAGGTAATATGTCTGTATTTTAAATTACCAACATCTACACATCTTTTGTTACATGGATAGACACCGTTAACACAGCCTTATGCAGGTGGTGATGAGAAAGTTACATAATAAACCAATGCTCATTACAAACAAGCAGAAAAGTGAACACCTGCACGGCTACACACATTAAACTAAAGTCATGAAATAAACATTGTTTATCAACATTAGATATAACATAAATCTCTAATGTACATCACTGATAGAGAAACATTTAAAAACATCCATAGTAATGCCAACAAAAAGCATAAAAAGTGATTTGCCGTGCAGGGAATTCTGGGAAAGTTGATTTAGTGTTATTCACCGTTTATATATTAAGGAAATATACTGCTAACCAGGTTACGGATTTTTACTGTAGAATTTTTACAGTTTTTTACCGTTGAAATCACAGCCATTTTTACAGTGTGACTGGTTTGACATAATTTATGAAATCAATAAGATGGAGTGACTAACAATGAACCGTCGCTTACAGACTGAGGAGTTTAATGAGACATGGAGAAAATGGGTAGAATATATTCCTCCATTAAAATCAGATTTATTATAGAATGAATAGTCAGAAAGATGTGAATATTATTTTGTGGTTTATTTTTAGTAATGAGAAAAAAAACATAGCAGAAAGATAATTTGAACAACAATACCTATTTAAAAAAACACATTTAAGATCCTAAAAATACCATCCTCACAGTTTATTATGTACATAGTTTAGGTAAAAAAAAAAAGAGAAGGATAGACTGGGAGCCACAATATGGGTTAAAAAAAGTACATAATTGAATTGTAACTGAAAAGCAACAAATACATTTTATCTGTTTCTTTTTGATGATAAACAAAACAATTATGAATATATTGGTTTTTTTTTCTTATAATGTCTTTAAATCATTAATGTAAACTCCATATTTATTAATGGAAATTTTGTGTATTTCATAATTTCATTTATTTCAACAATTTTATCCGATGTTAGGTTGTTTTATGAATACATTGTGGAAAACCCTATCTGTATGTAAATTTGAAAACTGCAATAAAAAACTAACTAAAAAAAAAACTACAGTCCAGCTCCACAAACTGTAACTGAGAGACGAACAAATGTAGTGGTGTTCTCTGTTGAGCAAGGGCAGTAAAGAGATCAACTCCTGAGTGGCTGGAGTGTGAGTGGGTCTGGATCTGGCGTCAGGACTGCGAGGAGATGCTCATTAGCGGAGCACATCATTCAAATAAAGCACACACAAGTGGCTATACCTCACACTGAATGGGCCACAAGGCCAGTTGGAGCAATGACGGATCCATCTACCCACTCAATGGGCGGTGATTTAACTAGACGCCTCCCAGACAGAGCCATTGCCACTGAGTGATTGTCTTCATCTTGATGAATTAATTTCTTATGTTAATCTTTTTGCACTTACGTTACAGTTGAATAATAATTTTGTTTATAAAACTGTTTATCTAGTCTTTATTTTGCTGACTTCACTTGTTTAGAAACCATCAAGTTGCACAAACTGCTTGTGTATTTGTGAGAATAAGCAGGATCATGCTCTACATCTCCTCTATCTCTGTGTCTACAGGCACTTTGCGTGTCTCTCGTCTAAGTATATGTGTCCCGGTGTCCCTGCTGTGATGAGCACCCTGCTGGCCAACATCAACGCCTACTACGCCCACACCACCGCATCCACCAATGTCTCCGCCAGCGACAGATTTGCTGCATCCAACTTTGGGGTACGTTCAAATAACAGATCACAGGCAGATTGAAAACGTAGAGCGTGTTTACATGCACATTCTTAACCTGATTATGCTTAATAAGCCAACAATAGATGTGGTCAGTCAAATGTGTTTACCCATTTTCCTTCGTCAGAGAGTAAGGTCATAAACGATTTATGCAAAAAGTGAAAGACCGTTTTGAGAATGGAGATGTCTGTCGTGACAGCCCTTTTTAACTTGTATTGACAGACTAGCTAAGTAAAGCACCATGGGACACACAATTCAATATCACTGTTATGGATTGAAACACATCAGCTAATTGCAGGCTGTAATTATAGTGTCAAAACAACAGCGCCATCCTTAAGTTGAAAAATATGCTTGTTAATGGGGGATTGTTATGAACTATGAAAGCCTTTTATGTCACATGAAATCATAAGGTTATTTTTACTTTTATCAACTTGCTCTGAGTTTATATCTCACAACTTTAAGTTTATATCTTGCAATTAGTGTTCGGTGTAATGAGTTACAAAGTAGCTGGTTGTTGTAATCTAATTACTTATCCGCTGAGGAAGTAAAGAGATTGTACTTAAATTATCTATAAATTAAAAGCAGTTAATTAAACTTCACTTAGATAATAGTTAATTGAGGAAATGTAAATACTAAATATTACGTAAATGTAGTATACTTGCCTTAAATACTGGACATAAATTTAACAGTTCCGTTTAAATCAATTCAGAGAAGCAGATAAATTGTTTGTGTTGTTGTTGTGGTTGTTGTACAAATATATTTGAAAAAGTATTTATATTAACTAAAGAAGGTTACATTTGAACAATTGCACATGTTAACGTACACTACCGGTCAAAACTTTGGGGTCAGTAGGATTTTTAAATGTTTTCAAATAATCTTTTCCTGCTCACCAAGGCTGTGTTTATTTCGTCGATGATACAGTACAAATAGTACAATTGTGAAATGTTATTGCACTTTAAAATAACTGTTCAAAAGTAGTTTATAATTTAATTCAATTTATTCCAGTGATTTTAATGATGAATTTTCAGCTTCATTAGTCTTCAGAGTCACATGATCCATCAGAAATCACTGTAGTTTTATTATTATTATTATTGTTATTGTTGTTGTTGTTGTTGTTGTTGTTGTCGTCGTTGTCATTATTATTATTATTGTTATTGTTGTTATTATTATTATTATTATTATTATTATTATTATTATTATTATTATTATTATTA